>JAGDYQ010000028.1:1201604-1650948 GCA_021962125.1 Bulinus truncatus | reverse complement strand
TGATATCTATAGTTATACTAAAAGCAATAAAGGTAATAGAAGATATAGAACAGCAGATACATCTACAGAGGTATCTATATTTAAGTCAAATACTTCATGTTCATACACAAAAAAAATGTTGTAATAACCATACTTACTGATGCACAACAAATTGGAAGGTAATACAACTACATACATTAATAAAATTGAAATTTTAACACAACAATATTTAGTAGCATAAGTACATTTATTTAGATGTTTATACAAAAATGAGATTTTGGCCTATAATTGTACAGAAATAGTACACTTACTCAGGGTTGTTAACAATACTAAAAAAAAGTATTGGCAATGCCAATACCAATACAATTTTAAAACCAGTATTGCAATACCAATACCAATACAATTTTAAAACCAGTATTGCAATACCAATACCAATATTAATTTATTATTGCCAATACCAATACCAATATTTGGGTCATTCAACGAATGAAATGCAAATACGTAATTCATTGCTCTATATCACTTACATCGATAAACGATAACAACATTTTTGGCTGATTTAGATGATGTATTTTAACCAAACTTTGTTCAATAGTTAACACGTGCTTCATCAGTTTCCCCCAAAGCATCCAAAAGTCTTTGACAACATAATAAACTACTATTAAATAAGTCGGCATACAAAAGCAACAAGATTTTTAATATGTATGATGTACACATATTGTGAATGAATGAATGAATGAATGAATGGATGGATGGATGAATGAAGCAAATGACTGTCATAGAAAAGCAAATGATACATAAACAGTTCAACATCACACTATAGTTAAAGCAGTCAGACCGAGTCAGTGGATTGCATTACATCTGGAAAACTAACGATGAATTCCAGTAGAGTTCACATGGTAACGCCACCTAACTGGCAGTTACCACTTAGCCAGGCGAAGAAAAGTAACCATTTCAAAATGCGCAGTGCTCAGTCGTGAACGAAGAGGGGAAAATACTCGTCCTCCTAATGAAAACAGCCTTTCAACAGCAGCGCTTGAAGGAAGTCCTGTATTCAGGTCTATGTATATTTTACGGATATGTGGATATGCATCCAATGATGCAATACTGTCTGAAGTGTCTGCCAAGTAATTATTAGTTTCTTGATTCACATCAGGTAAATCATTCACACGATGTCGTCTGGCTGACAATACAGCGAAGAAGTCTGACTGATTATCTGTACCATCAGCAGCCGACGTTGCTTTCTGATCAATCGTAGCAACCAATAGTGATTGTGAAACGCGTCTCTTCAGTACTTCAATAAGATGCGAACGCTGCAAATCATCATCCATCCAGTCCAACTTGAATTTGGGATGTACAACGGATGCCAGCTGAGCAACAATGCTGTCAAACATGTTTGAAAATCTTCTATCGATGGCATTCAAAATACATGAAACTAATGGAGAACAAACTACGAGCCGATCATTCTTTCCATGATCAAGAAACACTTTTAACTGAACCTTCATCACGACAAGTGTTGGTAGAAGGAAACCAAGTCCAATGTCTTTTTTAGTTTCACCTTGCAAAATATCAAGTCCACAGCAAACAGGCTTCATAACAGCAACATACTCTTTAACAAATGTTTTCTGTACAGGCTGTAGTCTTTTGATATCAAGCTCATCACAAAGTTTGTCAAACTTAACTTCCATGTCACTTACACAGAGAATGTTGTAAACTCTGGTGACAGCATCATACATTGAATTCCACCGGGTTTCACCAGGTGTTACCAAAAGCATACCAAGTGAATCCTTGATCTTTTCAGAAGCTACAACTGATCGGTTTTGTTTATTCCAGAGTGCTGTCAACTTTGAAAATGTCTGAACTGATGTTCTCTTATAAAGTGGATCCGCAATTTTGGCACAGTCACTTGTTGCTACAAGGCTGAGCAAATGACAGGCACACTTCCAATGTGCCGGAAGGTGATACAGGATCTGATCATCATCTACACTGCTTGTTGGATTCAAGGTCTCATCAATCTCCTGATACTGAATATCTGAATCGTCAGAACTGTCCTCACCATTATGATCCATTTCCACGCTGCTATCTTCAGACTCATCAACTGAAAAGAGACGGAATGCTTTTATGAAGTTTGACCCACTGTCAGTGACAGTGAAACATATCTTTTTTTGCAACTCATACTCTTCAAAGATCTCCTCCAGGGTCTTTGCTATTAAATCGTAAGTATGTTTGCCCTTTAGTTGACGAACAGCAAGGCAGGCAGCCTTTCGTGACAGGGTATGATTATCTAACCAATGCACGGTTATTCCCAAAAAGCTGCGCCTCCGAGACGTCCAGCAGTCTGCTGTAGTGCAAACACGATTCACCGTACATAGTGTTTCTTTAAGTTCTCGTTTCTTTAACTTGAAACGTTCTTCCAACTGCATTGTTACGGTTTGTCGACATGCTGGATACAGTCGGCCTTGTGTGATTTGGTGGATGAGACGACGGAAAGAGTCAGTGTTGACATGATGCACAGATAGAACACTGTCCACTATGTAATCTACAACAAAACTATCAAGCTTTTGTTGAGTCAGCACTGAACAGGATTCTAGCTTTGTCTGTTTCATTTGAGATCCTGAGTTATTTTCATGTAATTGTTCACTGTGACGTTTCGTACCACACTTCTCCTGCCACAGTTCATCACAAAGTTTGCTGAATTTGGTAAGACATGACGGGTGCACAGCTGCAATGTGTTTCTTAAGATTCTGACGAGATGTGTTCACACATGATATTGACTTTTGTTGGCCACCAAATGAACATTTCTCACAACGATACAGCGAATTGCCTGCCTTTTCAGCTGGACCAATGTACTGGAAGTATTCTTTTGGCACAGATAAACTACTGCTACCACTGGACACTTGTTGAGGCAATGATATAGTCTGTAAAGTTGCGGAAGTGTCGTGATCTGCCATGGTTTAATGTCTCTGAAACAAATAAAACGTTACATAGTATAATTATAGTTGGCAGACACATGACACATGCATGGGTAGTGGAATGGTGACATGAGTCACATGACCCAGCAAAGGCCAGCATTATATCTTGTCTAAAGTATAAATTTATATTAATTTGTTAATTAACCTTTTCCCGGCAAAATTATCTTTTTTTTATTCTAATGTTTTATTTTTATTGAAAGCATTATTATAAGACATGTTAAAGTGAAAAAAGTTGAAAAATGTGAAAAATTTTTGCATTCGAGGCAGGCCCGTAGCCAGAGAGGGGCTAGGGGGGCTGAGCCCCCCCGTGCAGGATTTTAGTTTTTTTGACACAATTTTAATAATAACGGCTATAAAACATCAATCATTTTGTTTAATAAATCAATAATAATACAAACTTAAAAGTTTATATTTTGGAAATCATTCAGGCTATTTTACTTACATATATAGCTTATCTAATTTTTGGGCATAAAAGATTGAATCTTATTGAAGTTCACTTCTGGGTATTTTGGGCAGCATTGGCATTTGGGGCTTCAACAGCCGTGTGTGAGAGCAATTTCTCAACCCTCACACGAATGCTCACCCCATACCGCAGATCAATGTTACAAAAGCGTCTAAGCAATCTTTTCCTGCTTGCATTTGAAAAAGATTTAACAGACAATCTGAATGCTGAAGCATTTTTAGGTAAATTCAGTGCTAAACCCAGGCCCGTAGCCAGGTCAAAGTAAGCAGGGAGGCATCAATACCCAGCAATGGGGCACCTTTACTTTTTCTTTATTTTTTTCTCTTTTTCTTCTTTTTTAAGTGGGGGGGGGGGCACTCCACACCTAGCGGGGCGGGGGGGGGGCACGGCCCCCAGTGCCCCCCTTGGCTACGGGGCTGGCTAAACCACGAAGTTTGCAAATTTGAAATGTATAATAATATAAGTTCGCAACAAGTGCCGTCGAGTGGGGGGGGCAGGGGGGCCAATGCCCAGGGGCCCGGCGAGTTTTAGGGACTGAGCTGGCCAATCAACTTTTTAAAATATTAATATCAGCCCAGGGGCCCGAAATTTCTGTCGATGGGCCTGTTCGCAACCTTGTAATAGTTTTATATATTGATATCTTCTGAGGACAACTAGCAACTTAAATAAGTTAATAAAATAACATTAGCTTCTGACTTCATTTTTATACATTTGTATAATAAAATAATAAAGTACAAACTTCGTGATTTCTGAGTGATGTTATTTAATTTGCAAATTTACTTTTTAGCAGAATTAATTTTATTTTAAATTGAATGTTTGCGACTGTTTTTGTTGATAGATCTGTTCTTTGTTTTCAATATTTTATAAGAAATATCACACAAATAGCTAAGCTTTATTCATGCATCTTTGTCGTTCTTCCCGGGTTGTACGTTAAACAAACAGTATAATAATATAAATCAGGTATCTATTATGTAACAATTGTGTAGCAGAACTATTGGTCAATATATTTATAACAGGAATCAGAAATTGCTCAGCCTCAATAAATTTTTATCGTTAAAACTCTTTACTATTTAAATTATTTTTAACAAAACTGCAACATGCCATGCATTATTAAAACGTAGTTAAAATTATATATTTCTAATTAATAGCTAAACAATCGGTACTAAAATGCACCATTCCAGATATGGAACTGCAAAAACTTTCTTGGGGAGGGGACTCACTGAGATCCCCTCCCCAAACCCCTCCTCTCCGTTCGCAAGCTTTCGGCGCTTCGCGCCTCCATTTTCGCCCCTCCCCCGAACATTTCTTCTACCCCACCAGGGGCGGATTTAGGGGGAGGGGCCGGGGGGGCCCGTGCCCCCCCCCGTTATCGCATTAAATTATCGAATTATTTTTTGTTCTAAGACCAATTTTCAACAATGAAAACAATTTTGCCCCCCCCCCCGTCAAAGTTGTCTAGATCCACCCCGATCATTTCTTCGCCCCCCCCCCATCCAATATTCCTGGCTACGGGCCTGATTCGAGGCCTGTTCCATTTTATGAACACTGCCGGTAAACAGGTTAAAGCAACAAGAAAAATATAAAACTTACCCTGAGACTGTAGGCCTTAAGGTACTCCACGGGTCAAAATGTCGATTTTTCAATTATGATAGTTTCTTGTGGGAAAATATCTCAGGAATCGTTTGGTAAAGTCATAAATATACCTTTATATTATGTACGTGTTTTTTCTCGAGATGGGAAAAAAACACCATTTCAAACCGGCGATTCTAAAAAATGTACCGGTAGTACGGAATCGAGTCTGGTATAGTTGGAAAGCTCATCATCTTCGCTCGCTTTCTTCTGCAATCTTTCTTCTGCAATCACACATTGACCTATTTAAGTCTAATGACACAAGAGAGCCTTGAATGAACTGTATCACGCACAGTTCGCGTGATAATCATTGGTTCTCTTGTTGCTAGAAGCGGATTCCCCGTAATGGATTTAAAAATAAAATTGCAGTAACTATATTGATTGATAAGGCGGCGTATTTTACGCCGCGGAATGACTAGTTTATTATATTCAGCTTTATTCACAACCAATGTTGCAGAGAACTTATTGAATATTGCTTTTAGTATTGGTTAAAAATCAATACCAATATCAAAAATAAGTATTGGCAATACCAATACCAATATCAAATTTCAAGAAGTATTGCAATATCGTACCAATACTTAAAAAAGTATTGGCAATACTACCAATACCAATACAATATTGCAATATTAACAACCCTGCACTTACTATAGTGTTATCAGAAGCTTTTAGGCATATATATATATATATATATATATATATATATATATATATATATATATATATATATATATATATATATATATATTTTTAGTCAATGAAAGAAAAATATGATTTGCATATAAATTATAATGTAAAGAAAAATATGCTTATACAAACCTGAATTGATATATTATCATAGAATAAGGTAGGTCAGGCATATATCAGTACAATTAGCAGCTGAAACATGTAAACTTTAACAATATGTAATTTAATTGCATCAGCTAGGTCTAACTAAATATAGATGTATATATTATATCCAACAGCAGCACATTTATGTAAGATCTCCATCAAACAACCTGTTTGTTGCTTTAGATATGCAGTGTATGTGTGCTCTTGTAAATGCATTAATTAAATAATCCTATTCTACATATTAGAAAGCTTTTTATTCCTGTTAATTTCTCAATGTGCTATATTGTCTTGTAATATGATATATTACAGTTGGTAGATTGGTATAGAATGCTTGAGAGTCCCAAGTTTGATACTTGGTGAGAACCAAAGGAATAGTTCCAGGTTCTGATGAAAGTTGGTTGAAAGTTCCTTATGTCCACCCAGCTTTAAATGGGTACCTGACTTTAAGTTAGGGAAGTAAAGGCGGGTGGGCGTTGTTCTAACCCCCACAATCCAGTTATATGCAGGGTTACTGAAACAGATGAATACTACACTTAATCTGCCCCTATGAGCCCTTACAAAATATTTCAAAATGTATTATATTAAAAAAAAAATTGGAAGAACCATCCATAGTAAGTAACATCTTTTCCCTATTCAACTTGATATTAATACAACATTACATTTTTAAAATAAATTTGCTGAGACAAAAAGGAACACACATTATTAAAACATTGGACTTGCACACAAAAATTATAACACTAATAAAAAAAATTATATCTAACAATTTTAAGTGCCTAAATAACACATCTTTTGTAGATCATTGCTCAAATTGGTTATGGACCACCAGGCAATTGTTTGTCCATTCCTTCAATATCATACATTTTATTATTAGCCTGGGACTGGAGTCGAACCAGCGTAACCAAATAAGCAATGAAATTCAGATTAGTTTTATCCAATACCTTACATATGCTGCTGATATAACAGTGATAGGAAAGCAAAGCAAGGATATATATGGCAGGCCAGGGCATTAAATGGGCTGTAGAGCCAAAGGAAGAAGATTAAAAAAGTTTCATCAAAATTTTATGACTGCAGCCAAGTTGGGCACAATAGATTATCTCTTAAAATTGTAAAAAAAAAAAAAAAAAAATACATGAGTAAGAAATATTGACCCGAACTTTCGTATTTATCTATGATTTGATCCCACATCCATATGGCCAGATAATTCAGAACATCTTTTCTTAAAAGCAGATGAACTGTTGCCCTTTTCCTGACTAAAATGGCTTTTTGCACCATGCTGTAGTTATAATAGGTTTTAACCACAAAATTTCACAGCAAGTTATTAAACAAAAAATGTCAACCTTAACCCCTAAAAGCGCCACGCCATCGTGGCTTTACAAAATCAGTTCCTCAAGTGCCACAAGCCACGATCGTGGCTTCGGTCGAAATTTTTCGTTTATCGTCGTTAATTTGCCGAAGGAATGTTTACATCCGGTAAGCTTATCCATTCCGGCCAGTAGTTATTTCATTGATTCGCCATTTTGTCGAATAGATTTTAATTTTTTAAAAATGAGTGGTTTTGATTTTGATGGGATTTTTTTAATAGGCCGATATAGCTTTTATTGGATATAAATGATTTAATTTAATTCATTTTTGATGGATTCTTTTTGGGAAAGTTTGTATATTTAATTTGATCGTTTTTAAATAGATAATAACAAGTGAACATTCGTCTTTTATATTTTTTTTATTAATTTTACCGTCATTGAAAATTTTTTTTACGTGGGGCCCAGAAGTGGCACATTTTAATACCCACAAATATTTATATTACAAATAAAATAAAAATTCAAAACGCTTAAATAATAATAGCAATGTAAACAGTTATCATTTAGCTGTACAATCATACCAAACATAAATATGATAACTATTATATTGCTGGTTAAATTTATAAAAATATTAGGTGGGGGTAGTCAATGCTTATACGGGGCAATTTTATGACCATTTTAGATGCATTTTTGTTAATATTAGTTGACGCTTTAGGGGTTAATGATACCAGTATTGCATATATTGGTCAGTTTATTTGTACATACACCTTTTTTAAAACAGTTATTCACATACCTGTCTATACTGATGTTCAATTAGAGCATTTTTCATATCCCTAGCCCAGGTAGGGTACACTGCATCATTTTTATTGAAAGATTTCAAATGATCAATATTAGTATTTAGACTGCCGAACATAACATATCTGCAAATGGAAAGAAAAATGATATTAAATTAACATCATTATATACACTATTGTGATTGCATACAATAGAATATGCTAGCATCATTGTCAAAATTTAGCCTTATTAAAAGAAAATGGTTTTGCATTTTAAGATTTTTTTTTTACATTTATGTTGTCTAATGGTATATATTGTACATGCTACTATCTCTGTCTTGCCTGTAACACATTTTTTCTCTTACCAGTAAATCTAATGATGTTTGATAAAAACATTTTCCTGGGCGACCTGGTTGTATGTTGTATCCTGCTGAACCCACATGCTGAGGGCCCAACTTCTGTTGGGTCCAGACACATACCTTAGTTTTCAAAGGTTGACAGAATCTTCTATGGTTAGTGTACAACCTTTTCATCACTGATGGCCACACTGAACATTAATTTCTAGTTAGGAAAGCAACCAGATTGATTTAAATCAGTATTAAGAAAATTATATATGTAAATAATATATATTAATGAAGACATAAAGAATATACTTATATAATATATTTCACGCTCATTTACCTCTCATACAGAGAGTGGCCATAAAGCCACGGTTTGTGCACTCATAATCTAACATAAACGTCTCATCCTCTACTTTCAAGGACTGTATCATGATCAAATCATTAAGCAATTTTTTTAAAATAAATATCAATCAATACTGTGATTTTGGAATGTTTATAGAGGTAATTTATCAATAGTATTTATCAAAATATTAATTGTCAATATTACCAACGTCATTCATGTTATAATGTGATCCGCGACCATGCCGTCCATGCATATAATTATAATTCGTCATAATTATGGTATAATCATACGCTTTAAATACCGGTATATTTATAGAAATTTCAAAAGATTATGAATACAAACTTACCTTGATGGTTCACACTTAAATAACAAAGCTTTAGTAATATTTGATATTTTGAAATATTTACAATGAAATATTCTGTAATAACAACATGTTCGCGCCAACAAATGGCGTTGTTTCCTATACCCATCAGACAAACAGGAAGTAAGGTTACTTGCACATCTAGGTTACTAGATCTTCAGTTTAAAAGAGCTACACTAATAAAGATACCCTTTTACAAAGAAGAGCTCTTTGTCTATTTATAAACTAAAATTAGGTCAAACTTCATGTGTATAGAGACACTCCGTATCGATTCGAGAAATGTTTTTTAAGAATCTACAGTTTTAAATCGTTATTGTGGTTTTTATTATGAAATGTAAAATTCCCAAACATTAGAAAGTAATAATTAACATTAATATCAATCAAATTGTTGTAGTTTTTATTACAACAGTTAGCATTTGAAAATCGTCAAACGTAAACAATAGTAAAAATGGAAAATCTAAGACGATAGTAAAATTAATACTAGCGAGCGCGTTTTCGTATTTAATTTCGTAAATAAAGATCTTTTTTAAAAGTCAATATAATATAAAAAAACAAATTCTGCATATTTCTATAAAAATTAAGTTCTCAGCTATTATATTTAATTTTTTTTTTAAATAAATAGGGCTTTGATTTATTTTTAATTACAAAATAAGACTATAGGCCTGAAACTAGGTCAAAAGTGAAAACATAACCGAGCAATTTATTTTTAATAGTACATTGTAATTGTAGATAATTATGTGTGGCGTGGTGGCTGAATGGTTTGCTGCGTTGGCTAAATTCACTTTTTATGCTGACTATCCAGATTCCTCTCTGAGGCTTTTTTTTTTTATTTTATTTCAGAATGTATCCTTTTAGTTGTTTTAATGAAAACTAATTAGATCTCTTTGATATTTTTTAAATTGAAATAATTTATCTTTTAGGACGTTGTAAGAAAAAGAAGCAACAACTAATTAGATGTTTAATTATTTCATATCTTTAAAAAAAAATTAACACAGAGACGTACCTAGGCTAGGGGGGTCAAAATCGAAAGTCCCGCGGGGCTCCAGCTTGGGGGGGAACCCCCAAAATTATTTTTTACATTAAATATTAAGTACATAATCTCATGTCATGGTATCGAGAGTCAAAATGCAGGGGCCCAAAAGAAGCCAAGCCCCGGGCCGCCAAATTCTTAGGTTTGGCACTGGCTTTACAGTAGTCGATCTCTATGCAAAGGCTTTGCATGGTACAACATGGTTGTGTGACATGGTGACTGAATTGCTAAGCAACTTAGGTTATTCTTTTTATGCTAACTATCCAGGTTTGATAGCTCTCTTGGAGATTTTTTTTAGAATGTATCATTTTAGTTGTTTTAATGAAAAGTAACTAATTAGATCTCTTTGACATTTTTTTTAATTGAAATAATTTATCCTTTAGGATGTTGTAAGAAAAAGAAACAACAACTAATTAGGTTTTTAACTATTTCATAACTTCAAAAAAAGCGTGAAAAGATGTATCAAATCTGAACACAGAGGCCTAACTAGGATGGGGGGGGGGGTCCAAAATCGAAAGTCCCGCTGGGCTCCAGCTTGAGGGGAGCCCCCAAATTTAATTTTTACATTAAATATTAAGTACATAAACTCATTTCATGGTATCGAATGTCAAAATGCAGGGCCCCCAAATCCTAGGTTCGGCACTGGCTTTACAATAGTCTATCTTCCTGCAAAGGCTTTGCAGGGTACAGCTAGTATTAAATAATAATAATATAATAATATATAATCTATATAATACAAAAAAAACCTTTTCTGCTCTGTCGGCGATCCCGTCTGTCATGAAATCCCGTCTGTCATCGAGATCGTGTGTGTCATCCGAGATCGTGTCTGTCATCCAAGATGGCGGCATAAACAATTCAAAGATGGCAGAAACATTTACTGTTGTTTTCTTCACATGAATGATTCGGTTCTCAACTGGCCGGCCGAGTAAGATGTCTCCTACTTGGCTGTCAGTAATGACATTGGACCAGCCATTGTATAGTGCCGAGGCAACCACTACACTAACATACGGCAGGTAAGATTGTGAAAGCCAAATGGCAATCACAATGTAATACTGATTTCGACCGCCTCTATCATTACCAAGGGACAATTAAGCGATCTTAGGAGAGTAACACAATTTTTTTTAAGCCGCCATTGCCAGCATGGCAGGGTGTGGTGTGCCTACCACACCAGCATTGTTGGCGGCGCCGATGCATGTCTGTCATCCCTACAGAGCGGCGGGGTGAGTGTGCCCGCATCATCTGCCGGGATGGCAGAAAGATGGGTTTTACTCCTTGCCCAAACTGGCCAGACCAACAGGGTGTGTGTAATGCTGATCGGCCAGAATGGCAGGGCGATGGGTTTTTCCTGCAACTCGGACAGAGGGGAGAGTGTAGTGTGCCTGTACCCTCAGCCCAAAAAGGCAGGTTGCGCAGGTGTGCTTGAGTGGGACAGAGTGGAAGGGTGTTCTGTGCAGACCATATCCGTCTCCACCGCCAGCTGTGAATACTGCGGTCTCGGATAGTCATCACTGGCCACAATACCACTACCCTCGCAAGAAAAAGTTTTTTTTCTTTTATCCTGACTAGAGAACCCCAATGATCTACCCCCCATAGATCATGGTATGTCTCTCAGACCAGTATGGAGAGTTCATACAAATATCATGCCAAAATACTTATATGATACTCTCCAAAACACAATATCATGCCAAAATATTTATATGATACACTCCAAAATAAACTCTTACTGAAAAGAAGTTGTATATGTATATCTCACAATATTTGTAATATTAAATGTTATTAAATGAGAAGCGATCATAAAAGAAATATTTAAAGAAATCGTTCAATTAACATTCTGTATTATTTTCCACAATCTAAATTTTAAACCAAACGAATTTTGTATTATATTGTTTATGTCTATTTCTAAATGTACAATTATTTCCCTTTATTACTAATCTAAAATGCGTCACAATATTTTTTTTTGCATTTTATTTACTATAAAGTCACATGAATGAATTGGATAAGGGTTGAGTTTGAGTAGCGCCGTACACAATGTTTACAATGCAAACTAACCCATTTATGATGGGGGCTTCACACAGAGGGTGTGTGGATGGGCCCCAGTTTGAGGAGGGCCCCAAAAATATTTTTAAACTAAATATTAAGTACATTATATCATGTCAAAATGTAGTGTCTCCCGAAGAGGCCTTAAATCCCTTGGTTCGGCATTGGCTTCACATAATTATAATGTTGAAAGCTTTGATGTGTCTTTCTTTTTTAAGAGACCTAATGTTTTCTGCGTCTGCAGCCTTAACTGGATTGATGGAATATTTTTTTTTAATTGAAGGTCAGATAAAAGCTACACAACGATTCTATCTTTCCGGGCCCCAGCTTTAGGGTTGCCAAAATATTTTTACGTTAAATATTAATTTCATTATTTCATGTCATGGTGTCGAATGTCAAAATTCAGAGGCCTCTGAAGAGGCCGGGCCAACAGAGCCCCAAGTCCATTTGTTCGGCACTGCCGGGTTGGCAGTATTATCTTAGTTTATTCTCAGTTCGATATGTTGTGTATAACAGTAAGTAAACCACCTGATAAACATGTAGCGTTTTACTTAACTTACAGGCACTCACTCACGTCTCTCTTATTTTTTTTTAAATACGTCATGTTGAACATCATAAAACATAAAATGAACAACTGTTTGGAAAGGAGTCCGTTAAAATATTATGAAGGAACTGAGATTTCAAGAGTTTAATCATCGGGGGTTGTTTATGTTTACCCATCGTGAGGATTATTTTCTTTGGAAGGAACTATTTAACATATGAACTTTATTTGATGTATTATTAGGTGTCCCTATTCTCAAATGTATTTTGGCTACAATAATCTGTTCATGTCCTTGGGGCCACTGCGAGTATATAGACTGATTGTTAACGTGCTCAAATATGTATCACCATTTTCAACTCCAACTGTGTGCCTACTCGCCGGTCCGGGTACCGGGCCTTTGTTTACTAGTAAAATATAAAATGCGAAACAGCGAACTGGTAGTTAAAAGTTAGGCAATCCATCACTGAGTACCGGCACCTATTTTTTTTTACAAAAAATAAAGCACTGCTTATATCACTATATATAAAACAGCGTGTAAGAAATTAAGAAAGAAAGAAAGATAGTAAGAAGCCGAATAGAACTTGCGCGACTGTGCTGTATCGTGCCACACCAACTTGCCTCTCTGCTATCAGTTTATGAGGGTGTGACTTCTAGACAGAGACAATTCCCTTCAACTTTTTAAGATAAAAGACATCTAAGAAGTAGGACTAATACAATTAATTGTTGACAAGGTGACAGATGACTCAGGACAAGGTAGTGAGAAAACAATCGAATAGTAAATAGCAAAGGTGTGAAACCGGGAGGCGACGTTGGACAGGCTAGTAGGGTTAACAATGACTACCAGGTGACGCTCCCTAGAAAGATTAGATAGTAAGGGCAATACAGAAGGAGACTTGGCGTATTTAGAGTAGTGTTGTTTTCGTTGACGAAAACTAAAACCTTCGTTAACGAAAATGTTGACTTTTCGTCAACGAGAACTAAAACTAAAACTAAAATTATCAGCAAGACTAAAACTAGACGAAAACTGAAATTATTACAGAAAAAACGAAATAAAAACTGAAACTAAAATATACTGTTGCTTTCGTTCACGAAAACTAAAACTAAAACCTTCGTTAACGAAAATGTTGACTTTTCGTCAACGAGAACTAAAACTAAAACTAAAATTAGAAGCAAGACTAAAACTAGACGAAAACTAAAATTATTACAGAAAAAACGAAATAAAAACTGAAACTAAAATATGACCTGGGACTAAAACAACACTAATTTAGGGTAATTAAGGCACGGACGTTAGTGGTATAAATAGGACTGGATTCGGACATAAGTTAGGTAGGAGAAGTTTTTAGGGATGAGAGTTTACTTACGAGAGTTTAAGTGACAAGAGATACGAGAATAGTTAAGAGATCTTTATTTAGTCAGAGTTGAGGCATAATGAATTATTGTGGACTTTAGAAAGTGTTTTCATTTATGGACTTGTTGCATTAGTATGTATAGTTATATAAATAAATCGTCGTGTTCACAACGTATCGTGTTCGAATGGTTATTGAGTTCTGACAAAGGAGTGAGCACCAAGGTGCAACTTTTTTTAACAGTATTTAATAATCATTACAATTTACACATCTGAATAACTCCCGCAAGTTTTTAAACATGTGTTCTTTTTAAGCACAAAATCGTTCACTTATTATGAAAGTGTTCAAATGACGAGACTGCCCAAATTCCCCCAACCTATATTATGTAGGGGAAAACCAGCCACTTCCATATACCTTTTATTCGTAAGATAAACAAACCTCATTTGATTTAATAGATGTCTCGCGTGGGTGTGTTATGTTTTGTACTGATGTCTCTTCCACTTTTCTAAGCTACTCTGCACATTGCGCAACTAATTGGCGACGGTCTTCAAATTCTTGGTTGTTTTAAACGAAAATTCTATGTCGCTACGTACCACTGCAGAATCTTTCCCGTTCCTCTTGGAGTACGCACAGCACCTGTTGAGAAACGCTGTGATAGCAGGCCTACATGTAGGCTTTGTCTACAACATTGAAAGAAATACAAGCAATTAAGCCTGTTCCATTCTGGACACATGAATTGTTAGCGCATTTTCGTGTTATGTATCACTACGTATGCTATCTTTCAGTAAATATTTGTAAATTTTGGAAATGTTTATAAATTCAATTGTGTAATGCATATATCTGTAAAAAAAAAATTTATAAAGACGTTTCTTTATATTTGAAAAAAAATTATTTTCTCTTAAATCTAACTACAAGTGATTTGTGGTCACTGAAATAGGACTCATAATTGAAACATTCTAAATTGTAGTCATTTAATCGTCCGAAAACTCCGTCAATTGTTGCATAGCTCTGATACTTTCAATTAAACTCAGAACATAAGCTTACTATTTCATTTGTTGAGTTTCTTAATAAATCTTGGTGAAACTACGTGCTGCAGTATTTCGCACCAAATGAACGGGCTATTGAACGTACAAGGTGTATATATAATATATAAGCCCCTTAGGAGCCCTGAAGCCCGGCCCTCAGAGGTTCTATCGCGAAATGAACTTTTGATGTACACATGGCAGGCCAAGACCTACAAAATGATATATACATCATGGGTCTAGGACTTATAGTTGCTGAGATATAGGCGCTCCTTTATTAATATAGCTTATATAGTAAAAAACGGTACTAAGGCCCCTTTTACGGCCCTGAGAGGTCAGATCGCGAAATGGAAAAAAGTCATTTCTTGGCAGGCCAAGACCTACAAAATGATATATACATCATGGGTCTAGGACTTATGGTTGTTGAGATCTAGGGTGATGACGGACGGACAGACAGACAAAACGAGGACAATAGAGCATTTTTTTTTTCGAAAATGCTCTAATAATAATATTATAATATCGAACAATTTTGTATGACTAATATAATTATGTATTTTATCTTTTATTTTCTTGCATTTCTGACAGAAGTAACTTGGCATTCAATAGACAAACGAGAATGCTGGCAAACTTAAGCCTTTCAGACTGTTACAGATCGAATTCAACAAAAACACAATCGGAAAGAGATGAAATCATGCTTGGGGTAAATCGTTTTGATAATAAGATAAAATCTTAAATATTGCTTAAATAAACGTACACAATGATAAATTCATTTTTTAAAAAGAATTTTACTAAAATGTTAAATAATTTTCAGTAAATTTCTAAACGGGAGAGATTACTATACGACAGAACATATGACTTTTCAATCATTAAATACATAATCGTCTAACCCGTGTGTCTCCCTCAGGTAGTTTTCATATCGTGCGGTGTATGCGTTGTATTTCATACATTTCTTTGTTATTTCTGTTCATATCGTATTCTGTTCATGGCAGTAAAGTTTATTACATTGAAGAACATGTACATATATAAAACATAAAAAAGAATTATATCTGCAAGTATACCTTATTACATTATTGTCACTTTTAAAAGAATGGTTTCAGTATCAAACAATTACTATATTAATAAAATAGAGTATAAAATTATAATTTACACTGATACAGCAATAATATTGTAAGTTTAAACTATGTATTCTGGAACAAACATTGGTATTTGTTCAAATCGATAGATAATATTTTCTTGAATTTTTTCCCTGTTTTGAGATATTCTTTTTCTGTGGATACTCATCATACAACGAACAGATAAACGATCATCACCAGTTGTAGCCACGTTTTTAGTCGTCTTAGAGTGTTAAATGATCTCTCGATTGTGCATGTTGTTACTGGAAAAGTCAATGTTGTCAAAAAAGCCATTTTAGTCATGGGGAAAAAAATTGGTTTCATCTAAAACCTCACATAGAGTCATTGTTTCTTTTTTTCCCCTTTACTAGTTTTACATTTTCCATATATCATACAAGATTTCACTCTCCTCTCCTCAATTAAAATGTGTAATATTACAGCTATAGCCCCGGCTTGATCCTTAAGTGCGAGTCTTTCTAGTTTTGTCATCAAAAAGGGATGCAAAACTAAAAGGAAAATGCTGGTTTATTTTCTACTCAAAAACGAGTTTCCAGTTAAAAGAATCAAGGTAGGGTGTAAAAAAAGTTATTCTAAAATAATCCTCAGGCAAATCAACTTTTGTATTTTCCCTGTTCATTTGTCTTCCAGCTTTTCGTGCAGGTTGAATGTCGACACCAATGTCATCTACAACACCTTTTGTAACTAAAAATTTCCTTATACCTCTAATCACAATTCTATCGATCAACAGGCAATGTAGTCAACAATTCTTCAATGTATTTTTGTACTGCCAGTAAATCTAAATGCACTGACAGTTAATTTCAGGTCACAGCTTCTAGCGTTGATGAATATTTTTGTATAATAACTCAACAAGCAACAATTGTTCCCCAACCCTAATCTCTAACAGCACAAAGTAACAAATATGCAACTTGCTTACTTTTTCCAGATTGTTCTAAATATTCCAGATGTTTAACAATTTCTGTTACATTGTCAACGAAAAACCGCAAGCTTTTATATTTATGTGCCCATCTAGTTTCACATGGCAAAGGAACATTTGGAATTAGTTTTCTTCGCTGATTTATTTCTCAGAAAAACACTATAATTGACTTAATTTTTCCTATTGTGTTTAGTAGAGCATTCACATTATTTAAATCGTTCACGACAAGATTTAGTTTATGTGAACTGCAATGTACAAATGTTGCTTTTGGGTCTTTTTTTCGACTTATTGCTTGGACTCCTCCTTCTTTACTTACCATTGTAGAACATCCGTCTTATCCTTGACCAACAAGATTCGTCATATCTAATCCATATTGTAATGAATTTGTTATGATGGTGTTCTTTGACAAATCTAACACCAAGTGACATCTGCGCAATGCCTGAAATTATGTTGTCTTGTCGGCACGTAAGTATAGAGATTGCACCTGAATTATTAGCTTCACGAACAATGTCCTCACGCAAGAGAGACCCACAAATTTCGATCATAGTGTTTTGTGTAGTTGCCGAGATATACTTAGCACTACAAGAACCAATTGACAAATGATTACCCGGAACTTCATCTCCAGATTCAACACGAAACAGATTGTAAAAATTACCAGAATGTGATTCTTTTTCACGAAGTGCCAAATCATGCATGCCGCAAAAAAAAAAAAAGGATTGTAGAAATGGTGGGACCCAGTTTGTTGCAATTTTCTTGAGTTTTTCTTCTAAATGATGAGTTCAACTTCTCATCTATAGAAACTGCTTTGACTTCCAATAATGCATGTGCTTTGCATGTGGCTACGTGCATCTTCGTTGAAATCTTTAAATTTTGTGCATGGTTTGATGACTAATGCCCTCTGAACTCCTGGAATTACTTTTTGCGGAAACAACACGGAAAATTTGCAAAATGCACCTTTTAACATTTGCTAGTATACAACCCACGATGAATAGCATATCTAAAACCTCTGTTTCTACCACTGTCAGCTCTAAAAATCATACTTTTTATCAGGGGTCCAACAGACGATTATAAACTAACGAGTGTTGCCAGATTATAAAAAAAACCTGAATGTCAAAAACATTTTCGAAGGACAAATCAAGCTACAGAAGGCCAAATTAAAAAAAAAAATTAAAATCAGAACATGCTTGTAGTCAAAATGTTTGAATTTTCAAATACATTTATTTATGTCAATATAAATAAATTATGTTAAACTTAAGTTGGATTTAATTGAAAAATGAACCTGTATGGCATTGTCAATTTAAAAAAAAAAACCTATTTTTTGTGCCCCCCCCCCCTGGAAAAATTCCTAGCGATACCCATGTTTCTTTGTTATCCCTTCTGTCGGATTTCGTTCAGCCAGCTTCAGCAGGCTTTTCCACTAGTCTATTATAATTTGGTACTTGATTGACTATAATATAGCCTACACATGATCGATCCCTAATCTAATTTATAGACTGGAAAAAACAAACATCTATGAGGTAAAACTGTCCTCACTAGATTACATTCAGTTCTGCGCATGGCCTGCCTAGGATATCCTACACGATATAACCCCCACGGATATTAACCCCAGCGAACAAAACCCCCATTGGACCTAATTCAAACTTTTATAATAAAATCTTTTGTTTTGGCCCTCATTTTTATTATAAAATGTAATCTATAATACGTGGACATATATATATATATAATACGTATTTTTAAGTGATTTTTTTTCAAAGTACTCCCAATAATCTGCATTAGCCCATCGAGCCACAGTGGTCAAAATTCAATCCTTTGTTAGCTTTAAATTAACAGGAAGCTTATCTTGCCAGGTAAAGCAAACTAAATTAATAGTTTTAGCCCAGTGTCAAGACTGACCGTATCTTTATTGTACCTTTTAATTCTCGCGCCAGGCACACATTTTATAGCAGAACTACAGTGGTCGGAAGTTAATCCTTTATTTGGGTAAAATAACATAGGAACATCCATATTGATATACTGTGTGACAGACAGAATCTTTCATATTGACACAGATTTTTTTCACTTAGACGATGGCCAAGATCGTATGTGTAGAAGTATCAATAATATCGACTTAAATTGGTCTTCTGAATCCGAATTCTGATTTAATCATTATTTTTATCAAAACATTTTATGTTGTTGAATTTAAAAGTGCCGTATTTTTTTAACAGGTTAAAATTTTCATTAATATTGCATTTTGCAATCTATTGAATTGATTACTAAATTTTCTATCCAATTCAAAAGGAAATCGCTCTGGTGTTTGTACCCTTTACGACCCACGTTTTGATTATCAGGAGTACAATTTAGATAATATATATCTGGTCCACAGACTAGATATTATATACCAGGACAACAGACTAGATATATCACGACCACATACTTGATATTATATATCAGGACCACATACTAGATATTATATATCAGGACCACATAGGCCTACTAGATATTATAAATCAGGACAACATTCTAGATATAATATATTAGGACCACATACTAGATATTATATATCACGACCACATACTAGATATATCAGGACCACAGACTAGTTATTATATGTCAGGACCACAGACTAGTTATTATATGTCAGGATCACAGACTAGATATTATATATCATGACAACATACTGATATATAATATGAAGTCTGTGCAGTGCCGGCTTTATTTATGGGCGATATAGGCAGCTGCCTAGAGCGGCAGTATTTCAAAGAGCGGCAAATTTCAGCAAAGTAAAATAAAAGCAAAAAATAACAAATAAATGAATTTGAGAAAGTGTAGAATTAAATAAGAGCACAAAATTGCTTAAAATGGCGACAACAAATAAGTCCCGTGGATTAATGCTCTATCTTAATTTATTACATCACTATTATGACATCACTATTTTCAAAATTATTTTCTTAACTTCCGTCCAAAGATGTCTGCGGTTCGATAATCTGCTTCAATAGGTATCACAATTTTTTAATTTTTTATATTAATTTGATAAAAAATATCGTAAAATAATATAATTAATATATATTAACTAATACAACTAAATCGAAAATTACTTACAGTTTAATTCACGTATTTTCTAATGTTACAGTTCAGTTCTTCTTACCCATCATGAGCAAGGCTAACACAGGAAAGCGCACCCTTTTTTATCTGGAGCACAGTATATAAAGAAAAGGAATGCTAAAAAAAATCCTTCATAGAATCACAGAAAGACTGTAATTCTAATTTTTTATCTAATCAGACTGAATTGCATATTAGTGACGAATAGTCAGAACTCTCCAATAACTCAGTTTCTAACAAAGTAACCATTAGCAGGAACATATCACTATCGGAATCAAATATAAGTGGTGTTGATTGCAACATGCCATGTTCTTCAGCAGAGGTTTCACAGATTCAATATTAGGATAACAAATAATAGTCAGCGCCTTATAAATCGTGAAGCGAAACACTGGAAGGATGTATTAGAAAGAATAATGTCTTTGGTCAGAGTACATGAGGTTCAAAATTTACCCCTGAGAGGGCAGTCTGATGGGTTATAACTTATATGCATCTTATAATGGAAACTTTTAGAAATTTGTTGAAGTTATTGCTGACTTTGATCCAGTAATAAAAGAACATATAAGACGTATAAAATCAGATGAAATTCATGACCATTGTTTAGAAAAAAAGTATTCAGAATGAGATCATTCAACTGTTGAGTAAGGAGGTAAAACAGAAAGTGATAAATGAGCTAAAAATGCAAAATATTACGCTATAGTTCTCGATTGTACACCAGACGTCAATCACAAAGAACAGATGACAATGATTGTTAGATTTATTACAGCAAATGAATCGACACATTACAAACCTTCAGAAGTTTCTATCAATGAACACTTTAATGGATTCGTAGAACTTGAAAAATCTACAGGTACAAGCATGGTGGAAATTTTACTTAACGAACTGCCAGATTCAGGCATTTGTCTAAATGATATGAGGGGACAAGGCTACGACAACGGAGCGAACATGCGGGTAATACACAATGGTGTCCAAGCAAGGGTTAAAGAGATAAATTGAAGAGCCTTTTATGTCCCTTGCAATGCGCATTCGTTGAATTTTAGTGGCGAATGATGTCGTAAACTGTTGTTTGGAAGCAGTAAGGTTTTTTTTTGAGGTAATTCAAAATACAACTTTTTTTCTGCATCAATACATCGCTGGAATGTATTGTTTGAAAATGTCCAAAACAAAGAGGCAGCAGATTTAACTGTTAAAAAGTTATGCGCAACACCTTGGGAAAGTCGAGTTAATGCTGTGAAGGTAATTCGATAACAAATAGTTGAAATTTGCGATGCACTCGTTTCAAATGCTGATGACATTTCACTTTCTGGACCACGTGGAACCCAGTCCCATGCAAAAGCTAAGGGAAGTATTTTATCCACACCCCCGCACCTCCGGGGGTGAGAAGGGAAAATCCGGGGGTGAAACAACAAACAACTGAACAGCGAGATGCCGAAGGCATCAAGGGGTCAGGGGAGGGGAGGAGAGTCCAGCCGACTAGGGGGTCTGGGAAAGCGTCGTAAGCTCCCTCAACGGGGTCAGCGATTTTCCTGCGTTAATTTGTATTGAAATTTTTCATAGAAGGCATGAAATCGCATCATCATGTAATGTACAAATAATATAATGTAATAACAAAGTTTGTAATTTAAAAAAAAAGAGTTTTTTGTTAAAAGTGTATTTTCTCACTTCTCACTCCAGAATTCACTTCTTATTGTAAATCATAGTCAATATTAGTCATAGCATAGTATGCTGCATTTAATCAGGATATAGCAAATTAAAAACTGTAAGGCTCGATTATTTTGTTTAAAAACATTGTTTTATAAGTTAACAGGGCAATGAAATAGTAAAAAACCAGAAAAGTGTGTCAATGTTTGCAGACACTTACTTGCAGTTCCAATAGGGCAGACAAGCAAAATACCTGCCAGCTTCTGCAGCTGGGGAAATGATTCTCCGACATCTGAAATTTGGAGTTACTTACATATACCATCAACAGTTTCAGTCTTTCTTTTCGCCAGAAACATTCTGAAACATTGCCACTCAGCCGATAGATCTTCAGCATTCAACGGAAAAAATTCTGACAGTAGAGCATGCTCTTTCAACTCCCCGGACAAACTTTTACATTCTAAAACTGCTGGAATCAGTATTGAAGCAGCAACACTGACACGGCCTACTAAGTCGCCAAAACGTTTGTCTAAGTTTTTCATTAGCTTGTCAATATACGGCTTAAAAACTTTCTCGTGAATTTCCACCACGTTGGCCGACTTGTCCACAGTATGCAATTTTGATTTGTACATAAATTCATGAAAGCCTTTGCTGTAGTTAGAATGATCTGTCACCTCAATCTGAAGAAAAAAACACAAGCATTGCTAAACTGAGCAACTGCGGGCTATCACATGTCATGTAATGGTAAAGCAAGAAATAACAGATTACAAGCATTACATATTGTCTAACTGAAAACATTAAGCAAGATAAACACCGTAAACACTTAATAAGAACATTACTATGATTAATAATTATATCAGAAAACATTCAAACTGATCTATAAGCTGTTATCTTCTCAGGCCAAGTGGGTAGAGTTAACTTGGTCGATTGAAGCTGTAATGTCAGAATTTTGAGCGGCTGTAAAATATGTTCAACGGTAAATAGCAACAGAATTGATGTTTGGTTTTGAAATGTTACCAATAGTCCAGCAGCCTCAGATGAAAGGTCCTCTTGAGCAACATGGATGTCTTGTAGCGTTAGTATAATGGGCTCTAGACTACTTCGAATAGCTCGGGCGGCTCTATAGTTCTGGATGAGAACATTTCGCCTCAAACCCCAGCTGAATTGCAAGTGCAGTATATGACAAATTCCATCAGATGGTACGTCAGTCACATCGAAATTTTGAAAAGCATCTGCCAATTTGAAATATATCACAAGATCGAATCAAGAAGCAACTGCTTGCAATGCAGAAACAATCGCCTAGATATGGGTCTTAGCAGAAAATTTTAAAATCTACTTTTTACCTGTTAACTAGGTTAAACACTGGCAATTTTTTTCTGTCATGTAGTTTAACAATTTCTTTAAATGTGGCTCATATAAAAAAAAATTGTTTCGTACCTCGTAAGGCGCTTGTTGCTGGTCGTGATGTAACTGGTGTTGCAGAAGCTGAAAATGAGCTCTGTGTTTGCCGAAGTCGTTTCTTTGGTGGCCCAGAGCGATCAATTTGGCATTTTTTGGCTGTTCGGATGCATTGCAAATTTCCGGATTAATGAGAGATCTACATTGTAACAGTTAGCTATTTTAGAGATTGGTTACAATTTATTTTTATTGTGTTTAGTATTGTCTTGGGAGCAAAACTTATATATCTGTATATTTCATTTGAACCGATGAAATCTATATATATATTACAAAACTTCGAGAAAGAAGACAAAGACACAGGACAATTTATAGAATAGCTGGGTTCAGAAGGGAGTTGTCTGATCACACACGCCAACTCAAGGCAGCGGGGGAAGAAACACTATAGTGTGCTGTGGGAAGGGGTGGATTGAGGCAGACACATAGCGAATTGTCACAGACGACAAATCGCGCGAATACGTCACAGCTGGGAGAAGCTGGATCACAGTGAGCGTGTTGTTTAAAAGTGGGTCATGAGATCTCGCGACAGCGGGGGGAAAAAAACACTATAGTATAACTTTATGTGGTTGTACAATACTATTTCATGTCTAGACAGCTCCAGTAATTTTTAAAACGGTATTGTTTGGTCGTAATCATGTTCAGGGGAAAAGCCGGGGGTAAAATTTCAAATTTCGGGGGTGAAAACTAAAAAAAAAATGTTCGATTTCAAGTTTATTTGTTCATTAGTGATTTGGTATGATGTTTTATTTGAGATCAATATATCTAGCAAAACTTTTCAAGAAAAAGATCTTGATTTAAAGAAATCAATTCAGCAATTGAATGCATCTAAAGCTAAGCTCCAGAATTATAGTCAGATGAAGGTTTTGCCAAAACAATTACAACAGCTAAATCATTGGCTGAAGAATTTCGTATTGAGTGCAATTTCCATACAGAAATACAAATGAGATCTCAACTAAGAAAGAAACAATTTGACTCTGAAGTTTCAGACGATCCAATTCTCGAGCCAGAAATGAATTTCAGGGTAAATTTTTTAACCAGATATTGGATACCGCAATTCAATCAGGTAATGATCGATTTATGCAGTTACATCTCATAACGATTTATTTGGATTTTTGTATGACATTAAAAAACTGGAGAAATGTGATAAAAGAGAGGTTTTCAAAGACTGCATGGACCTTTCATTAGTTTTAACATCTGAAAACGAAGATTCAGCAGACATTAGTGCAACAGTACTGTGCGATGAATTATTTGCTTTATCAAGAAAAATTACAGAACAATCAATTTAAATAATTTAAATAGCAGACAGATCAATTATTAAAATTTTTTTTTGGTGATGCACCCTACTATGTATACTAAAAACTCTTTAACTTTTATAAAGTTGCCAAATTATTTTTTTTTATGAAGAATGAACACCAGTAAGAAAACTATAAATATATCATTTTTTTGTTTTCATAATTTGGATTTACTTAAAAATAAATAGTATTTATAGAGTTTTCTTAGAAAAATGAAACTAAAATGGGCGGAATTTTTGTCCTTGCTATATGTAGTATGTGGTCGATATATATAAAATCTAGTATGTGGTCCTGATATATAATACGAAGTCTGTGGTTGAGATATATAATATCTAGTCTGTGGACCTGATAAATAATATCTAGTCTGTGGTACATATATATATATATATAATATCAAGTATGTGGTCCTGATATATCTAGTATGTGATCTTAATATATCTAGTATGTCGTATATATATAAGGACCACATACTAGATATTATATATCAGTACCACATACTAGATATTATATACCAAGACCACATACTAGATATTATATTGCAGACCACATACTAGATATTATATATCAGGACCACATACTAGATATTAGGGTGATTAAAAACAATATGGTTAAAAATTAAATTTTGAATTTAACTTTGGGCACCCCCCCCCCCCCAAAAAAATGTTCCAATATATGAGAAAAAAATTCAGTACAAATTTTACATTTTTCGGACAATACTAAGAGGGTGCTACCGCCATGTTTAGTTTTAACAAATATCAAAAATGAAAAAAAATCAGCATATTCATTACCAGTTAAACAAATCTAAAGTTATTTTACTTGTTTAATAAAAAGTATACAAACAATTAAATTAATAGTTCAAATCTTGGTTCAACTGCACCAATGTTGACTTGTTCCTGTCTGGGCAGTTCTGTCTATACTGTTTCACAACCATCAGCAGGTACTGTTTCTGTTCTTCATTGTTTGTGTGAAGTTTATTGTACTCTTCCATAAGAGCTACTCCACGTTCTGCTATGTCATTCACAACTCTGAGAGAGGATAGTTCAGCTTTTGCTTTTTTGAAGGTTTCAATGGTCTCTCAACTATCTGGATCCTTGCTCAAAAATTCAGATAACAGTCCGAAAATGGTAAAAAAACGGTAGGTGTTATTTGAAACAAAATCATCAAGTTCTTTGAATTCTATCAGAGATTGATCAATTGTTGCTTTTTTTCAACGAGCAAGGTAAACCATTTGTTTTCAAACATCTCACCATTTTCTGTTTTATGTCAAGTGGTACTTCATCATCAAAAAAAGCCAATGCAACAAGTTTTTCTGATAAATACCAGAGGTGTCTAGGAAATTTTTTCAAAGCCACCGCTGAAATATGTGAATCAGGATAGCTGTAAGCAAATACATAAATGATACAATAAGTTTTATAATATTAACAATTTCACTATTCACTTGGCACATTAAATTAATTAGTCCAACTAATGTTAACCCTAACCCTAACCTTTGTAGGCTTTTGATAAGCCAGAGATCATTTCGAGGATTGAAATGGCTGATGGTGCTGTAAACCAGGCTCTTGTGTAAATTCTTGTGGTAAAAATGCATGTTTCTGAGACACATGCTCCATTGAATTTTCCAGTGTTCACTGCCATGGTGTCAAATGACATTGCTTTGATACTTTGACAAAGTCTCCATGAAACAGCACATTCAAAAACTGCAGAAGCTGCAGCTTCACCTGTTCCTGCTGGCAATGTAGGAACCGCAAGCAGCTGATCAATTCCTTTCCCAGGCACAAGTACAGGAAGTCTATCCACATATTGTTCTCCTACAATATCTTCTAATAGTTTGCTATCCCAATGGATAGTTAAGGAAACACTAGGTTTGAAAGCACTTTTAGGCATAGAGCTGTTGACTGTCTGTTTCATTCGTTGGCGGCGGATGGAATAGTTATAGTTATTATATAGATATTATAGTTCTGTGGATCATGTCCTAGATGCTGTAACATTGGTGTCAGAACTGCTGCAGCTCCAAGGTTACTGATTTTAGCTACATCAAGGCTCATTGATATTTTTCTATCAAACAAATTTACTCTAGTTTTCTTTACAAGTGTTGTCCTTACTTTTGAAGTGTTGCTGCACTGAGCTGATGTAGAAGATTCATCATCTTCCTCTTCTGTTTCTTGTTTAGCATCAGAAGAAGATGATGATGAAATTAGAACAGCTTTTTCATCACGATCCGTTCTGTTTTCTTCTTCTAGTTTTCGACGTTTCTTCATGACTTCAAGTCGATTTTGTGACAAAGACACCTTTTTAACAAGACAGTATCTACATAACTCATTTTCCCTGCGCGTCCTTTTTGACGTTGTGCTTTAAGAAATTTTTTATCTTCTTCAATGCTTATTAATTCCATCGATCTGCATGTGCTACATCAAATAAATCTTCCAAACCGGCTTTCCAGTCTTTTTCTTATTGTTGTAATCCGTCTGACATTTTGCTTTACTTTCTTTGTTTTTTCGCAGTTTCTCCCATTCACGGAACATGCCTTCAACCTTGTCGACAATATGTTTTTTCAACCTTGTAGGAATGTGAGCTTTTGCCCAAACTTCCAAAATATCAACTGCAGTTGCATGACATGCATCTCTCACAGATTTCTTCTCATTTTGTTTGTAGTAAAAAAAACAGTGTAAGAACTTCTTTTTTTGATGGCAGCTTAGTAGCAGACAGCTTGGATGACAGCTGACCAACAAGTCAAACTTCAGTCTATTTCCTGGTTACAGGCTTTACTCCACTTGCTCTACTACCGGACATCTTCATTAAACTAGTTGAAAGGATTTTAAGAGACAAAATACAAAAATTTAACTGAGTGATATTATAATATTGATTTTGTGTAAACGCGGCCAAAGAAATTAGACAAAAAAATTTAACAAAGAATAATTAACAGCAAAGATTAAAATTAACTGAAATAAATAAGAGTGGCATTGTATCTTCATCATTTCACACAATTAATAATATGTTTTGGGCATAGTCTGTCAGGCAGTCACGTTATTACCAACAAGGGGTAACATAATTGAAATTTGTAAAATTCACAACGTGGTAGCAACCATTCACCATGTGTCAAAATCAATAAAAATTTTACTGGTTTATTTTTCATACATTGGAACATTTTTAGATGGTGCCACATGAAAAATTCAAAACTTCATTTTTTTGAATCACCCTACTAGATATACATCTTGACCACATACTAGATATAATTTATCAGGACCTTTTTTCTTGAAATTGTGTACAGGAAAAAACACGCTTTAAATTTTTTAGCCTTCATTTACAATTTTCAGGATAGTTGCAGAGTAGGATAGAAAACCCTATTTATTTATTTAGTTATTTATGTTTTGACAAAATTTTACTAAACATATTTTTCCTAACCTTTGCGACTTCCAACAAAATATTGTCAAATCATGTCTTGCCAGATTTTCCAAATCGCTACATAAACGTTTAAGGAACGATAGGACTCAGCAAATTCTAAGTCTATTTTCATTAGCATAGTATCTTGTAATTTGTTAATGCCAACAAAAGAAGCACATTTTATATATAAATAGAGTACAATTTTACAATCGACATTTACCATTTATAAGCTTTTAATTAGGTTCACTTTCTATATTTTAAATATGTTATCTGAGAAACGGATCAAATCCAGTTAGCAGATCAATTTATCTTAAAAAAAAACTACTAAAAGTTGTCTACATGTATATAATTTATTATAATTCGATATTTAGCGTACTAGGCCAGAGTAAATATCTCTCTAGTGAGGGTGCTTGATGCAAAAGTGCCAACAACGACCTTGGACACAATGTTAATATTTCTAATCCTGAGGATTGTAAAAATAAAAATCAATATGAGTGGTAACTGAGTAGTTATAAATTATCAGGTAGTAGGCAAATGCCCTGTTAAAGAAATAGAGGAACTCTTGCTTAATTTTACATTGACTACATTAATTTTACACATCTAAAAGAAATCTCATTTAATTACACTGTAGGACTATTATTTATTTTGCAATTCTGTGACAAGTTCTTTTTAGTTTTTATTTTATTACAGTAATTAATTTAAAGCTTAATCATCAAGCATTTCTTTTTTAATAATTTTTACAATGAAATATATTTTATACAACAGAGTGCTAAAGATAACCTCAAGAAATTTTTTACATTTTTTGGACTCTTGGAGTACATTGAAGAAAGCCAAATTCTCTTTGAGAAAACATTCATAGGTTTTAAGTTTACAAGAAAGATGAGTTGTAAGAGATACTCAGCGGCTACTAACTATGCCATATTATCAGAGAAACACTGGAATTCAATTGTTGAGAGAAATCTTTTAGATGTGAAATTGTACCAGTTTGCTAAAGATCTTTTTTTCCAGAGATTATCTCAGTTCAACATAGAACTTGAACCAAGAAAGTACGAATCGCAAGTAGTTCGAGAAGGTGTTACTTATTCTATTTTTACAAATGGCTAGTATTCTTTTCACAAGTATTGTCTTCCACTGCTTACAATTTTTAACTGATTTTTTTTTGTTATTGTAACAATAAAATGTTCATTTAAGAATAAATATATATGAAAATGTTTTCACTTATGAAAAAAAGTCCATTATCAAGCTGTAATTTTAAATAAATTTTTAAAGCAATATATATATATATATATATATATATATATATATATATATATATATATTAATCATAATATTACCTACCATGAAGACTTATGAAGATTGGGTCGATTATTATAAGGGGCAAGGCTGTGACCTTAAGGATGCAATTAAATATGCCCGGCAGGAGAAAGAGAGGGAGGATGCCATAGAGATGGAGAATTAAGAAATTAGAGATAGAGAATAAGAAATTAGAGTTGGAGGAAAGAATAGCTAGGGAGAAAGTAGAGTCAGAAGAGAGAGTAGCTATGGCGCGTATTACGGCAGGTCGGGAATCTGCAGCAGCAAGTCCGACCCCCAGTGTCCCACCCATCAGCTCAAAACCTAGCTTCCCCAGACTGTCTGAGACGGACAATATAGACGCCTACATCCGTAGGTTTGAAAGACACGCCGACAGTATGGGATGGGAAAGACATGAGTGGGCTCCCTGCCTGACAGCACTGCTTACCGGCAAGGCCCTTACTACGGCCTCCCGCCTCACAAACGAGAAGGCCTCCGACTTTGACACCCTTAAGGCCGCCCTCCTAAAGTCTTACGACTACAAAGAGGAAGGGTTTAGGAAAAGGTTTCGCAGGGCCCGTCTAGAAAGAGGGGAAACATACCCATTGTTTGGGGCGCGACTTTTTGATCTGCTAACCCGTTGGGTAGAGCTAAGCGAGGTGGAGCAAACCTTTGAGGGCCTGAGGGAGCTTCTGCTCAAGGAGCATTTGATTGAGAATGCCCCAAGTGGGCTGCAGGTTTTCATAAAAGAACGTAGGCCCAGGACGTGGAGTGAAATACCCTGGCCGAAAATTACCGCGAAGCCCACCAAGGGAGGGGTGTGGATAGCCTAGGAGGGGAGTCTCGGAGGGAAGTTCGCTTCGAAGAAACTAAGAGGGGCCCTCCTAACAAAGATAGGCCCAAACCAGAAGACCCCAGACATAATGTGTGACCCAACTACCCTACAGGTTCGATAATGGCCGGTCACAAACCCCAAAATTGATCTGCTCTTGTGGGGCTCCAGGGCACCCCCTAATAGGTGTCCACATCGCAATGTTACTCGTGTGGGTGCTGTTAGAATTGTTCGGGACACTCTAACCACCCAACCGGAAGATTTGGGGCCCATTGGCAATGTGTTATTTAATAACAATTGTCCGATATCAGAAGGACTGATCAACGGCCACCTCGTGCAAGTCCTCAGGGACACCGGCTGTAGTGGTGTTGTAGTCCGTAAATCTTTAGTACAGGGGAATGGCTGGACTGAAAAATGGGGAAAAATACAAACTATTACAGGGTTGATCGAAGAGGTGCCTGTTGTCAGGATTAAGGTCGATACACATTATTACACAGGACATCTGGAAGCTTCCGCATTAGATGAACCTATCTATGATCTTATAATTGGGAATGTACCAGGGGCCCGGCACCCTTTACTTCCCGACCAAAATTGGCAACCCCTGGAGACAACCCCATCCACCCAGACCATTCCTGCTGTAGGTGTGACAAGTTGTGCAGTGGTGACTAGGAAGCAGGCTAGAAAACAGGAAACCCCTATTAAGCCTCTATCCCTCCCACCCTGCCCCAGCTCAGATATTGACAGCGTTGAGTTCCTCAACCAACAGAAAGCGGATGCAACGCTGGATAAACTAAGGGAATGGGCGACTAGTGGACGGGTGAACACTTCTAGAGGGTCGCACATGAAGTACTCCTAGGGGGTCATTTAGCAGCCAAAAAAACTCTTGAGAGGGTTCAGTCTCGTTTCTTTTGGCCGGGGATAGTTGGTGATGTGAAGAGGTATTGCCGGTCGTGTGATAAATGCCAGCGCACCACCCCAAAGGGTAAGACAAGTAAGTTACCACTGGGGACTATGCCGCTTATTGACACACCGTTCAGGAGGGTAGCGGTGGATATTGTAGGCCCCTTCCTTCCACTCTCTGAAAGGAAGAACAGGTATATTTTGACTTTAGTTGATTACGCTACACGGTACCCCGAAGCAATACCACCCCGCAGTATCAATACCGAGAGAGTCGCAGAGGCCCTGGTTGAGATATTTACAAGGGTGGGTGTCCCAGAGGAGATACTTCCGGACCATGGTAGCCAGTTCACTTCTCAACTCATGAAGGAGGTCTCGAGACTCCTGTCTATGCGTCAATTGGTGACAAGTCCTTATCACCCACAGTGTAATGGACTGGTGGAGAGGTTTAATGGTACGCTTAAAAATATGTTGAGAAAAATTTGCATGGAGAGACCCAAAGATTGGGACAGGTATTTACCCGCTTTGTTATTAGCTTACAGTGAGGCCCCACAAGAAAGTCTTGGTTTCTCACCCTTTGAACTTCTGTATGGGCGTAAGGTGAGGGGGCCCAGTCATATCCTACATGAGTTATGGACAAATAAACCCGAGCCTCCTGAAATCAGGACAACCTACCAGTATGTGGTGGATCTGCGCAACAAATTAGAAGAGACGTGTCAGTTAGCCATGAAGGAACTGAGTGAATCGAGTGATAGGGCCAGAAAGTATTTCAACCAGAAAACTAAACACCGTGAGTACGCCCCTGGCGATCAGGTGCTGATACTGATGTCCGATGAACGGAACAAACTCCTGATGCAATGGAAGGTAATTAATAAGGTAATTAAGAAAATCGGCCTTCTTGAATATCAAATCCAACTCCCACGGGGGATGAAGATATTTCATGGGAACCTACTAAAGGGCTACGTACCACGCCCCACGGAAGACTCGCCAACAAACGGTGACGAGGAGGAGTGCAGGGTGCTGGAAATAGCGACACCGATTAAAAAAGGTAAATGCGTTAAAAACCCCCGCTGTCCAGGTGGCGAGGTTGCCTTAGATATCCAAGCTGCAACGGCAGTGATTGACTTAGGTGAAGATAATCCAGATGAAGGGAAGATATGGTTGCCGGGGAAGGGTGTTGAGACGGCCAGCTAACCGGGGCCCGCACGAATGACCTAAGCCAATTATGCAATCGATACCCCGAGGTACTCACTGATGTACCTGGACGGACACGGTTGGTAGAGCATGACATTCGACTGACGGATGATAAGCCAATCAAACAGGCGATGTACCCCAATCCCTTTGCAGTCAAGGGAGCCATTGAGAGAGAAGTAGACGAGATGTTGAGGTTGGGAGTCATCGAGAGGTCCCAATCACCGCATTCATTCCCCATATTACTAGTCAAGAAGAAAGATGGAACTAACCGATTCTGCATAGATTATAGGAAACTGAATAAGATAACTATTTTCGCCGCGGAACCCTTGCCTAATCTAGAATCCCTACTAGCTGACATAGCTAAAGATGGGTTTAATGTAATGTCAAAAATAGATCTGAGTAAGGGCTATTGGCAAGTACCCCTAAGCGAGCATGCCAAAGAGAAAACGGCATTTCAGACCCCCGTGGGTCATTTCCAATGGCGAGTAATGCCATTTGGTCTGGTAACTGCCCCGGCCACCTTTTCACGCCTCATGAGAGAGTTGTTAAAGGACCTGGGAGGGGTGGTGAACTATTTGGATGACATACTGGTATTTTCGAAAACGTGGGAGGAACATATGATCAGTTTAGAACGGGTATTTGACCGACTTAGAGAAGCCAGACTGACAGCCAGACCCACCAAGTGCATGTTAGGTTACGACAACATAGACTTTCTTGAGTATCAACTAGGGGACAGAGCCCTAAAGCCCGAGCAAGGAAAGTTAGACCGTATATATACAGAACGACTAAGTCGGGTGGGTATATGATATACAACACTGGATTTTATTCGTTCTGTATTTACTCGTCACGTGGCTGTACGCAAATATATATATTATTGACCTCAAGTATCCAGTTCAGAACTAGATTACCCACAGACAACGGCCATCGCAACAGCCCTAAAAGGCCAGATTGTGATAATGATCAACGGCAGAATGTCTTGGTGGTTGGTGACATTAACGTTGGGAAACATTTCCAAATTCCCAGCAGCCGCACGCTTCTTCCACAGCAACAGATTTTTTCTGAAAAGCGTTTATATTGTCACTTGAAGTCAAAATGTTTCATTTCTGCCTTGCAAACAACTGTTCAAAATGTTGAGTTCTTGAAATATATCAGCCAGATAAGCTATTTTAGAACACCAGCTCTCGTTGCTCAGAGCGTTTTCAAACTCATTCAGTTTTTCACTGGAACAGAACGCCAAAAGTTCCTCTCTCAGCTCATAGAAACGAGATAGTACTTTTCCACGAGACAACCGTCGCACGTCTGTATGATGAATGAGTGTGATATGTTCCGCTTCCATGCTTTGACAAAGTTAGGCAAACAAGCGACATTTAAGAGGTCTCATCTTCATGTAATTAACTATTTTCACCACCTTGTCCAGTACTGATTTTAAATCTTCTCCCACTGTTTTAGCAACTAGTGTTTCTCTGTGTATGAAGCAGTGGGTGCCCACGATATCTGGATTCGTCTGTCGCACCAGTGAGACAAAACCTTTGACGTTTCCCGTCATTGCAGGAACACCATCCGTACAAATGCCGACGCAGTCACTGGACTGCAAATATGCACTGATAACGTCATATACATCTTGTCCTCTCGTTGTTTCCGACAACTCTTTACAGCAGAAGAAGTCCTCAACAATAGCATCATTGTCAATAAAACGTACAAACCCTAACAGCTGTGTTTTACCACTATCATCGGTGCTCTCATCCACCTGAAGTGCGAACAATCCGCGATTCTTAATCTTCGACAGGATATTACTTTCAATGTCAGTTGACATGTCTGCTATCCGCCTGTTTATCGTATTGTCTGACAGTGGAATCTTATTGATTTCAGATACGGCAGTTTGTCCAAACATAATTTTAACCATCTCTTGGCACGCTGGTAAAATTACTGTTTCAGTGATAGTATTTGATTTCATTTTCTTAGTTACAATCTCTGCAACAGCAAAGCTTGCTTCTAGAGTTTTCTCATTAATCTTCACTTTTTTCTCGAATATTGCTGCTTGTTTTTTATTCAGGTTTAGTGCTCTCTCGATGTACGCGACATCTTTCTTTGCTGCATTGGGATGTAATGTAGTCAAGTGTCGTTTCAATTTAGCTGGCACCATGGCACTGTTAGCAAGCTGTTCCCCACAAATAACGCAAAGAGTCGATGGACAGTCGGCCTCTCCTGTCCAAGTGAATCCCATAGCTAAATAATTGTCACTGTACTGTACGACGAGAATCGACAGCATCAATTTTCTGCACCGTCGGTTCTGTGGATTCGGATACAATTTCAGGCGATTCCTCAGTAACATCAGCTTCAACTAACCTTCGTTTTCTAATAAATCGGTCCATGTTAGCGGTAAAAGTACATTTAGAATAATTTAGATTTAAAATTAATTGAAAATTAATGCATACGACGCCGTACGCGTCTAACAACGGAAACGGGAATAGTATGGAGGTAAACAAGTGCAACAACTAATAACCGTATAGTGCGCATGCATAGCATGGGGCAGTTACGCAGGTTCGCAGGTTAGTCATGATGCGGTCCTGATCGCTTTTGGCCCTAAATTTTTGTTATTATTTTTTTTTAAATTCAATCGCGGAACCCCTGGTTGGCCTTGGGTTCCGCGGAACCCTGGTTGAAAAACACTGATCTACATCGATGCCCAAAGCTAGACTCTACTAGAACATGCATCCGCATCCTATGATGCACAGAGCTCGACTGACTATAAACAAAGCATGTGCTCCCAACTGTCGGTTAAATATACGTCATTTGTACCAAATGACGTATACACTAAAATCTACAATAAACTACAACACAAGATGGCGGAGTGACGCCATAGCTACTGATGTGGGCGGAGCCTACCGAAGTGCGTCATCAAGCTTAGGCTATACAATTTCTCCACATTTCTCCCCTCTACCTAATCATAATGTAATCATGTAAAAACCAATACTAATGCCGACAAAAGGAAGCCACATGAAACAAAGTTCAATCATAGAACATATCAAAATCATCATAACAAAAAAAATAAATTATACAATGATTCATCAAATCAATATTGCATAGAATTATAAATCAATACATGCAAACAATATAATAAATATCATCAATCATATATGTATGAACATATTAAATTAAATTAAAATTTCTCATCATCATTTTTTTCTTTTTCATCACTGATATTTATTATTTTATTATATTTTTTTTCTATGTGACTTGTTAATTTTTTTTCTTTCATGTCACTTGTATATCTTTTCTTTTCTATTATTTTTTTTTCAGGTGACCTTTTTTTTCATGTCACGAGTTATTCTTCATTTTTTTTTTCGATTGACTTCTCTTTTTTTTTTCATCATAATCAACAAATATTATTAAACATATTATGTCATCATATACACATATACATGTAAACATGTCATCATATGAACATAATATACATGTAAACATACACATTATGGTGAACCAAATTTCTTACTGCCAGGACATAGTTTGGTTAAGACAAAAATATTAAAATCTCTCCAATTCCCATTAATATTTCTCTCCGTGGTTGGGGTGAAACCATAGTTTGCTCTTCCACCCTGATTATAAATCTTACATTCATTCTTGCAACATCTCAACATGTCCTACATGAACAGTGGTAATGAGGGATAAATTCTGGCTCATTAAAATTTACAACATGTCTAACATAGGGATTTTTATGGGGGCATCTACTGCATTTATTATAAGTTAGACATCTAACTGCTTTAACATGGTTGTATCGACTAATTGGTGGGTTCTTCCATTCACGGTTTTCATTTCTTTTATTTTCTTTTCCAAACGACTATCTATTTATTTCTCTGGTTTGATCACTATTACGTTTAGATTTCTTGATTTGTACATCATAATACCTTCTTTGTTTCTTTTGACTTTCACTGGGTACAAGGTAGTTTTTGTCTCTTTGACAATAATAGTTAGGGTTCTTTCTTTCAGTATTATAATTCTTGAGGTTTGGTTATTCATTGATTTAAGTTCTCCTCTATGACTCTATGACATTCAGTAGTAAATGGAACCGAGTGTTTTACAATTATACCTGTAGCACATGATTTATGTTGGATTTCTTTATTTACGTGTTTGTTTGCCTTATTATCTTGATTAATTAATTTACCATCTCTATTTCTGGGTATGGTTCTTCTCTTTGCTACTTTGATATAATTGGCGTCTTTATCTCCAACTGACGATTCTACTTTATCCAATCTGTTAATTTTATCCTTCAAACTTCCATTAATCTTTGTTTGAGAAGCTGTAACCACATCGCCTGATTCTATTTTCTTAACAAGTTTACTTAAAATCCTCTCTATTGCTTCTACCCTAATTGGTAGGTCTTCCAATGTAGTGCAGGTCTTTCGTTTAGTACATTCGTCATTCTTCCTGTCTAATATCAATTTATTCAGTTCAGCTTGTAATATTTCCTTTTCTGACTTGAGACGTTTATTTTCCAATTTTAATTTCTCATTTTCTATACGTATGCTATCTCTATCATGTTTATCATCCTCAGCCTGCATTATGTTTGTAACATTGTACCTTTGTTCCTCACTTATCCTCTCAACTTCATTAAATCCTTCCATCAGTTTGTCATTGTCTATTAACACGGGCGATTTTTTCTTCTCTTCATCTTCTTTCTGCCCCTCCATAAATTTGTTTGAAGAAAAATCACCAGTAAAATGGGGTAGCTTTGGGAATGGGGTCATTTTATCGCCCTCCACACTGACTCCATGGGTAGCTGACATCTCAAGCTCTAAGCGCCTTTTTTCCTTCCAGTTCTGCGGCTCTTTCTTCCCTCTCTGTTTTTCTTCCCTCTCTCTCTCTGTTTTTCTTCCATCTCTCTCCTTTCCTTTTCCATTCTTTCTTCCCTCTCTCTCTCTGTTTTTCTTCCATCTCTTTCTTTTCCTTTACCTTTTTTTCTTTCCTCTCTCTCTGTTTTTCTTCCCCCCCCCCTCTCTCTCTCTCTGTTGTTCTTCCATATCTTTCTTTTCCACCCTCTCTCTCTCTACAGATACCCAGTTTTGTAACTCTTGGCCTGTAAGGCCAAGTGCCTTACCAGCTTCAACAATATTTAAAATTGATGACATGGCAGTAACCAAAACCAATTATAACTAATAAATGAAAATGTTTGATACTATATACCATACAAAAAATATTCTATTATGTCATCAACATACAAGTAATAACAAAATAAATACAATATACTTTTTCAAAAACCAGCAAATTAAATGTTTTGGCTGCTCAGGGTGGACCCTATTTTAACCTCTACTGTATTAAATACAGAAATTCCACCAAGAACTACATACAAATAATTACACCAGATTTCAATAATATTCTAATAATAATTATAGAAAAATATGCCAACTTACATATAACGAAATACACAATATTTAATTCTGTTCCTTGACTTCGATGGTTGATCCTCGGTGATCCCGGTCCGCGATGTTCGATGTTCTCCGGTGATGAGGATGAATAACACACAGGTTGATCCTCGATGATCCCGGTCCACGATGTTCGATGTTCTCCGATGATGAGGTTGATCCTCGATGATCCTATGGTGGAGGGGGGGTCCTCTGACAATGAGGAGGTGATTCCCAGCCACACGATAACGTCGGCCCCGTCAGTACACAGCAACTCTGGCCACTTTAAACAGTAAAGTTGGCCACTTCAGCAACAGTAGGGTTGGCCTCTTCAGCAAACAGTAGGGTTGGCTTCTTCAGCAAACAGCAAGATTGGCCTCTTCAGCAAACAGCAAGGTTGGCCTCTTCAGCAAACAATAACGCTGGCCACTACAGAACACAGTTTTCACGGCGCACACCCAGGGTGGTGGCCGCCACGTAATTCACCGATGAATACTTAACCGGTAATTACAACGAGTCTTAATGTACTCACTCCGCTGCTCCTGAATCCAGCCCAAATAATGTTACGTACTCCAAATAATGTCGAGTACTCCGTCGGAGGTGCCAAATATATGTTACGGGTCCTTATAATGATAATACTTGTAGAAGGTGTAATAATTCAGACAACTCAAATTATGAAGTTAACTCCAGTGAAGTTACATCAACAATCATTTAATTCTTGAACATAAACTGACATAAAGGTAAACTCAGGAGGAGTACAATAGCAAACTGTAAACATGCATCCATCTACATCGATGCCCAAAGCTAGACTCTACTAGAACATGCATCCGCATCCTATGATGCACAGAGCTCGACTGACTATAAACAAAGCATGTGCTCCCAACTGTCGGTTAAATATACGTCATTTGTACCAAATGACGTATACTAAAATCTACAATAAACTACAACACAAGATGGCGGAATGACGCTATAGCTACTGAGGTGGGCGGAGCCTACCGAATTGCGTCATCAAGCTTAGGCTTTACTATTTCTCCACAGTGGCCCAAAATCATATGTAAAAAATAAAGTTTCTCACATCAAACGGGGCACCCTCTTGTTGAGTCCCATTTGTCTTGCTTAGTAACTGACAAAAATTTCAGCTTCCTAATGCTATTGGAAGGGAGTGCTCAATAGTTGCAAAGTTTTGCTATATTAATAAAAAAAAACGCATTTTCGTTGAATTTTTTAAATTACATTTTTAAATCATGCCATTACTGTAATGTAAGGAAAATGTCAACATAAAATATAAATTGTAGAGTGCTACACCGAAACAGCAGAGATGGCAGACTTCTTTGTAGCTTGTGTAGGGATGACTTTTTACTGTTGGCTTCAACAACTTGCAAAATAAATTGCTTTTTGTCAGGGATGGCGCGTTGGTCTTCTTTTATCTTCTTTCTTTTAATTATTTTCTGTTGTTTTACTTATTTCACAACACACTCTGCATCTCACAATCATATCCAATAAAATGCGACAAATCAATTGATTTTAATATGAACATTCACTTTTATTTTATTCACTAAAAGCACTTTACAAAAGCCAAATCAATACTATAGCTTCACAATATCAATTCCTCGAAAATAACCGTACACTTCTTACTACTTCGTTTCTTCCTAATTACTCGACTCTTCTTAAACTTAAAAAAAACTACACTGCCCCCCTCTCTTTCTGTCGTGACCTGTATATCTTTGCGTCCCTACAACTGACCACGCTGTCTCTTTCGCCCCGCCTTTGTCTTCCCACCTGTCTAATTACGTAACATCTAACTCTACACGCTGCGGCTATTAATCATCAGTCCTGACATATTTTCACTGTCCGTACGATTCGTTTGTCTACCTATGTATCTATATATCAATCTATCACTCAATCTATCTGTCTATTTATCTAAACAATATGTCTGTCTATCTATGTCTGTCACGGGTTGTGGGTAATTTGTCGAAACCATTCCCACTTTGCTCCAACCCTTGACTCGCACGGCCACCCCCCTAGTAATTTTAATATGTATATTATACGATGCATAGTAGTAAACGTTCCAGTTCTCCCACCCTTCATTCCTACCCCCACCCCGTAATTACGTCATAGCGCAGGCCAGGTGGCCAGCGGAAGTGAGATGAAAAGCCTACGCAGGCGAACAGTGCAGAAATACGTTACATTCCACTGGGGATTCTCTCTGACCACTCGGCCCCTGTTCAATTGCCGACAAAGGATAGATGTCCAGTTACTTTTGTCTTTGTCGGTATGACGTACCCCCCACCCTGTCCTCTCTAAGGCGGGAAGTTAGCTCCACCTCCTGATTTGACAGGGAAAGATGCTTAGATGAATGATTGGTCAGGGAGTCACGTGTGTAAAAGTATGTGAGTAAAGAAATGTAGTTTGATAGACATTCGACCGAGGGTCCTATGAGTGATCAGTCGAGATTCGACTGAGTGGTCTTGTGAAAGAAGAGAGTCGATATATATATCGAGACAACGTTCCTTTGATTTTATTCGTTTATACTGGATTATTTTTGCATTTTTGGATTATCTTTGGTTTATTTTAAAGGCCACCAGATCCCTGTTACGGACTGGTGCCTCTCTGTAAATAAATATTTGATTGTTGTCACACGAGACTTGTTAAATTGATCATCGTCCCTTATTGTACGTTTAATTGCTAGTGAGACTGTGTGTGGCAGAAACACAAATAGAAATACGAGTACCAATTGAGTCAGCCCTCATACTTCTAGATACAAGCCAAAGGATACCCTCATAGGGGTCCTCGACAATGTCTATCTATCTACTTTCACTGTCCTTACACTTTTCTTCCTCATTTTTTGTCAGCAGTCTATAATATTCCTCAAAAAGTTTTAACTTCACGTTTTGTAGTATCGTTGACCACACGAAAGGCTTTAATGCGCTGCATACCCTTCTGGTATTCAATATTATCATTCCACTGTTCAGGAGGAAGAGCTAGAAAGGAGTTGCATATGCGTAGTTTTGTAAGCAGGTTCTGTGAACGCCTTGTGGAAAAGTGACCCAAGCTGACGCCTTCATTTTGGAGCAATGATGAATCACATCGCTCACTAGGTCCTATTCCAAAACCTATTATTATTTTCTGTTTCTCAATTGGTGACACTTCATCGGAAAACAATGCCAGGCTGACAGTCTCATCAGACAGATACCTCATGTGATTCTGGAGAATTTTTTTGTGCTGCAATACTGATGTCGTGATCAACAGACTGATATTGCTGCTACTCCTTCCAGGGCAAAAGATCTCATCCAGGTTCTTCTGCTGCACAGGGTGCTTGAATCCAGGACTTTGTGTACAACAAGGCTCCTAACTGTACAAATCGTTTGAGTTGGCTCTTTTCTTTGGATGTATGACTGAAAATTTCTCTCTGATGACGGAAGATGTAAATTTTGATGGCATAGTTCAGCTTAATCATCCATCTGGCATGATTATAGGGCCTGCTGCTCTCCAGTGAATGGTTTTTGGTATGATCATTGTCAGTTCAATAAGTTCTACATAATCATCTTTGACCTGGGACTTCAAGTCAATGAAATTTTTCCCGGAAAACATCAGTGCTCGAAGGCAGTTCCAACTTACTATTGTTGTCAAGCTTTATGCGTCCCCAAACTTCTTTAAATCTTTTGAAGATAGGTATGTTTGGTGAGTTAGAGGGACCGCAACACAAACTGAAAGCCTTTGCCAATGCCAGTTCAAGAAACATGATGACGACATGCCAGCCACAATAGTTCTCGACCAATACGATTCTCAAGCAGTACATAAGCTCCATTGAAACGACCAGTGTTGACAGAAGTGGTGTCGAAGCTCATAGCCAGGATGCTTTCTACCAGTGCCCACTGTTCTAACTGACCATAAATAGCATCAGCAGCATTCTGTCCTCTCCCTGATGTTAGTTTAGGCACACCTAGTAATTTTTCACTGCCATCACCAGAAACCAGCACCGGCAAGCGGTCAACTTCTCCAAGACCCAGGATTTCAGGTAAGATTTTTCCATCCCAGTGTAGAACTAGAGGATAGTCAGGCTTGAATGAAACCTTGATATATGCTGCTTATTGACACCTGGCTTTCTTTCTGGATCTTTGTATGGTGCTTCGTGAAACTTTCAAAGATAAAGGATCATGTCCTAGCGCTGCAGCAATAGGAATCATCAATCGCAAAACTTCACGATTAGACGTAAGAAATATTTGTTGATTTTCCGTCTGCACAATGTTCATAAAAACAACAGAAAGTTATGTATCTAAAATGATAACTAGGTCAGCATGTAATAGGTCATAAGTGAAAAAACCGTTGTACTTCCACCAGTCAACAAAATCGAGTAAAATGCCGTAAAAGGTAAAATAACGAGGTCTGTGAGCATCCCCTTCTACTTGGAATTTAGTTGTAAAATTTTAACAGTATATTACCTAAGGCAAAAGGAACACAAAAGGGTGCCCCGGTATGTGGCACGAAGTTGAATTTTTTGGGCAACCCTAATACAGGGGTGGACTGGGGAGTTCAAGCGGCCCGGGAAAAAAAAACAAAAAGCGGCCCTATCTTTATGAATTTTATTTTCCTTGTGCATTCTTTCCATCCAAACCTGAGGGCCGAGGCTTCCAAAGTCATGGGTAATTTTACAAATTACAATATGCAGTAACAAAAAAAACGATAAATGGAATATATAATTTATAATTGTATATAAAATATCAAAATGTCAACTCAAGTTATAAATCAATTTATTCGGACTCACTGTGATGGTGTTTATAGTATAAGCAACTTCTTTAAGCTGGATGCCATTCCGGCTACATGATCTATAATTGTGTCACTATTTAGTTCACTTAAAACATCGGTTTCTGTTGACATAAGCATAAAAACTTCAAGGTGTGTAGAAGTCAATGAGCTTCGCAAGTGATTCTTAATGTATTTCAGAGAAGATCTCTCACAAGCTACTTGGGTAGAAGACAGAGTCAATAAAAGTTTATATGCACTAAAGAGATACTTGTATGTTTTCCCATATAAACTGTATTTATGTAGTACAGAAAAGCAAACAGGACATTTTTTGCCAAATTTGCATTTTTGAAGTTCCTCACTCTTATCCACAATTTGGTCGTCCCAGAGTTCATGTGGCGAATCTTCACTGACGCTGTCCTCTCCTGAATCATCGAACATTTGGAGAAGGTATTCGTTGGGGATAGAATTTGTAAATTTGTCCCATTTCTGAGCAGTCAGTTAGCTCTTCTCTGAGATTAGTCGCTGTGGCGCTTTCATCAAATTTCACGAGAATACTGCTAAGGCGTTGCTGTTTAATATCCTCAAAATTCTGTGTATTAATACAGGCAATATCTGCATATAAGGAATCGTGACTTTCAAATAGATTTTCAATAGTTTTTACAATTAGGTCCATGATGCAGTTGTGAACTTCAATGCGATATCTGTCCGCTGCATTATTTCCTATTACCTCGTGCGTTCTTCTCTCATCAGACATCGCATTTGGTTTGTGTAAACGTTTCTCTATAAATTTTTCCTCAATGGTAATTTCAACATTTTCTTCTTCCAACTTGTTATTAGCCCAGGACACAAATCCTTTGGCACTGTCGAGAACACCATCGAAATCTCTTGAAATATTGTCTAACAACTTAACAGTACAATCTACAATCTACATTACGGTATGCTTGCAGTGCATCCATTCCGGTGGTTTGTAAATAATTAGAAAGCGATCCTGTGTGCTGGAATATTCTTAAGTATAGTTTTGCAGTGACAACCGTTTCAAACTTGATAAACTTATCTAGTAAAGTTAGTGTATCCCTGATTTTTGCATTGAATGCGTCCAATTGTGCTAGTTCTTGTATTTCAATGAACAATGATGAGTTTGGATTATCAAAATTTCCAAAAAAAATTTTAACGCACTTTCTTTGGCCCACTATCGCGTTTCACCAATAATATTTAATCTTTGGTGTTTAGATTTCTGTTGGTGATCGACCCAAACATCCATTCTTTTATGCGATTCTCTAAAGAACATCACACATGCGTGTGATTTTTTTGCGGATCATCAGCTGACAATTTTTTCCGTTTTACTCAAGAAAAAAAAGTCAACGTAATCAAATTCATTCAGTTTTATTTTACTCCACCAAATTTGATAAGCATAATTATCATAATATTAGTAAAAGAATGAGCGTTACATGAAACAAAAGTTCAGAGTTCAAGGCATAAATCGGCTTTTTTTTATTCCCATGTGTGAGCAGCTGCTGGGTTGTCTCTCTTCATCGACCAGCACTAGTCCGCCAGCATGACTGCGTCCCACCTCCCCTGGTATATTTCCTCCATTTGGCGGACTCCTGATGGAACCTTTCTCCCTGCTCATTGCTCATCGTCCCAAGGTTTTCAGGAAACTTCTCCGTGTGTGAGAACAGGACGTGCATCTTTATAATCATCAAACATCCGAGTTTTTGGAAGTCCTCTATCATGCTGCTAATGAGTCTGACGTGGTTTTCTGCCTTCGTGTTCCCGAGGAAGTTGCTCACCACCTGCAATAACGATTTCCAGGCGGCGCACTCAAGAGGGTTCATGGAGTTTTGGAACTCTGTGTCCTTTATGAGCTGCCGTATCTGTGGGCCGTCGAAAATGCTGGCCTTCAGCTTCTCAATAGTCAATTGAGGAAATGCTCGGCACATGTAGTTAAAGCAACTCCCATTTTTGTCCAGAGCACGCGTAAACTGTTTCATTAACCCAAGCTTCATGTGTAGCGGTGGGATCAATATCTTCACCCGATCAACAAGAGGTTCGTTTATGATGTTTCTCGCCCCAGGTACTAACTGCTCTCGCGCCGGTCACTCTTTCTTTACATAGTGCTAAGCTATGTCGCGACTGTCCCACATACATATAAAGCATGGGTACTTCGTGAATCCGGACTGCTGACCAAGTAGAAAGTTCGTCATCTTAAAGTCGACGCAGATGATCCATTGGTGCTCCTAATATTGGATTTTGGCGAGCACATACTTCACTGATTCATACTTCTCTTCAAGAGTTGTGGAGTGCGCAAGAGGGATTGAGGCGAACTGGTTCCCGTTGTGGAGGAGCACACACTTCAAAGAGCGCTTGCAGCTGTCAATGAAGAGTCGCCAATCTCTCGGATCGTATTGAGGACCGCCGAGTTTATCAAGAAGACCGGCGACATCTCGGCAGTACACAAGGTCTTCCTCCTGGCAGAAGTAGCCTATGTAGTCATCATACCTTCTACGGAAGAAAGTGATAAGCGCGTCCTTGCCAAGTAGATTTTTCTCTTTGAGTCTGGATGCCAACAGCTCGGAGGAAGTCTTCGACAAGCTGAGATCCCTAACCAGATCATTAAGCTCACATTGTGAGAACGGCTGCGGACCATCTTGTGATTCATACTCCTCTTCTGTATCTCCTCCCTCGTCTAAAGTGGTGGCCTCATCGTCGCTGTCAGGAAGATCTCTGAACGCTGGTACAGCAATTTCTTCGCAGTGAACAGCTGGACGACGGTCAGATGGAAGGTCGGGGTACTGGAGGCTGTGCCCAATCAAGTTAAATTCATTAAATAATCAAGTGAAAATCCAGATTGATGATTTATAAATAAAATATAATTATCTGTTTTTATAATTGTGATTATTTCGCTGCTAATTTTTATGCAGCTAATTTAGAGAAATGATTGAACTCAAAACCCCTGATATTAAAATAGGTATAGCTCGTCAGGTAGGTCTATGGCTGTATCTCAAGAAGTTCACCTGACCGAGCAAAATCAATGTGATATTCGGACTCAGGACACCAAAATTAGTCTAAACCAGTTGAAAAACCCCTGACGATTTTTTGGCTGTTGCCCAGTGTAATTTGTGACGTGTTCATGGTTCTCTTTGGCCCGAGCCGTAGCCCTAACAATGCAATGTTTGAACGATTCAGAACATATTGGCCAAAAATAAATCCCGCAAACTACAAACAACTAGATGATACCAGCATAAGTCATCCTGTGCTACAGATGCTTCGATCTTGTGCCATTTTTAAAAAGCTTTCTGTCAGACGAAAGATCATATATACCACGATAAGACTGCAAAGAAAAGATATAACTCTGTCTTGCAGTTTTAGGCTGTCCAGGGAATGACCAAGCTGATAGTCAGTACTGATTTTGTGTTCCAGGGGCCTACCAAATGGCCAGATAGATGGTCAAAGTTATATACTGTTGGAAAATGTTTCTATTCAGAGGCGAATTTAAACTGACTGTTTCTAATTTTGTGTATTTGCCATTCATATTTATGTTTCTGCATGGATTTCATGTCCTATGCCAAGTGATGCACCAATTAATGATTTACAGCTGTTGACAAGGATTGATCAGTACTCTGAAATCAACAACAAATTGCAACTTCTGCCACAAAAAAACTACAAAATCATTTTTGGTATCTCGGCCCAGAATTGGTCTGGCTGGCATTATTATCTAATAAGGTAGTAAACACTAAAAAGAAATTGATGGTGGAGACAATGATTGCAGCTGGTTCTGTTGCCAATGTCAATGAATTAAATTTCCTCCCACCAATGTTGAGCAACTGAAACAAACACCACTACATGAACTAATATCGTCCACCACAACTGCTGCACTGCTTTCAATGGGACTGGATGTTGCACTCTTAATTAAATAGCATTGATCCTGAAAAGTGGAGTGATATTCCACATTTTCAACAATGTTTGAAAAGCCTAAAAGTCGTAAACGACACAGCGGAACGTTCTATTGCATTGATGACAACCTTCAGTCAGTCATGAACCAAATCTGAGGCTGAAATGCAAAAACTGATTCAGGTGGTCAAAGACAATCGTGAGCGCATTCATGACTCTTCAAAAGCCAGCCGGGCTTCTGCCGAAATGGCTATGAAGTCATTTAATTATTGGAGTTCAGTGTGCATTAGATGATATTATACTGGGATTTTGTTCGGAGGGACTTGATATATTCTTTTTGATTAAAGTTCTTGTGTTTGAATTCAACATTTATGACTTGTGCAATTATGTATGTGGATGTGTGCTCTTATTAATCCGGCCTTGACTGACAATCTTGGTGTCAGAAGTGAAGGACAAATCATAGATAAGTATTTGTTTGATTATTTTATTATCTGTGAACCTTATTGATTTCGAAAATGGCGGACAGTTATATGGATATGATGGAGAGGTATGTGAAGTTGGGCAAGCAGATGGGCCTCACAAAGAAATCGTTACAAAAATATGTCGTTGAGAAGACTAAAGAGTATGAGGAGAAGGAAGAGAAAAAAAGCGTCCATGAAATGGAAATGTTAAAGTTACATTTAAATAATGGCCAATCGCAGCAACCACCGGCATTTAGGTATGGACCTATTAACAAACCGCCACCATATAACGGTTCATCCGATATTGAGAGTTATTTGTTGCAATTCGAGCCGGTGATAGCATCACAGGAAGAGAATGTTGCAAAATGGCCGGCCATTCTCATAGCATTACTGCAGGGCAAGGCACTTACGATGCAGCAAACGTTAAAACCTGACGAAAGGACCAACTATGCAATGCTCAGAAAGGCCTTAATTTGTATATTGGGTAAATCGGAGCACACATATAGGAAATTGTTCCACGAATCAAGTCCTGAATTCAACACTGATCCTAGGCAATTTGTAGGTACTGTCAGGACATACCTATTAAACTGGCTACAGTTATCAGGTATAAACAGGAACAACCCTGTTATGGACAAGGTGCTGAGGATGGCGAGTCCAGAATTGTTCCATTTTCTGAAGGAGAGGAAGGTTCGCACAGAGGCGGCACTTGTTGAAGAAGTGTATACATTTCGCGATGCATACCCGGATCTACCACTGTGCAAATCTACGGCACCATAGTTTAGTGCAGCAATAGCAAGTCAACGTTACAGAAGCCCTAACACGCCCCCAAATCAGCACAGACGAGAAACCAGGGCATGTTATTGTTATAACTCTACTTCACTCCCCCCCCCCGGTAGCACCCATGCCCCGAGATGAATGATGCAATCACGATTTTTGTACGCCTACACATTGTTGATTCGGTCGTTCACCCCCGCCTTAGTACAAGTGATGAAAAATTGGTATTTGCCACCTGCACTTAGACTCCCACGCAATGACCTTCACCCTCCATTTTGGCGGGAAAACGATAGATTGAGCGTGGGTGAGACTACCTATAAAAAGAACTGTGCTGTGATTATTTAAAGGAACAACGTTCGAGAGAAGGAACGACGATCAAGGGACAACGAGAGAACAGATCGTATATCCGATGAAAAGGACGGACAGAAGAAGTGGAGAACCCCAGGTCTGTTGATGCAGGGAGTTCGTTATCAGCACATTGTAGGCGATAACACGTAGACTCGTTCAACTGGATTAGTTGTACGTATAATGGACTTTGTTGTTTTGTTTTAGCCTGGACTTATTATAACCTGTACATTGTAGACTGTGAATAATTCTTATTATTCAACTAACGAACCCATGTGTCCTTTAGAGCCTACCTAGAGAGTTTTTGAAGTTCGCAACATTATGTATGTGGATCATTGGGTCATCTCGCACGAAACTGTCGTTCCGCAGCCCGCATGCAACACAGGAATTCAGTGACCTTCCAATATCCGGATGTAGAGGGCCGGAGAAACCGATCACCATCTCCAGTACAATCCAGACGGAATGATAGTACATCTAGACCAGTAGCAGCGGTTCTAACCCCTAGGAGAAAACTTAATTTTTCCCTGCATTGGTAAATAATTGTGTTGCAGAGCTACTTAGAGACACAGTTAATGTTGTAGTGAGAAGAAACTTGGTTCAGGACCACCAGTTTTTGCCATACGAGGATGAAATTATACTAGCAGATGGCACACAAAGGAAATATCCAACGGCGCAAATTGTCATTGAAACACCATTTATCTCAGGCTCTGTCAAAGCAACAGTCATACCTAACCCCGTAGCTGACATAATGCTAGGGCAGTGGTCGGCAAAATGCGGCTCCGGAGCCGCATATGGCTCTTTGGCCCTTAACTCTCAACTGTTGCTCATTTTCAACCATTCTTTTAAACTGATTGCAGGGTGTTTTGTAAAACTAGGCATTTTTCATTATGTTATAAGAAACCTAGTGAAGTTATAATCATTGAATTTAGAAATGAATAAGCTATTTAATGATATAAAACTTTTGATATAATAGAAATTTTTAATTTTGTAAAATTATAGTGTAAATGATTTTTTTTAATTATTTTTTTTAACTAAAAATACAAATACATCACAAAAAGTAAGAATAAAAAAAAAGTATGAAGAATTTAAACAAAATCTTTATTATTTACATGAACATTATTCATTTGTACAACACATAAATAAATTTGGACATAAAATTATGATAATTTTTTTTATTCAACTTTAAATGATACTATAGAAATTGGAAAAAAAAATAAGGACTGATGCCTCTAGAGTGAAAAAAAGACATATAATTTTCACACAATGTTAGACAAGACAAAATTGATCATTAAAATTTCTATATCATTATTATAAGTTACAGGACACACATTTAAATGAATAAAAAAATAAAGTTTTCCACCATTTATTTGTTTTTTCTAAGCATATTATATTTATTTAAAAGGTGATCCCTTTTGTCACCCCTCCCATATTAAATAAATCACCAAATTTCACTTTTACCAAGAAATCACGCTTAGTCACCGAACAGCCCGGCCTCAAATACGCGCGAAGCACTCCCTTTTTTTTGACAAAATGTCTAAAAATGGAACCGCAGCGACAAATATTCCTAGTGCGTTATGTCTTTTTTTCAATCCAAACTTGGAATATTTTACCAAGTCCAACATTTTTTCACACAAAAAAAATCTATTTTTCTTTGCCCCTGTATCCCATGGTCGGCGTTGCACATATATAATAAAACATAAAAAAAATTGACCAAAAGTAAAAATATAAAGAATTATAACATAAAAAAATTGTCCCCCACCGGTGGTCGAAAAGTCAATGCTACGAACATTGGGCGTTAAGTGCGGGTCCGGCACTTAAAAAAAAAACTTGGTAATAAAGAAAATTACATTTTATTTTGATATATTATAATTCTTCTATAAATCGAGAACATGTATAATTTTTTGTTTAAGTTTAAAGATAGATAGATAATTAAAATTTTATATTGTAAAAATACATAAAGAAAATCGAGTTTAATTTTATTAGTCTTCGTAAACGTAAACACAAACCATGTACAATAGGGTGAAGCAAACTGTTGTTGTCTCTGTCAGACAATTATAAATAGATGCTCCCTCATCTAGTGATCAATTTAACAATTCATGTTCATGTGTTATTTTCATGTCTAGGGGTCGCAGCTTTGAAAAATACAGTTCTTATAGTACTTTTTATGAATATTAACCCCTAAAGCGCCAACTAATATTAACGAAATCATCTAGAATAGTTATCATATTTATAATTGGTATAATTGTACAGCTAAATGATAACTGTTTACATTACTATTATTATGTAAGCTTTTTGAATTTTTATTTTATTTTTACTATAAATATTTGTGGGTATTAAAATGTGCCGCTACTAGGCCCCCGTAAAAAAATTCAAATGAAGGTAAAATTAAGGAAAAAAAATATAAAAGACGAATGTTCACTTGTTATTTTCAGGGCCGTAGCCAGGGGGGGCCAGGGGGGTTTCGCCCCCCCCCCCAAGTGAAAAAGTTTGCCCCCCTGAGAATTTTTAAAAATATTGTTTATTTCCAAGAAAATGTTGAAACTTTTTTAATTAAATAAAAATGTTTTTTAAATTTTCTTGTAAGTCTAAATTTCCCTAACAATTTTCGATTTAAATAAATTAAGTTTTTAAAATAATAAAAATTTTTTTTACAAAATCAAGCGGAACATCATTGCGCGAACTAAATTTGCTTTTTTCAGAACCAAAAAACATGAACGCTTTCAATGAGAATTTGCGTAACCGCCATTTTGGTTAAAACATGACATAAATAATATTAAAAATGCGGTTTTTAGTTTTATTACTTTTTTAAAATTTTATATACATTATTTTGTATTCATGAAAAATATATAGTTTTAAATACATTTAAAACGATAAATTTAATTGATATTTTAAATATTAAAAAGCTTGAGCAATTGCATTGAACCAATTACTTGCATATCCTCCTTTTTATTCATTCATTGGCTATTCATATTTTGACTCCATTTTTGTTTTAGAGTGTTTTTTTCATTTTCGTTTTTTGTTTTAAAATGGATCGTTTTGTAATAAGAAAAAATCAAGAGATAAAATTAATTTCTATTAACAAACATAACGATGGCCAATCGTGTAATCATAGTTGTGACGAAGAAGGAGATGCTGCTTCTACTTCTGCTACATCTGCCTCTACCAGACAACATCAAAAACTGCTCTTTTCAGAGCCACTCTCAACAGCTAAGCAAAAACAAATTAATGATCTAGCAAAAAAGGATGAACCTATCAGACAAATTATATTACCTACCTATCCTAAAAATCATTAGAATCGGTCTTTCAGGTCAGAATGGTTTCAATATTTCAAGTGGTTGGAATATTTTCCGTCCTTGGACGCTGCATTTTGTTACCCATGTCGCTTGTTTGCTGCATTTTGTAAAGAGGATACCTATACGAAAACCGGTTTTAAAAACTGGAAAAGTGCATTGGATAAAACTAAAACTGGATTTTACAAGCATGCTTTGTCTGAAACTCATGTACAGTCTATGTTATTATGGTCCGAAAGAAATATCAGAGTTGAATGTAATAGGTCTGTTTCAACACTAGTCAATGACAGTGTGCTTGAAAAACATAGATATTACATTTCAAGTATTTTTGAAATTATTCAGTTTCTTGTCATTAATGAGCTTCCTATCAGGGGATCATATAACATAGAAGAGCATTTAGAAGAAAGCTTATTCAAAAACTTATTTGAATTTACATTGAGAAAAGACCCAAAATTAGCCGATTCTTACCAAATTATTCCAAAAAATGCCACATACCAATCCCCAGAAATTCAGAATGAAATAATTCAAATAATGACTGACCTGGTTAAAGAAGAGATTTCTAATGACATAAATAATTCAGATGTTCCATTTTTTGCTCTATTGGAGGATGGAACAAAAGACAAAAATCATAGGGAAAACATTGCAATTGCTGTCAGATACGTTAAAAATGGTGAAATTTTTGAATCTCTGCTGTCAATAGAAACAACAGTTCTTTTGGATGCTAAAACATTTACACAAAAAACATTAGAAACACTGGAAAAGTATGGTATAAATCCAAAAAACATGCTGAGCCAATGTTATGATGGTGCCTCAGTGATGAGTGGTAAAAAGGGTGGAGTTCAGGCACTAATTCAAGAAAAACTAGTGAAAGAGATTCCTTATGTACATTGCTATAATCATAAGCTTCATTTGGTTATAACAAAAGCTGTTTCTGTTTTGGCAATTGTTAATGAATTCTTTAGTCAGTGTGGGCAGTTATATAATTTTTTGATATTTCTTTGGAGCAGGGTTGTAATTTGGTTTTTGCTGCAACATCTGCAATAGAAGAACTAAGAAATGAAGACAGTCTAAAATCTATACTACAAGAAATGTCAAATTTATGCAAAGTACAAGAAGTTGAAACGAAAAGAAAAAGGAAGTTCAACTCTTTACTGGACAATTACATAACAAGTGAAACGACAGGCAACAAAGCTTCATTCAGCAGTGACAGTAATGAAAGCAATGAGTTAGGTAGAATATTTTATGAAATTTTAGATGTAATACTGAGTGAAATAAAGAAAAGGTTTCAGAATAATGATGACATTTATATGGCAATATGTGCAGCAGAAAATTTGGATTATGAAAACGATAAGTTAAATTATCTCAAAAGATACAATATCATTATTCCGAGCAAAGAAGAAATGAAAGTGGCCAAAAACTTTTTTGAGAGAAATAAAATTGAAAAACATAATGTCTTCAGTGAAGTGTGCAAACATAAAAGTGCTTTTGAAGACTGCTATAGTTTGCTAGCAGCAAAAAAAACTTGTGCTTGCAGCACAGCTATGTGTGAATCAACTTTCTCAGTTCTAACACGTATTAACAGTCATCAAAGACTTTCTATGTCCCACCAAAGAATGTCTAACCTAGTATATATGGCCTTTGAACAGAAGAGAACGAAACAACTAGAAGTAGAAAAGGTCCTGAGAAGATTCAACTCACTGAAAAATAGAAAAATACAACTCTACTAGATAAAGGTTGAAAAGTCTTCTGAACAATTAAATTACATACTTTTCTTTTCATATGTTATATGGATAGTCATTAAGTCTGAAAAACATTTAACAAAAAGTTGTGTAATATTTTTTTATCGGAAAAATTATATCAAATTGTGTAAAACTTGCATATACTATTATATATATATATATATATATATATATATATATATATATATATATATATATATTCGTTAATAATATTGCCCCTCCAAAAAAAATCTTGCCCCTCCATTCTAGAAATCCTGGCTACGGGCCTGGTTATTTTCTATTAAAAAAAACGATCAAATTAAATATACAAACTTTCCCGAAAAGAATCCATCAAAAATTAATTAAATTAAATCATTTATATCCAAGAAAAGCTATGTCGGGCAATAAAAAAAATCCCATTAAAATCACTACCACTCATTTTAAAAATGGAAATTGGTTCAGGAAACGATTCAGAAGATAACCGAAATAATGACAGCAGTTATGTGCAAGATGAAGACACAGAAGATAGTGACAAAGAAGTGCGTTCCAGCACTGTTCCACAAAATAGATAATTACTGGGTCAAATTTTGACAAGAGTAATAATATTTCCAAGAAATTTCCATGATCGATTGTATCGTCGTTTAATGTATAGGCAGCATCATTTTTTGACCGATAACTAAGACCACGTTTTCCAATCATTTTCAGAATCTCAATTACTCTTTCCAGCACTTGTCTCTTTTCTTGAACTTGTTGCCACCTTTTTTTTTTTTATTTTGCTGAGAGAATAAAATGATATCAATGTGTCTTTCACTTACAGACATTATATAAGCTTCCACACATTCCTCGTAATATTTGCTGTTTTCATGTTCTTCTATTCTTTGATGCGCATGTTTCCAGGAATTCATTCCAGCTGTAAACGAGTTCATATCGCCAGTCGAACGCACAGTCGGTCGGTCCCACATTGTGGGACATACCCGGAGTCCCGGCGGCCCAGTCCACCCCTGCAAACATATAGCTCCCAATTTTTTTTATATTGTTGTAATTATCATATTTGGCTCTTTGACTAATAAGTTTGCCGACCACTGTACTAGGGAACTTACCAAATATTAAAGACTGTACGAAAGATGAGATAATTAATTGGATAAATGAGAGAAAAATGTACAAAATAAATTGCCTCACTAAGGAGGGTGGGAAAGAAGAGTTACCTCACATACCATTAGATCAACATATGGAAGATGATGATAACCAAGAGATAGAGGCACCGATAGCCCTTGTACACACGAGAGAGAGACAGTACCAGGAGACAAATGACACAGAAATACCACAGTCAGCAATGGAAGATTTTGGTCCATCGCCTGAAGAGTTTAAAGTCCAGCAGAGTGCGGATGAGTCCTTAAAGCCACTTTTTCAGGAAGTGGGAATCAGAGACCAAACGAAGTCCTATTTTGCAATGAGAAATAGTCATCTCACAAGAATGACTCCAACAACTGATGTGGTACAACTGGTAGTTCCTAAGATTTATAGATTCCCCATTCTGGTCAGGTGTCACTAATTACCGCTTGCCGGACAAATGGCAGTGAAAAGAGGATGGGAAAAAAAACATATCAGAGGTTGAAACAACATTTCTATTGGCCAAATATGTGTAAGGACACATCAACATTTGTGAAGTCAGGCTCATTATGCAAGAGAGTTAACAATATCAGTTCGAAGCACACAGCATCCCTACAGTCAATAGATATCCCATCATTACCATATCATCGGTCCACTTGCTAGTCAATCAGCTAGGGGCCATCGCTACATTTTAACAATGGTTGACCTATGTTCAAGATGGCCAGAAGCAATATATCGGCTGAAACAGTGGGATATGCCCCAATAAAGATATTTTCCACTTATGGGTTCCCAAAACACTTTTGTCTGACAGAGGGACTCAGTTCACTGCGGAAGTTACGTCACAACCAGCTACAATGCTGGCTATATGTCAGATATCTACAACAATCAAATGATGTGTATGAAAGATTTAATAAGACACTTAAAAGTATGCTGAACAAGCTGGTAAATGAAAACAAACATAATTGGGGCAGAACTCTCCCGATGTTACTTTTTGCCTACAGAGATACACCACATACATCAACCGTATTCTCTCCCTTCGAACTATTATTCGGGGTGAATCTTATGAGTCCATTAGCAAACTTCAAGAAAACATTGTTACCACCAGGCTTGCGCAGCCGCCAAATTTTTTTCCGGCTCCCACAAATTTGACAGCTCCGGCACGGCTCTGTATTAAGATAGTATCACACAAGACAAAAATATTTGTAGTTGCGCCACGCAAAATGCCGCTGATAAAAAGTTATGCAAATTTTGCCGCGTTCACCCCCATAGTCAGGAACTTGAAAAATATACGCATGTCGGTTTTACTAAAAACAAACTATTTCAGTGCATCCAGAATCATATCATTATTTTCGACCGAGGTTTCACTAGTCGCCATTTTCATAAGTAATAAAAAAATTATTTCAATGATCAAATTAGCAAATAGTAAAATGATACATTATTTAAAATATTTTAAAGACTTCAGTATTTATATTAATTATTTATAAATTCGAAGTGACTATTCGGACCTGGGTACCAATAAACTCCGATTTTTATTCGGACCCCGTCCCAATAAAGTCTGATTGTTATTGGACCCTTGGCAAACATGCAATTAGCTTAGCTATACATAAACTTTATTATTGTTTTTTTTTATAATTGTTTGAATTGTATGATTTAATCGTTACTCAGTGTCTAGGGTTCCACTAAGCGGACTCTGTATTGTTATTTTTTCGGGTTCCGTCTAATAAAGTTTAAATATAGCTAAGCTTAGTGCATATTTGCCACGGGTCTGAATAACAATCGGATTTTATTGGGACCCGGGTCCGAATAGCCACAGCCTTATAAATGTATCTACTCAATTCACTGGCGGCGGAGCAGGGGGGGGGGCGGCCACCCCCCTCCCTAAAACTTTTAAAGGGTGGCGGCGCCCCTCTTGAATTTCCAGTCTGCCCCCCCCCCTAAAATTTTAACTTTGTTTAACTTTTTTAACTTTGTAATTCATTTTAGTTTGTATGTTTCATTTTCATTTGATTTATTTCTTAAATTTAATATTTGAAAGAAATTATAATTTACATTTTACAGTAATCACATTATTGAGAGTTGTGGCATATTTTAAAAAGTGTTGCCATCTACCGAATGACGGCAAATGTAATTTTTAAAGTGAATGCAATTATTTATTATCTTTTCATAAACTACTTTTTGCTTATGGAGGTTCCGGTTTCAGTTTCTGTTCATCTTCATTCATGATAATTATTTTCTGATCTAATTTCACTATTAAATTTGTAAACAAACTGACATTACGATACAAAAAAAGATTAAAAAGCAAGTTATGTGTCAACATTTTATGTGTATCATTCATAAAGTTAATAAAAATAGAATAATATTCAGTGGCGTAAATAGGGTGGGGGAGCTTAGTCCAAATACAAGCGTCCCCCGGGCCCCCACTTTTTATTTTAGCGCTAAATATTAAATACTAGCTGTACTTGCCACACGCTGTAACGAGCACGGTCGGTAATATGTTTTTGTAACACACTTTGGAAGGGCCGGAAATTATTACAATGTGGGTCATGTTTAGAGAGAGTTTGCTTTTTTGGGGACACATACCTGTTAGATGACCTAGTTAGGCTAGAATTAAAAGCAAGGCTAAGTGTCCATGTATTATCAAGAAACAAATGCGGTGATAAGCTAATTATCTACTGACTGGTTTCGTATGTATGGCGCCAAACTTTCACATGGGCTTGATTAATGATACAAAGAATCAGTGTCCCAAAGTTTCTAGGTTGAGCATTGTATTTACAACAATATAGGTCAAACATTGTATTTTCAAGAATGTGTCTTGCCCCCCCCCCTTAAATTTTCAAGGGTGGCGGCGCCCCTCCCCTTAAATTTTCAAGGGTGGCGGCGCCCCCCCCCCCTTGAATTTTGGCTTGCCCCCCCCTTAAAATATTTCGTTCCGCCGCCGGTGCTTGATATATTCTCTTTGATTTTAGTTCTTGTGTTTGAATTCAACATTTATGACTTGTGCAATTATGTATGTGGATGTTTTTTCTTATTAATCCGACCTTGACTGACAGATATTATAATGTTACACCCTTGAAAAAAAAATGAGTTTGTTCTATGTATATTTGTGTTTGTGTTGATTGTAAGTAATTTTGTGTACAGGAAATATTTTTGCAGATCGTCGTTGTCGGCATCCGCCCGTCTCGAGAGACGATGGTGTAGCTAAGTTGAGTCTACAAAACACCGCCGGGAATGACTGTGCAGTCCGACTCGGGAGTGGCAATCCCTGCCGCACTTGTCACACTTGAAAATAGTTGGTTGTTGTAGTTGTTGTTGTAGCTGTTCTTTTTTCCGCTTCCGTCTTGTTCTTTTCAGGGCAGCATTATCCTGTCGCTCAGCCTCTGCGCGCTATGAACCCTGCCGGACAGCGAGCTTCCAGGACTGGCGGTCGGCTGCTTGGCTCTCCCAGGAATTGGGGTTAATGGAGCACTGTTTCATATCCTTTTTGCAGGTGTCTTTGTAGCGCATTTTAGGTCGCCCTGTTTTCCTCTGGCCGGTAACTAGCTCGCCATAGAGTAGATCCTTCGGGATGCGGCCTGCGTCCATTCTTTTGACATGACCGAGCCATCTGAGGCGTCTCTCGCTGAGAACTGCAAACAAGCTGCTCATGTTGGCCCTCTCCAGCACCCCAGTGTTGGGGATCTTGTCTTGCCACTTTATCTGCAGTATACGTCGCAGGCATCTCATGTGGAAATTGTTTAGCTTCCTTTCGTGCCTCGCGTAAGTGGTCCACGTCTCGCATCCATAGAGGAGGGTACTAAGTATGCAGGCCTGGTAGACGCGCAATCTGGTATTTTCTGTGAGGCTGGGGTTTTCCCACACACGTTGCTTTAGTCTCGCCATGACTGTGGCTGCCCTAGCGATTCTGCAATCGATCTCCGGGTCTATGGATAGTGAGCAGGAGATGGTGGACCCGAGGTAAGTGAAGTTCTCGACGACCTCTAGGGTGTGCCCATCGATGTCAATGCTTGGGGGTGTATCTGTACCCTGTGCCATGACATTCGTCTTTTTCAGGCTGATAGTCAGTCCAAACTACTTACATGCATGGGAGAGGCGGGTGACAAGCTGCTGCAGTCCGTCTTCAGTGTGTGATGTCAAGGCTGCGTCATCAGCAAAGAGCAGCTCGCGGATTAGGACCTTTGTGACTTTGGTCTTTGCACGGAGGCGGGCTATGTTATAAAGCTTGTCATCGGACCTTGTATGGATGTAAACACCCTCGCTGCAATCCTTGAAGGCGTATTGGAGGAGCATGGAAAAGAAAATGCCGAAAGTGTAGGTGCAGATAACGCTTGGCAAAACTGGCACTTTTGAAGGTGTAGAGAAAAATGAAAAAAGTCACATATTCAAAAATTTATACTCATAAACTATTTGAGCTACAGTGATAAATTTGATGTTCACCATCTTAGGTTCTGGAGTTCTTGCTATATTCATGTTAAAAAAGCTGTAAAACCATTTTAAAAAATCAGTTTGTGGTATCTAGTTCAAGTATAATGATTCTTTTAAGTATAAAGATTTTTGTAGTAAGTAATTGGATTATAAAAGAAACTACTATAATTACTATAAAATTTCTTTTTGAGAGAAAATTCGAATATTTCTAATCGGAATACATAATAGTGAGGGATGATAGTACTAAATAGGGAGTAGGATAGTGTTAAGGGTCTCTTGCGGAATCCTTGCGCTTGTTGCCTATGGTATATGATCATCTACTGAGTTTGGGCTAGTATTTGTATTTTTCCCAGCCACGTAGTTCCACAGGACGCGCATAACACAACGAGAAATGAGTACACAACGCATGCAAATACAACAAATAGTGTTTATTTACATGAAATGACAACCATTGTGCCCTGAAAAGGGCAAGTAGCTTTATCGGCTACCTATACAATAATACATCTACAATACAGAAAGACCTATGGCTGGTAATTCTAAAAAGAACTCAGGGCTGAGCTTGTCGAACCAGTGAGAAATGAGGTATCCATCATATATGACATCCCTGCCTTAAAGGAGCCGTCCAATCGTTTACATGCACCTGGTCTGCCGAATTCCACCTAATCAATGTGAGGCCCGTATGCCTGTAGCGCACGACTTCTTAGCTGTACAAGGGCTGAGTCCGTTGCCTATACCTCATGTTTACTCACACTGGTCCCGCAAAGCTCAACCTGTCTTACCAGACCAGGCTCAAGTCGACACGACTGCCTCGAGGTCCTTGCTCCACGGGCACAAATGCACGTTTTTTTTAATTAAACTGACAATGATATACAGGCAGTGGCGTAGTAAGAAGGGGGAAGGGGGCATCATGCCCCAGCGCTACTCACAAAGGGGTGCCAAATGGTATATGTTACACATTAAATTATATGGTTTTCGAATGGGGGCGCTAAAAATGTATTTTGCCCCGGGCGCGAGTTAGGCTCGCTACGCCACTTCATATGGGTTCATTTTTCAATTAAATTCAAGTTAAATACAACATTAATTATTTATATTGACATAAATAAATGCATTTGAAAATTCAAACATTTTGATAAGCACAAGAAGTTTCCGATTTTATTTTAATTTGGACTTCTATATCCTGATTAGGCCTTCAATTTTTTTTTAATCTGGCAACTCTTGTTTGTTAATAATTTTCTGCCAATGAGTGAATTTAATTCAGACATTCAGAAATAAAATTAATATAAAAAGATGGATATCAGAACTTTGAGATAATCTTTCGATTATGCATTCTATTGACACAGAATAAGAAGTAGATTAACGAAACCTGACCTCAACCAGTGATTAATAATAAAAATGGAAACAAAACAATGTGACTAAAAAAGGACTAGATTGACAAATTATGTGAGCAGCTCTGATGCTATATTGAATATGTTTATAGTGGGCCTGTGAATTATGTTTAATTAAAAACATATTCACTAGACATCATCCATCCATTGTGAAGTGTTCATCCATAGTTAAGACTGACATAAATCTTTCCGCATCATCGTTTCCTAGAAGGATAGTTGCAGACAGATCAACTTCGTCCTCATCTAGCCACTCAACATCCTCTGAATGTGCATTCTCCATTCTGCCAATAATTGCCATGAGTTCTCTTTGCCTTCTAGCAGCGATTCTCAAAGGACGAATGCGTTTTATCTGAGTTGATTCTGGAAAATTTGGGGTTGGCACATTCTCCTACGAGACGGATGGTCGAGTGGTATAGAGTACTATAGAGCGCTCGACTGTCGACCGGAGGGTCCCGGGTTGGAATCTCAGTGAGAACCTTAGGACTTTTTCAGGTCCTGGTGAAAGTTCCCAAGTCCACCCAGCTTTAAATGGGTACCTGACTTTATGTTGGGGGAGTAAAGGCGGCTGGGAATTGTGCAAACCACACAATCCCTTCATATGCCTAGGTTATAGAAACAGATGAATTCTACACTTCATCTGCCCCGATGGCCCTTTAGGGCTAAGGAAACTTTACTTTTTTACATTCTCCTGCGCCCGAGCTCTGTGTTATCCTGTATGTTTCTTCAACATTGTGAGGCAAAGTATAAGTGACACACTTTGCAAATTCGATCATGTATGCTGGTCTGCAAAGATGGGCAATAAAGATCATATGGTTGCACTTTAAAAACTCCTGTTGGTCTTGGCATAATGTCATCCAAATTTGAGAGTTTTTGCCACAAACAAACAATGAAGGAAATTTATGTGCATCTGCATCTGCTCTTTCTGAAGCTCTGAGTCCATCAGTTGTTTGGTTGATTGGGATTGGATTTGGAGGAGGAAATAATCTCGAAGGTAAAACGTTGAAAAATGAGTTCCGTACTTTGTCGCAACATTTTATGTCCTGACATTTCACAATTTGAGTGAAGTATTGGCTGGTGAAAACATGATGGTAAAACCATTCTTATCCTTCGACATCAGTCCTGCTGCATCCAATTCAGATTTCTCAGGGTTGATATATTTTGCAACTGTTGGAAATTGGTCAACAATCACATGCGACCAGATTTCAGCTAAAGTTTCACCTGCAAACTTGAAGTTTGTTCTTTCCAAATCCTCATTTATTGTTCTGTCCTGCGAATCAAAGTGAATGCCATAATGTTCATTTGGCAATATGACACCAGACAGTTCGCTGCTAAATGGAGCCATTCGGTGTTCCACGCGATTATAAGCACTTCTTCCTGGTGCACTGGTTGCAAGGAATAAGGCATCAATATTATTTTAACGAAGTGATGGATTGCAACTTTAATTACGGTAATTTTTTTTCTATTATAATACAAATTCCAAATTTCTTTATCAGTGATATAATTATGCAGCAGACAACAAAGAAATAATAACACTTCCGTAAGGCTACTGATAAAACAAGGCTTTGCAACAGTTTATTAGCGGTCCTAACTAGCATGAGGAATTGTGAACAACACATTGAAAAGATATGCATTTCATGCTATTTTGACATAAAACTAATTCAAGTGTTTCACAATTTTTTTTGAAAATTATTTTTAAAACTATTAAGTTTTACTAAAAAAAATAAAAAAAATTAAATTAGAAATAAAATTAAAAATATCTTAAAAAATGTGACGTCACACTTGGCCTGACCCCCCTCCCCACTGTCACAAACTGTCACACTTTCTTATACCCCCCTCCCCCTCCGAGCGTGACGTACTGTATGGACGGCCCCTAGGCCTATAATTTTTTTTTTATTTATGTTCATTTATAATAATCTAAATTATGCACTCACTTGTAATTTACGAATATGGAAAATTAAATCTTTCCGAAACTGTGAAACTTTCACTCAAATACAATTTTCCGTAGATAAAACTTTAATTTTATGCAAAGAAATACAGACACAGTGTGCGTGTGCAGCAAGTCAGCACATAAGCTCGGGATTCCCCGTGAGATGTATACACAGCGCACGTTTTCAATCACAGTAGCATTTAGTAGAGTGCGATAAAAAAAAACTTATTTGGAAAACCGTGTAAAACAAGTACCATGTAAATCGGAGGGATAGGTGTATTAATATATTGATTCAATTGACTTTACAAGTATTACATTCTATATCATGAGTTTAGGTGATACAACACTAGAATTAATTTTTCTTTAATTGTTAACATTTGATGATTCTAATACTGTAGTACATTCACATAATATAAAACATGCGCCCAACGTTTTTCGTTTCTATAAAAATTAGAAGCTCTTATAAAGTCTATTACTATTACCATGTTACCAATTTATTCATAAATTATTTTCTGTTTTTTAGTAAGCAAGAAAAACGTTGTTTTTTATAAAATATTTTTTTATAATGTAATTTTTATTTCCAACCATTTTACCACCCGGTCTGTCTTCTGCGTTCTGATTATATCTATGATTAAACCGTCCCAGACGGCTAAGGCTCCAACTCTTCTGATTGGCTCTTCTACCTGTCTTCCAACTAATTTTCATAATTAAGACCTATAACCCATTATAAGGTTAGCATCTCTTTGATGCCTACCTACAACTAAGTTTACTGTTACCTACGGTTCAGAGGCGTAGCAAGGGGTGGGCAAGGGGGCATCATGCCCCATGCACTACTCACAAAGGGACGCCAAATGGTTTATATAACATTTAATATTATTTGATTTTCGAAAGGGGGGGGGGCGCTAAAAAGGTACTGTTACGGTTAAGTACTCAGACATTTATCATCTAGATACAAATAACGTTTGTTGACCTGTTTTAGATTCGGAGGCTGTAAGTGCTCCACCCTTTTCCCCAGATAAAAAAAATTGATGAAAAGGATACTGTAGTCATTAAGGACGGCCGAACAAAAACTTTGTTTCCCATGTGTGTGGGGAGGGGGCGACCTCAGGATTGAACTTTGCCTGCCACGATCGTGATCCTGACTGGTGCGCTCTCTGTTCACAAAGCTATAACAGGGGCAGGAGAATGGCCCAGGCGGCTAGAAGCCATGGTGGAGGCTATCCAAGATAACCGGGTATATTTCCTTGCGAAGTCGTTCAATGCCCAAGCGCGACTCGATTTTGAGTTGGGACTATGGGGTGACGGTCAGGAATGTCTGCAGTCAGATAGAGCGGACGTTCAAAACTGACCCTTGGTGTGGGCTTAGGAGAATCGAGCAGGAACTAATCGCCCAATTTCTTCATGGTCATTATCCAGGTGCGTACTTTAGGAGGTTGAGGCCCAATGTCGATTTCTTTGCCGACACTGCAGGGAGGTTTAAAAAAACCGTGCAACATTTGCTAGTTGAGTGACCCCGGGCTGGCGGGTAGATTGCTTGCCAATGGCCTTTATGACAGTTCCCAGATGTTGAGGAACACAGTAAATATGATTTCACTGGCTCTGAGAGATTAAGTCTCAGTCTAGAGAGAGAGAGAGAGAGAGAGAGAGAGAGAGAGAGGGGGGGGGGGGTCAGCTGCAGCACTTGTAAAATTTAAATGAATATTATCAAAGATATATCTTAATATGTCAAAAATAAATAGTGTCGTTATATAGGGACTTAACGGGCCCCTTATATATTTTGTAGGATTGCTCCCAAGTCAAAGAGACATCTCTAGCCATTGTGATTTTAATAGATGATACAATGACACAAAAATTAACTCTTTGGATATTGGGCATTTAATTAATAATTAGAAAGCATATAATCATAATTATACAAAAATACACATTTTTCATATATGGCTATATGCAGTGTATTGTTTCATTAGTGCTATAAATAAAATATTAATTTATGATATAGCTTGCTAACTATTTTGCCAATAGGAAATTTTTCATTGAAGATGTGGGGAGAGATAATAATATCATATAGTACAAGTGACATGCAGTCATTATTTTGCACATTTTTTATGCATCATTACTCAGGAATCATTTATGGCATAAAAAAACAATAAGACTGACAATGTAGAATAAAGTAATTGGTAGAAAAAAAAAAACAATAAGAATACTGACAGTGTAGAATAAAGTAGTTGGTAGAAAAAAAAACTAAGATGACTCTTGAAAACTATTACCAGTGCACAATTTATTTACAAATATATTAAATGAAAAAAAAATGTTCATAATAAAAATAATCATCATTTTATAGTTCTCCCAATAAATGTCTGGACAAAGGTCAGTCAGAGCATAATGTGATGACAAATTAAATAAGTGAACAAACCAGTTGTATTTTATCTGCAAAACCTTAACAAACATTCAACTTTGATAGGACTATTTAAAAATAAATGTTTGTTAATGTTAAAGTACAGCAATAAAATGTCCTGAATTATTAAAACTAAGTTATCAAAATGAAATTTTTGAAAAAGAAAATGTGTAAAAATTTGGCTAAAGAAGAAATATTCTTGTAAAATGTTTGAAATTTCCAACATTGTTTGTAAACACTGTGATTATGCTTATAAATAATCTTTGTTTTAAAAATAGCATAGCAATATTTGAATTTATGAGAAAAGTGTCACATAATTTCATGTTATGTTTCAATAATAAAAAAATAAAAACCAACAACTCTCAGCAAGCTTTACACACTGTAATTACATCTTAATAGGAAAAAACACTTGAAACTCTTTCTGTAGCAATATTTTTAGCGTAAATAAAAACACCAGACGTTCTAAAGAGAGAAAATTGACATCATTCTTACAAAAAGTTAATTCGCATTTTAGCATTATTATAAGATAAACTTTTTTTTAAAATAAATATAAATGACATACAAAATGCATTCTGCAGTAAGGAATGAGTTAACTGACTGAAATAGTTTTTACTAGAGCTGCTGTTTGATCACATTTTTTACACAGAATTAACACATGATTAAAAAATGTAATCAATTTTAATGCAAGTGAGCTTTATGCAACTCCAAAGAATATTTTTCTGTTATTTTCTAGTATTTTTACTTATAAAATGGCATAAAAAGTCATTTTTAGAATATGGCTAAGTTATATCCTAATGTTACAGATGCATTGAGCATTGGCATAAGTGTATATAAATCTTAAATTCAGATCAGTTTATTCATGTGTTGTTTCCATTAATGCTTTTCCTTAATGAAATAATAGCATAGCCAGAAAATGGTTGCTCACTTATTTTTAATTCCTTTTCTTGATTTTCACCTTTTTCTCCCACCCTGTCACATTTTCAACACACTTTGCAACCTCTCTCCCCACAAATATCATGTTTCTTATGGCTTACCCAACCACCATACACCCTCGGTTTTAAAAAAAATTTACACTATGGAAACAAACCCATCAATCAAATTAGGCAAGTTATAGCAGATGTTCACTAATGGTATCATTCAGGGTCAGAAAATAGAATGAAGAAATGACAATCATATTGTTTCAGGGGTTCCAGGGTCTCATTTTTTTTTAAATCTTCTTTGATCGATTTCTGTTAAAAGAATTGGGTTATTTACTGAGAGTTTTTTCTTGATAACAGCATTTGGGTTAAAATCAGACCATGTAGGCATTGCTTTAAAAAATTCAATAGCGTTTAATGAACTTAAAAAAAAAATGAATATTTTATAATTTTTTTTTATTATTAATATTAATTTAAAAAAAAAAACTTAATAGGTAAAATTTTACAAGTGAAAATAAGATAACTGTTACTCACTAAAGGTTACATAAGAAGATAACTGTTACTCACTAAAAGTTACTCATAAAATGACAACCAGAATCAAAAAAGCTGATAGGATGCTGGATACCGAATACATGTTGTCTTCTCCAAATACTCTTGGCAATGATTCCATCCAAGATTTTTATACATCTGAAATACAATTAAGATTCATCTTCCAGTAAGTTAACATACAAATAGACTAATTAAAAATATGAATTTTTAACCTTTTCTTTTATGGCATATCTGCTAACAATATGATGCCAGAATTGACATGTCATGAAAATATAGAATATTATTTTATGATGGTGAAATACATCCCTACATTCCCTAGTCCTAAGTTAATAATTCATAATGGAGTTCTTATGCATGCTAGAACACTAACCTATATTAACCCACTGGTTACTTTGGGGGAAACTAGAAATACTCTACAATTAATGAGGGTTTTTTAACTAGAGCAAAAGTTTTGGTAAGGGGTACAAAATGACTAACTTTTCTAAGTAATAGATAAAAGTATATGATTTATTAAATAGAAATGAATTTTCTCTCTATCTGTAAAAGAATTAAAGTTACAAAAAAGTTATTAATTTGAAAAGTACAATTTTTTTTCCAATTTTGATTTTTAAATATTCAAAATAGCTATTGAATCATAAATGATGAATTTGTGCAAATACATTTACAGTGAAATGCCACTATAACAAAATTGACAGGGACTCGAAATTAGTTCGTGATACTAAAAATTTGTTACGACATTTTCTGTTCTTAGTATATGGATATAGTTCATCAAGGGAAAAAAAAATTTGCTGTACTGAATATTTCATTACACTGACGTTCGTAATAACGACATTACACTGTATTTTTAAATGAGAATTTAATAGTTAGGTTTTTTCCACACTTACTTCTATAATTCTCTGCTCTAGATCTTTACTATGACGTTCATCTTGTTGCTTTAATAACATTTTGAGAGCTCGTCCATAGTGAGACAAGGCAGCTGCATGACGCCAAGCAAATTGAAATGTTTGCTAAAATAATTTTTGTGTTTTTATTATAAAAAAATATTAATTATGTATAAAAACCTCAACCGCAATAATTGTAAATTAGACTTTAAACTCATGGAATTAATCTCAAAAATGTTTAAAATCAAAGTTCACTGTCAGTAATTTTAACAGAAAGTCAAAACTTTCTAGTTACTGATTAAAAATAACTTCTTAATCATTTTAAAAGTCAGAAGATGATTTCTCAGCATCAGACTTATTTACACGACTAAAAAAGGTAAAGGAAATAGGTTCACAAGAACTTTATTAAGCGGGCTTTAAAAATATAAGCTCCTGATCTCACTGTCAAGATTTGCAGAAAATGTAATGGCAACCTTATTATCAGAGATGTAACCCTTTTACTAAGTTCTCCATACAGTCTGGTTAACACCTTTCCCCGCCTTGTGATACTGTCAGAGAATTTTTTAAAACAATTTCTGCTTGGGCTGTACCAATCTTTGTTAATATTTCAATCCCTTCATGACTTTTTTTCTCCATATAACGTGACAATAGTTAAGCAAAACAAAATCAATACAAAAAAAAAATATTTTAAATCATAACTATATTGTGATAACAATTTTTACAAGTTCTGTAAGGAATTTCAGTATATGATATATAATTAATATTATATTCATTTACAGAGATACAAATCTTTGATTTCCCTAAGTACATTATTTTTTTTGTGAACAAAGCATCATGATTTATTAAAGACCTGCACTAATAATTTTGTATGTTGGCTGAATATTATTATGCAAGGACCATGGAAGAAAATTTTTAAGATTTCACATAGAAAAAATGAAAATGAGTTCATTTTTAACCAGCATCAAATTAAAATGTTCTAATTCATATAAAAAGATCCATCAAATCTTTGTTGTATTTTTTTGTAGTTGTAATCTTTGAAATTTCTGCATTTTTTTTATAATGAAATTCACCAATTTGATCAAAATCAGTTTGTCATGTAACTGATCTCATGGACAGTGTAAACCATAAAAACATGTGCATCCCAATCAAAAAGTTTAAAATATGCAGTATTGTTATGTAGGAAATTGGATAAACTTTCCTTTAAAAGTTGCTGTCAGGTGAGGTTTATATCACAAAATACCACGATTGGGACAAGATAAAACCTGATTGGGACAAGATAAAACCTAGTACAAAAAAAAAAATAATTTTCCAATTGCAACAACTGACACTAAAAAGAATATACTTAATTTGTACTAGGGGTTACCTCTAAAGCTTCTTTGTATGCAAGTGTTCTTTATTATTATGAAACTCTTGTTTATTACTTTAAGACACTAGCGTTAAAGAGGGGCAGGCCAGGGCGCAGCTTCCACAGGGAGAGACACGTCTTAAGGCCCTCCTGATAAGGTAATTTTTTCTTGAAAAAAGGACCCTTTTAACATTTTGCAGAGGTCCTCAAGATATTGGCAATGCCACAAGGTTTAGAATATTGCCTAATTAGAGATATTCACTATTTTGAATTGTACCAGAAAATTGTAATATATTTTTTAAATTATAAAACACTAGTTCTTTATTTTAAAGTCCTCATTTTACTTCTTGTAGTTAAATTATCAGATTTTAAACATTTCGATACATTGTAGCTTTGATAGAACCAAAGATATGAAAGTGTAGAGTTTTAAAATTTTGGCACGTTAAAAAACATTGTAAAATGAGCTCTTCCTAGTGTGTTTGGTGTGCTACTACCTCATAAGTATTTCAGTAACAAGTATTAAAAAAATTTACTTTGTAATTTACCATAATAATATTTTTTATAATACATGTTATGTCTTCAAAGTTAGTTTTCCCATTTTTGCTAACATTCATCATGATTTATATCTTATTTGACTCCAAGTGATGTTTAAATAGAATTCTTTTATGAGTATCATTTTTATTTCTTATTTATGTATTAAAATTAAGGTAATTTAAGAATCAAATATTCAATAATTGTTTCACTATTCATGTATTAATTTGTAGTTTGGGGCTGTTAATTAACTATGTCAACAAATTTTAGGCAATTTTTTACTCCCCCCCCCCCCGGTCAACAGCTTGTAAAACTTCCAGAGACCCCCCCCCATACCCCCCCGTAAAATTACGTTAACATTCCCCCCCCCTCACAAAAAATAAAACAGAAAAAAAAAAACTAATATTTTAAATAGACTAGTTTACAACTACAACAAAAAAGTGAATAAAAGTAAATTGTTTAGAAAAACGTTTTATAAACATTTAACTTATGAACATATTTCAAATTTATAACTACAAACTAAAAAACAGAAAAGAGACTATAGGGTTTACAAAAATGTATACACATTACACCTTTAAATTATGAACATATTTCAAATTAATATAACACTTAAAAAGTAAAACTATAAATACACTTTTAATTTATTAACATATTTTTTTACAAGCAAATCCAAATCTATATCTTCCCATGGAGATGTCAAATGTTCCTCAATTGTTATTACCGGCACAGGCTGAGTAATTTCTTGTGGAACTGAAACACCAGACAAGTCAACATTTTCTTCATCTAGACATTCTGCACTTAACATCTCCCCATGAGCATAATTGCCATGAGCTCTCTTTGTCTTTTGGTAGGTACCACAAACTGATTTTTTAAAATAGTTTTACAGCTTTTTTCAACATGAATATTGCAAGAACTCGAGAATCTAAGATGGTGGACATCAAATTTAGCTTACTATAGCTAAAATAGTTTTAGAGATATAAATTTTGAAAATGTGACTTTTCATTTTTTTCTACACCTTCAAAAAGTGCCATTATCGCCAAGTGTTATCTGCAAAAGTATTTCGTGTACACCAAATCATTTACATTCAATACAGACACAAGAAAAAATAGAACAAACTCAATTTTTTTCAAGGGTGTAAAATTATAATATCATTAAAATTAATAGCACTGAAAATGGGTTTTCATCATTTTTTAGAAAAAATAAAAAGGGAGATAAATTTTCAAAATTCGTGACATTTCAAAAAATCATAATAAATATTGTAATTAAAACAGATAAGAACTAATTACATCAATCTGTAGGGTAACTTAAGCTCTATACATTCAAATAGTTATAATATCTTAAGATTATTTATGATCAATATAATAAAGGTTAGAAAGAGGTGGGGTAAAAAAAAACACAAAAAATTGCTCATTTTCAAAAAATTACATAGCTCTAAACTATAAAAATAGTCGTTAGACCAATTACTTTTATATATACAGGACAGGGATGGACAAATCCATGCATCTAAAAAATCAATAATAATACTTTTCACTAGGGAAAAATCCACTATTAAGTATTATTTGAAAAGTTATATTAGTAACAATACTAACAGTAACATTAGGTGCGTACATTTCAATTATATTCTAATTTTTTCATAAGTCATGGAAAGCAAAGAAATAATTTACGCATTGTACCACTACAGGAGCTCACCGAAACAAAGTGTAACTTTCGAAATTAAAGAAATTTTACTTTTAAGTTAATGTAAGCATGTACCATTTAAAAGAAGGAAATAAAGAAAAGAGGAAGACAAAAGAAGAGATAGGAAGACAACATCAAAGAATGGACCGGCCTGTCGTTCGTCGACTCCCAAAAGGCAGCTCAGGACCGGAAAAAATGGCGGGAACTGGTTTTCAGTCAACAATAGTGCCCCCACGACCCATCCACGGGTTAAGGGATAGAAGAAGATACCATTTAAATTAGTTATTAATGTACCATTTAATTGATCAGCAGGACCGGATTTAGACGTCATAAGGCCCTAAGCTATTTGGGATATAGAAAAGTTCCCTTAGCCCTACTGGCCATTGGGGCAGATGAAGTTAAGCATTCTTCTGTTTCTATAACCACAACATATGAAGGGATTGTGTGTTAGCACAACACACAGCCGCCTTTACTTCCCCAACTTAAGTCAGGTACCCATTTAAAGCTGGGTGGACTTCTAGGACAACTTTGCACCAGATAACATGTCGACAGTCGAGTATCTACACCACTCGGCCATCCATCATTTGGGATATGGGGCCCTTTATAATTCCAGATATTAAATGTCAGTGCCAAATATCTAAATATGTATGATAATCGCTCACTCGAACAATTTGTTAATGGCCTCATAAAAAAGTGGGGGGGTTCTAAGGTATAGCTTGTATATGTTATATATAAATCCTGCACTGTTGATTAGCATCATTCCCTTCTTTTTTTTATTTCATCTTTCAATGCCTCTCATAGTAATAAAGGTTTATTTCTGGAGCTTTTCAAAACCCATCTGTTTTGTTTCACTTCATGATTACTTAGAGATAATGTATTGTTTTCTTGATCATTTAGTGATTTTAACTCTAATTTCTTCTCGATAGAGTACTACTATTTCATCAAGGACATTTTTTCCAATTATTGATCCTACCATTAAAAGTTTTATTTGTTTTAAATGTTTTATTATGTTTTCATCTATTTCTCTGTTATTATTTGTTTATCAAGAGTTGTTTGAATGTCTGTTGTTAACTTCATATAATTATAATAAATAAAAAATGACTGAAAAGTTCATTAGTTAATCTATGTAGTTTTGAAAGAACAGACTCCTTAAGGGGACTGTGTATATTACTCTTATTCACTCCAAAAGCTGCAATGCTTTTAAATATATAACCCACATTAAAAATTGGTCCAAATAGGTTACATAATAAACTGCTGATATGGTATTTAAACACATAAAAGTCTTTTCTATGTGTTACTTAACTTGATTACCACTATACCAGTTCTTTTTTTTTTTGGATTGGTGAGAACCATATTTAATTAAAGGTAAAAGATGTTCAAACCTCAATATAGCCTATTTATAATACTAAAACTGAACTAATATTAAAAATATGATACTTAATAATAATACAAACGCATGAGTGGCTAAGAGATATTTTAATTAAAAAAAATACAGGCGTAACAGTTACATGGGTACATGACTTGCCATTTTCCTCTTTCAAAACCAGAGTTGAAAAAGTAATGTATTACTAGTCTAGTAGCCAAGGCAATAAAGGTATTTCCTCCAACTAGAACATAAACCTTCTATTGAGCTGTACACCGTCTGATAAAGACAATTATGATATTTAAAAAATGGTTCTTACTTAGATAATAGTGAATTTAAGCATAGACTAAAAATAACAGTTATATTACAACAATAATGGAAAAAATATCAATTATAATAATAGTTATGTTAATTCGGTTTGTCTACAATCTACTATTTATACCATATGTTTACATTGACAACCAATTATCGACCACGTGACCTGTTATATTTGTTTTAAAACTACCCAACAAACGGTAAAAAATATATACTAAATAATTTTGAATATGTCATCTCTAGAAAACATTATTCCCCCAAAAAAATAGCCAGAAAAAAATAGAAGTGTCCGCAAACATGAGGGTATCGTTCAATGTACAAAAGCATCAAAAAATGGCCTCTGAAGTTTTATCTTATTAAAGTTATTATAATTGATAAATAATAAATATTTCAAAGAAATATAAAGCTAAAAGAGTAAGGAAACAAATAATGCAACTATTTATCTACAAGTTTTTATCGTTTTTACTTACCAACTAAGTGGTTTGAAAGTCCCAACAAAGTTCAATTCATTGTGACTGGTGTAGCGTTAACTTGGATTGTCGGCCTTTTTCACAGTCGTGCAAGAATGGGTGAAAAAATGTGTGTTATATGTTATTTTTAAAGGCTCTGCGCTTTTGGGCCATGCTTACAAATTAAGTTTTATTATCGTATTTTAGCTGAAAATGGACGGCCTTTCTAACGTACTAAAGAAAAAACCTACAAAATTAAAAAAAATATCATAATACAATTTACTTTTATTATGATTTTTTAATATTAAAAATATTGTTAAACATTACCTAATTAAATGTCAACAAGTCAAAAATGGCATTCATTTTCACACACATTGATATATTTGGACATTACTGTAGAACGAATGGCCTGTAGTGAAGCGCACGTAGATTGCAAATAGGATAGTCAAATTACATCGCGCGTCGGCCGGTAAAAAGTGATTCTCGATGATGGTTTACATTTTAAAGATTCAACTTTTTAGCCGGAATCAACTTAATTAAAAATTACATATTATTGTAGGGCTTACAAAAATATTTTAAAATGGTATAATTGTTTTTGAGATTTGACTGGTTTGGGTATAGAAATCTGTTAAGTTTAAACAATCCAAATATTGACTACAGTGACGCAAAACGACGATTTTGAGCCAGTTTGTGGCTCAGCCGCCCTTATCCGGTCCCAGTGACATTTTATTTAAGACATTAAATATAATATAAAGTACACATTTTAAAAAATACCTTTCCCTCATATATATTGAAATTTAGGGCATCCCCGCCTTCTCACTTATATAACAAAACCCATCATCATGCTCTTCGATGAAATGTTCTACTTGCCATAAAAGTTAACTTACAATATTGTTAAGACAACAGCATTGTATTCATTGTAACAGTAGTCCAAAACTTATTATCAGGAACTTGTTTATGAGTTGCGGTAAAAAAAGTCATGATTGAGACCGGAATGAGAACCACAACCATATTCGTTGACGTGGGAGTAATTAAAAAAGATATAGTTAAATGACTACTGCAGAAAGTTGACATACTGAGAACAACCTAAACATTAGCAGGGTCTTATCTATAAAAAATTAAAAAAAAAACTTCAACGTCACTTTCGATCCATGGAATGAACCCAGTGACTGAGCATTCCAATAGTAAACCTCTTGCTTATACAAAAAATAATAATAGCTAAAATTTTCATAATTGTGGCACTTGCCCAATGTGCAGATTATTTGGACAATATAAGTTCATCGAGTACTTAGTATCCTACTGCCTGAGCTGGCAAAAATAAATATTTGTCGCCATAATAGAGCTGCAGAATACATCCTGCCACATATTTTAAGGACTTCTCAATTTATGTCAAGGACAGCTAGTATAGCCATGATCTGCAAATAGAAGTCGAGAATGATAAGGATATAATTCTACTGTCCAAAGATCAAGGCGAAAATAAATCTTCAAAATACTAATAATAATAATATCAAATTGATAAGGCTTGCGTCCATCAAAACAGAAAGCAGTTCTACATTGAAGACCTAGAAATGAAACGTATAGAATGTGGGGAATGAGAATCATCACCATAACCGATGTTGTGGGGCTCTGATAGTTATGAAGAAAAAATAGCGACTAGAAAAATAATGGCTTTCATATTCAAATAAGTGATATTGTATGGGATCTTGAATATGTGCTACATTACAAAGTTCTGATAAAAAACATGAGCTACATTTATTTAGGTTTTTGTGCTACTTTGATCTAAAACTTTCTGGAGATATTGTGATTGGCATATTTTGTAGACCCTAAGCAAAAGTACATTTGGAGCCCTATGCAGTTGGGGGACAATGTAGAAGTTTCATCCGGGCGATACATAGGCTACTTTGCCGTCGGCGGAAAATGTCGTATGGCGTTATTAAATTTCAATGAATTATCAAAGTACGAAATTAAACATTAGGGAATTTCCAATTCCAAGTCGAATCAGTATTTTCCCATGTAAATCATATTAAACTGTTTGGTTTATCGTTTGATCCTAAATTTTCAATTTCTTTTTGCCGTATACCAATGGAAGCCTCTTCGCAAACTTGAAGCAAATACTCTATCATCTCAATATTCAAATATTTTAGCTTAAAGTTCCGAATTAGATATTTTACCTTGAAAAAATAAATGAATCTATGTTTTGTGATGCGATCTTGAACTTAAAAGCTACTCCTGACACGTGCAAAAGTGAATGGCCAAGCAGGAAGTCTCATTCGAAACCGTCTAACGGGCTTTCAAGTTAAACAAACTTATTGCTGGAACTAATTCTGTCAGCAGATTCTCTCTTTTGACCATTTGAACAACGTGTAACCTCATCTTCAAAATCCTTTGTTCTCCAAACGTGCAATAGTAATTAAAAGAGCCCAAGATTCAACAAAATATCTAACAACCTAAGTACATTTTTAAAAGTAAAAGTGACCAAAGTTTAACGATTCGTAAGCACACCCTCGCCCTCACAAAAAACCAACATAGACACAACTGTAACTATCCTGATTGCCCTGCTGTCTGCTCATCACTATCCTGATTGCCTTGCTGTCTATCATACTATCCTGATTGCCCTGCTGTCTGCTCATCACTATCCTGATTGCCCTGCTGTCTGCTCATCACTATCACTGTGCCCTGCTGTCTGCTCATCAATATCCTAATTGCTTTGCTTACTGCTGATGACTATCCTGATTAATTGCTGACTTCTGATCATTTCCCTAATTGCCTTACTGACTGCTCATCACTATCTTGATTGACTTGCTGTCTGCTCATCGCTATCCTGAGTCTATCTGTTTGCTCATTACTATCCTGATAGCCTAGCTGTCTGCTCATCACTAGCCTTATCACCTTTCTATCTTTTCAGCACTACTGTCTGCTGATCACTATCCTGTTTTCATTGTTGACTGCTGATCACTATCCTCATCACATTGCTGTCTTCACATCACAATCCTGATTGCCTTGCTGTCTGCTCTCCATTATCCTTATTGTCTTACTTACTGCTGATCACTATCCTGATTGCCTTGCTACCTGCTCATCATTATCCTCATTGTCTTACTGTCTGCTCATCATTATCCTGATTGCCTTGCTGTCTGCTCATAATTATTTTGATTACCCTGCTGTCTGCTCATCATTATCATGATTTAATTGCTTACTGCTGATGACAATCCTGTTTAATTGCTGACTGCTGATCACTACACTGTTGCCTTTTTCGGACTGCTCATCACTATCCTGATTGCCTTGCTGTCTGCTCATCATTATCTGATTGCCTTACTTACTGCTGATCACTATCCTGCTTTCCTTACTTACTGCTGATCACACCTGCTTGATTGCTTACTGCTCTTTACTATCCTCATAGCCTTGCTGTCTGCTCATCACTACCCTAATTGCCAGGCATGGCCAACAGTTTTTTGTCACGGGCCGGATTGAAAAAAAAATTTTTTTCGCGGGCCAGGCGTAACAAATACAAAAATTTTAAACAAAAAATGAACACATTTTTATTATGAGACTATAAATGATATAACAAATACATAGAAGTATATATATATATATATATATGAATAATTATAAATCATAGGTAACTTACAGCAAATATCTATACAAAATAATACAAAATAAACATTTTAATAATAAAAAATATATTATAATAATTAATGAAAAATATTGAGGCGGTTTACCTCGTTTATAATCTTTTTAATGTCAGGTTCAATTTCTGTGGTGGCTAATCTTAATACAGCCTCCAAATGTAAATCATTTAATCTCGACCTTGTAGGACTTTTATTGTGATTCATTAAAGAAAATGTATGTTCACAAATATAAGTTGAACTAAATATTACTAAATATTTTTGGCAAGATTTTTTAGATTTACATATTTTTTACTACCAATTGCTTATAAAAATTACACAAATTATCTTCCTCTTCTCGATATTTATCATGCAATAATTGATCACTCTGTAATTCAATTAATTCTAATTGAATGTCTGGAGAAGCTTCTTCAATATTTGCAGTAAATGGGTTTCTAACAATCGACAATATTTTATCTATTATCTGTCTAGAGAGAAAGCCAAATCACAAAGCTAATTTGGATCCGTTAATTCAGAAAACTCCTCATTTTCTTTGAGCACTAAAAAAAATTCGTATTTCCTCTTGAAGCTCCTACACACGCTTTAATACCTTTCGCAAGCTCAACCAACGGATTTTATTGTAGTATATTACATTGGAATATGTGGTATTAAGTTCTTCAAGGAAATCAATGAATTGCCTATGATTTAATCCTTTGGCTCTTAAGAAATTTACTAATTTTAGAACTATTTTGGTAGCATGATCGATTTTTAAAACATTTTTACATAGGACATGTTGATGAATAATGCAGTGTATTGGTATAATTTTATGATTGGGATCGATTTCGAAAATTGTATCTTTAATGCGTTTAATTACTCCAATATTTTTTTTCCTGTCATGTCTGTTGTAACACTCACCAATTTTTTCCAGTCAATATGGTACTTAAAAAAACACTTTTCAAATTGAAAAAAAAGGCGGCCGAAGTGATATTAGCAGCAAGTAACAAAATTGATTCCATTTTTAAATTAAGAAACCAATTGCTTTTTTAATGCGATGATAATAAACATCCAATAAACGAATTAATATTGCAAATTAACTTCCAAACGACCAAGTTATTACTAACAAGTTTGCTACTTACGGAAAGCATTGAATGAACTGGGGTACTGTTCCACTTCAAATACATAGATTATAGAGTTTGTAGTGTGATTATAGATAACAAATAAGCACGAAAAGTTTAATTTATATGAAAAAAAAAGAAATATCTTGAATTTACTTGATTAATAATATGTAAGTGTCAGGCAAACGTAAATATTGAAAAATTACTCGCGGGCCGCATAAATTCGTTACGCGGGCCGGATGTGGCCCGCGGGCCGTATATTGGCCATGCCTGCTCTAGACTGCACCTATAGCTACACTAATAATAGAAAGTAGCTGGTGCTGTGAATAAAGTTTCAGGCAGAAACAAAAAAAAAACTAAAATTTTTCTATTAGCCTTGTTAGAAAAACAAAAGATTACTAAAAATAGATTTGTTTAGACTGCGCAACTCGATGCGCACACATCGGGCGTACAAACAAACATTTTTTCTCAATAACTTATATAGAGTTGGATGACATTTGATCGTTGTTTTATTACAGAAATTTGATTTTTCTAGTGAAAAAGGCACATTGCTCCTGTAGGACATGTATATCTGGTAGCTTAACTTTTTGATATTGATGGTATGAAACGATTTTCGTCTCCGAAACAAAATCAACAAGATCGGAACAATGAGTATAACATACCGTAATAGTAACATGGATACATACTAAGAGACGTGTACTCTACTGACATTTAGTCGGAAAAGACACAATACAGTGTAATAAAACACCCATATATATGTAGCAAACATTAACCAATAGTAGGTTTGTTGAAGATTGATTTCTAGCCAAGGCGAAAGAACAAAACATAGTCATACTATTCCATTGGCAATACATTCATCAATGATTCATGCCGATCGATAGCAAGCCGTCCAAGCAGATAGATGCAAATGATTGAAATAAGTCTTTTGAGTCCAGCCTTTGACTGAGTCATCGCGCCAGAGACTAACAGTAATGAGATTTTAAACATGGATTAGTCTGATCAAGGTATGAAGTAACATTTTTGAGCCACTTCATATATGAATAATAATTGATAGTATTGTAGTATTAGACATTAGTCTAACATTCTCACTAAATGATAGATATGGAAGGGGCTAAAGCTAAGAAAATAATTATCTCAACTTTTGAAATTTTTATTTATTTGTATATTGTGTTATGTTGCAAATATCTGTTTTATTTTTTAGTTCAAAGAATGGTTAAGACAAAGTTACCAAATCCCAAAGCTGTGACAACTGTTTGTGACAGTAAATACTTTCTGATTGAGGTAAAAATCACTATCGAGTCTATTGTATAGCACATATTATTAATTTGATTTTATTATTTTTACATAATTATTTATAGTATTTGTATTTTATATTATATGGCTTAAATGATAATTTTTTTTCAGTAATTTACTGAGTAATTTAAAAGTGATGCCTGTTTTAATGCACCCATCTTTAGGTGCCTCAATTTTTTTTATTTAATAGGTCTTCAAAAGTTGAAGTATAGCCACAACTCTCAGTCTTAAAGCGTTGATTGAAATGTGCAAAGCCAGCCAAATGACAGCATTTCACAAGTATAGGATAGACATCCTGCCTGATCATAAAGTTGAATTAGCATTACATTCAGTAAATATTAATTAATAAAAATAAAGCTTTAACAATACAGAAAAAGAATTGTCTCTTATTGTGCACTTGATGAATAAGTTTGATGTGTGCAATTGCTAATGTTTTATTTGTGTAAACATAACTGTAAAACACTGTGTGTCTAATAAATAATACAAATTCAGTCACAACAGTAAAAAAAAAAAAACACTTCACATATTACAGCTATTAATATTTATTAGCAATTATCTTGTTAACATACTACACATAATCAATGTAAAAAAAAAAAACGAACACGGGCTCATTTCATCAGTTTCAGTCTTGTTATTACAATGCCCTGATGGCTTTGCTTCCACGAAATATGTCAGATGCTTACATAAAGCTGGGTGAACTTTGCTCCAGTGGCGCAACTAGGGGGCGGCATTGGGGGCATTTGCCCCCTCCGAAATAAAAAAAACTAAAAGATTAGACCAAAATTTGTTTAAAATAAAATATATAAAAAATGTGATTTTTTAATACAAGAGATTCCCCCCCCCCCTGAAAGTTTGGTCTAGTTGCGCCTCTGCTTTGCTGTACACTGTACTAACACCTGCCCAACTCCTAAACAGAACAAACATGCTGGATTTTATCTTTAATTTTAACAATAAAAATGTGTTAACATTATAATTAATTGAATAACTTTATATTTCATTTGTTTTAAAATAAATCACACTAATTTGTGACTAATCATTGGTCATCAAATTTTATGGTTTTTACTGGTGCTTTAGATTACAAAGAATATTCGTAAAATATTCAACACTGTATTCAATAAATATTTTTATACAAATCATTTACCAAAAAAAAAAAAGACATTGAATCGTAAAGGTTGATCCTTCCTGATACCATAGTCATTTGGAAGAAATGAAGCTTTTGAGCTTTGCACCAGTAACAAAGTATGTCTAGAAAAAAGAATGTAATCAACGTGAATTAGTTTTAGTAAATATCAGCACATTTATGATTTTATACTAAAGGTTTATAATTAACGCCATAGCTCAAAGCCATTACTGATCTATAATTCTGACTATTGGGAATCCAAGCAAAAACAAATTGCCTGTAAATATGGTTCTATTACTTTTAATTTAGCTAATATTATTTTAAATTAAATTATTTATCTGTATACAGAGACCAATGTAATTTTCTGTTTCTAACAAATTTTATTACAATGCATAATTAGTTAAATTTCATGTACTGGTACATAATTAATGACAAACACAAGTTAGATCCCTTCTAGTTCCAACCCACTGAGCAAATCCCTATGACATGTCAACTAAATCAGCTTTATACAATCTTGAAGTTTCAGTAACCTTGGCATATAAAGGGATTGTGTGGTTAGCACAATGCCCAGCCGCCTTTACTCCCCCAACTTAAAGTCGGGTACCAATATAACGCTAGGTGGACTTGGGGACTTTCACCTGAAAATCCAAAGGGTCTCAGTGAGATTCGAACCCAGGACCCTCTGGTCAACAGTCAAGCATTCTACACCACTATACCACCCATCCCCATTTATACAATCTTGACTTACTTGAACTTCTTGCGAAGCAAAGGACCTCTGCAACCACTCTCTAGAGCACTCTGTTTTGGGGGGCCTTTTTCAATTCCCTCCATGTCTGTTTGCAGCTTTTCATCTCCTGCTCGCAAGACCTTCTCCAAGTGGTCTTTGGGCGGTCGATTTTTCTCTGGCCTTGGGGGTTCCACTGCAGGCTTCCTTATACACTCTGCATGTTCAGATTTTGCACACTTTAGTCAAGGCATTAGTTTGTGTTCATAAGATGCCTAAGTAAAATAGAAAAAAAATTGTTCATTGATCAAATAAAGAGTATTTGTACCAATTTTATTTTTTTCTTAATGCATTGTAAAAATAATTATCTTTTTTCTCCATGTAGCAAAAAAAAGCTTTTTCTCAGCAATAAAATTATCATTTATTTATAATAATAAATACATTTTTCTAACAAAAAAGTTTAACTATTGATAAAAAAATAATTTTCACAGCTTTTATTTTTTATGCTTAGGTTTAAGTTAAGCCTTGCTTTAACACTTAGACTTAGTGCTCAGCCTTATGGTCCTTACTACTATTTACTAAATGACCTTATAAGTTATGATGACTGCATTATTAAATGTTGCAACAACAATTTAGCTAATTTAAACTACTATATCATAGCTTTTTTTTTTTATAAATATCAAGACATTTAAGTTATAACCACATGAAACGACGTTGACGTTCTTAGCCTTGGCTTGGCCGAAAATACAGCCCTATACTGAGTCATAGTGTCATGGCGAACATGACGGATAAATAATTAAGCTAATTTAACTTGTATTAATGTCAGAACTTATCACTGTGGCATGTCACTTTAAAAAAAAAACTATTATAATTATATTTTTGTTTGAATAATGGGCCATTTCGTGAAATTTCTTTTTTTACAATCACACAGCAGAACGTTGCGTACACATTACAAACAAACTTGCCATGACCATGTTATGTTACACCATGCATTTATTTTGATATTTAGGAATTTTCAAGACAATTTTAGAAAACTATACATTAATTTAGTTATTGTGTATCTAGTTATAGAAAATAAAACGTATTCTTATCTAAAAAAGAGACCATTTTATGAAATAAACTGTTTAAAATGTTGCCTTCTCCTCTATACAATCACTATTGCTAGAAAACTCTTGTACGCCGGAAGTGACTCCCATGTGATTCTCGTCAAAATCACATGCCGGAAATGAGATTAAATGATATACAGCGCCATCTATTCTAACAAGGCTAATTGTGTTCATTCAAATGTACATCCTTATCTGTCCACAAATTACGATACAGTGTTATTATTAAATATTTGAACAGATTTTTTATTATTATTATATCTAAGAAAACAATTTGTTTATATCTGGAGAATTGTTTTAGAATAAACAAACCCAGAACGATTTAAGTGTGATTGTTAATCTATCTTTAATAAGAAAGATTACCAACTATTTCATTAAATAATTTTTACAAATATTTTGTAATTTTTTTAAAAACTTAACTTTTCCAGTCGAAACTATCATTATGTATTTTTTTTTTAATCAAAATGTTGTTACTGAAAAATCAGACATGAATTACTGCTTTTGATTGTCATTTTATATGTTAGGAACAAACGTTAAGAAGGTTAGGCTACTAAATCTGCATGTTAATTGATCATGTGATTCACCAAGGTGTCACTGGTATTATAAAATGAACACTGCCAGGAGCTGATGACCTACTTAATTAACCATTTTTTAATCTGTTTTCTTACTGGGTAACTGGATTCTTTGACATGTCTCATTGTTACTTTATTCAATTCAGAGACAGATAGGATTAACTTTGTATCTGCCTTTTTTTTTCATTTCAAAATCTTATATTAACCTTATCATTTTGTATTTTTTTATTCAGATTATAAACAATATCTGACAAATGTTAACTTATCATTAATCATTGTTTCTTTTCATATAGTTAGCTAATTACATATGCAAATTTTATTTTACCACTATATTATTCCCTACACCACTAATACTTAATAATATTTAAAAAAAAATTTTTTTTTCATTTCATTTATGTTGCGATTTTATTTTTGAAAAATGTATGTGTTGAAATACAACATTTTTATGTGATTACATTTTTCAAGACCACAGACTCTTTCAAATATTTTTTTATGTTCTTTTTTTTTCAATTATTATATTAAATGTAAATGTAAAGAGGTAATAAGGGGTAAATTTTAAAACGTATCTTCATATGAAGAGGTGAACTTATGCATGCATCTTACAACTCTTGTATTTTTTAAATTTATTTTTTCAGACATTTTCTGGAACATTGTTTTAAATCTGGGTTTTTCCTTTATTTGTTTCTGTATGTAGTCCTGTTTTTTTTCAATCCAAGAAATAACATTTTCCGCACTGTCTGCGCCATATGAATAAGGACAGTTTTCACAAAACTCTTCTAATTCCCTCTTACTGTATTTGATGATCTGTGAATCTCTTAGATTCCATAAACCACTAATTTGACCTCATTTTGTAGTGCCCATCTTTTTTTCCCCACCATAGCTGATAATGCAATGGCCATGGTGGCATATTGGGAGACATGAAGAAACCTCACACCATAACCTGAAAATCCCTTGGTTTTTACTGGGGATCAAACACTCAATTTGACAGTTTCATTGACACCCCTCAACCATCTTTCCCCTTTAAAAAATTGTCTCCCATTAAAGGAACAATTTCATAGTGCTCTTCTTCCTTCCAAGTCATAGCCGACAAAGTAAAGGCCATATTGGCACAACAAGAAATATAGCAGTGACTTTAACCATGACCTGAAATCAAACCTGGGACACTCAGAGTGACTGTCAAGTTATTTACATTATGCTCTTTGAATGCATTTTGATTATATATGATGAACGGTAATTATTTGTGTGTATTGTCTTATTGGTAAATTTTTTCAAGGAAAGAAAATTGCTTTGAATTCTGTATATATAGGCTATGTGTATTGTTACATGGTCAGTTTTGTATTCTGTATATATAGGCTATGTGAGAATAAAGGAGGGCAAATAAATCCCCTAAATGTTTTAAAAAAATCAATCATCTGTATATAAATGACAATGTGACAATTCAAATATCTCTTTGGTTTAAGTATTTGACTAGCATGAATTCAAAGATTTGGATAGTGAACAACTTTTCTGCAGAATGAAACCAAATCAAGTGATTTCTGTGAGAGATTGTATCGATACCGAACTCGACACGTCACTGTAGGGATGAGAGGAAATCGCTTAGATCCTATAAACCACTAATGAGGCGGTTTTTATGGTGCCCTGAAAAATTTCCTTGGTCCTCACCGGAGATCGAACCTAGTACCTTCAGGTCGACAGTCGACCATTTGAAACATATCGAATACAATCTCGGGTACTAGTCAATTTGGCTCAGTGACTATTAGAGCCCGAGATTCTGGTGCTGTCAGAAGCTAGAATATCGTGTCTTGAGATTCTGGTGCTGTCGGAAGCTAGAAAATCGTGTCTTGAGATTAAGTCTTCGAAATCTACCCCCATCTTCCAATATTTGTTCACTTTAAAATAATCTTAGATTTTGGTTTTAAATGAAAAAATAAAATGTACAAATAATGGTTGTATAATATATTAAAATAATATTTTCATTTATTTAGTAGTTTCAATGAGCGTCCGATCCGCTGTATAAAAATGAGAATATCTATATACTTATAAGACGCATTTGTTGTCTGTCTGTCTGTTCCCTTATAACTCAAGATCCAGACAGCCAAAAACGTGAAATTTGTTACACATACACATAATTACATGGGGAAGGTTATAGGACAGGTTTCGTTTCATCTCGATGGGTAGTTTAATTGTAATTAATTTTTTTATTTTAGTATTTTACTATTTTAAAGTAATCTCGACGGCGCCATAAATAAAATTCCTCTGTGACGTCATTTCCCGATGATCGAATAGAACTTGCGCGCTGGTGCTGTATTGTGTCTTTGTGCTGCAAAGAATTGTTGATGTTTTTTCATGCTTCCCTATTTGTACAGCTTGAGGAAGTTAAAGGAATGAAGAAGGATTTTAGAAGAAGTGTGAAGCCATAATAATAAGTATATATATATATATATATATATATAGAGAGAGAGAGAGAGGGAGGGAGGGAGGGAGGGGGGATAGAGAGAGAGGAGGCAGGGGGGAGAGAGAGGAAAGGAGGGAGGGAGGGGGATGGACAGGGGGAGAGAAGGAGGGGAGAGAGGGAAATGGGAGGGGAGAGAGAAAGGGAGAGGGAAGAGGAGAGAGGAAGGGAGGGAAAGAGAAAGGAAGGGAGTGAGAGAGGGGGTAGGGAGGGAGAGAGAGAGATAAAGAGTGACGGGGGCAGGGAGGGGGAGGGAGGGAGAAAGAAGGGAGGGTGAGAGGGGTTAGGGAGGGAGAGAGAGGGGAGGGAAGAAGGAAGGGTGATGGACAGGGGGGAGAGAAGAAGGGGGAGAGGGGAGATGGCAGAGGGAGGGTGGGAGAGAGAAAGGAAGGGAGAGAGGGGGTAGGGAGAAAACAGAAGGTAAACAGAAAACCTTATTTTAAACCCGGGCAAAGCCGGGTACTTGCAACTAGTATATATATAAAGATGATTGCATTCGTAGTCACGGTCTGGTGGATTCACAGTTATTTTTTTTTACTAAAATACTTTCATTTTTTTTCTACCTTTCCATTTAGTCTTTGATAACGTCAAACGATTGAAGTACGGACATTATCATTAGTAACCAAATTTTAAAATGGAGAAAATTGCGTATCAGTCTCTAGTGTCAATAAACACGACTTTTAAAAATCTACTTTATGATACACATGTAACCTATATCAGTGGCCCCAAACGTTTTTCTCGCCACGGACTGGTCAGCGTTTGATAATTTCACCGCTGCCATCTGGAAGGAATTATTTAAGAAGCATTTTGCAGAGGTCAGTAGGTCTAGTTAGAAAAGTACATTGTCGAAGGCACTGGATAAAGTCTGACAGGTCAAAGAGAAGGCTGAGTTTGGTCCGGAAAATCATGACACGTTCAGAGCCCCATTCTCTGTCAACGAATAGGCATATGCAGTCAGGAAGTGTCGCTTGAAAAAAGCTCCAGGCAGTGACCAGATCAGCATTGAGATGGTTACACACCTCGGGGCAGCGGGAAAAGCAAAGCTCTTCCAGTTTATCAACCGCATGTGGATATCTGGGGACCTCTTTCAGGGAGGGAGGCTGTCATAGTGTCGGTACTTAAAAAGGGAAAAAGGCAGACCAGGCAAAAAGACCTATTTCTCTCAACTCGTGTTTTGGGAAGGTAGCAGAACGCATGGTAAACCGAAGGTTGATGTGGTTCCTAGAGAAGAAAGGGCTCATAACATAACCCCCAAGCAAGGAGGCTTTAGGCCAACGAAGAGTGCGATGGACATGGTCACGCTCCTAGTCCAAGAAATAGCCGACGGCTTTCAGAGAGCTGAGTCAACGGCGGAAGTTTTCCTAGCTCTTAAACAGGCTTACGATCGAGTCTGGCGGCCGGGTCTTTTGTTGAAGCTAGGGCGGTTGGGTGTCACCGCTGAAATGTACATTGGGTTACGCAGTTTCCTCAGTAATCGTACTTCATGAGATTCATGACACGTGTTGGGGATAGCGTGTCGAGGAAACAGATCCTTGAACAGGGTCTCCCACAGGGCTCCGCCTTCAGCTGTACGTTGTTCCTAGCTTCATAAATGACTGCTGCAGTTTCTATGATGTAAAAGCCTACTGTATGCCGACGATTAGGCAATCTGGAAGACCGGAAAGAGTGCCCCAGTCCTTGAGAGCGCACTCCAGAAAGACCTGACTACGGTCGGCTGTTATACTAGATTAACTGCTCGAAGACCGTCTACCTTCGGCACGAGTATTCTTAAGGAACCACTGAAACTGGAGGTAGAGGGTAAGTTCTTGCTCTGGAACCGAAGCCCAAGCATCTGGGTGTCACACTAGACAGGAAGTTGACTCTATGATCATCAGTCGGAGGTAGTCCGCTGCGCCTCCGATAGACTGAATATTGTCAAGAAGTTGTCGAGCACGTCCGGGGGGGGGGGGGCTCGAGCTGATGTCGTGAGGACACTGTACATGGGTGCAGTAAGGTCCCAGATTGATTACAGCCAGTTAGTGCAGGTCTATGGGTTTCGATCGTCACTAGAGGCCCTTAACGTTGTACAAAACCAGGCTCTCCGGGTGATCACAGGCACTTTTTGAACGGCACCAATAGCAGCGGTGGAAATCATGGCGAACGTGCCTCCATTAAACATTCGTATGAAGCGGGCAGTGGTTACTGCTTACGAGTGGTATAAGCGGCAAGAGGAGACATCTGTCCTTAGGGCAATGGTCGATGGCTGGGTGGAAGGAAAGCGGCTTACGATGAAGTCTTTCATGCATAACACTACCAGACTGTCATTAGAAATCGAGCTGCCTACCGACCGCCTAATGCTAAAGATCGCATCCCCGGCTCCTCCTGAAGAAGCTACCTACATGCCGGAGGTCCGTACGGCCCTGGTGGAACCCAATGCTGGGAAAGCAAAAAATTGCCGAACACTGCACAATGAGGTTATGGAGGCGATTGAATCCTATCCGGGGGATGCTATATTGGCCTATACTGATGCATCTGTAACCAGTATTTACGGACGATCAAGCTCCTCGTTTGGGGTCCACATCAGTTTCCAACAAACTGGTTTTGTCGAAGACTTTGCAGGGACATGTGGGTCGCTCTGTGCTTACGAGGCAGAGATAACAGCCATTACTGAGGCAGTGGACTACATTTGAAAGCGCATTCGGAAAGGTAATTGTTATCCTGACTGATGCACTCTCTGTTCTCCAAGCCGTAAAGGGGACGGGAGAATAGCCCAAGCTACTGGAAGCCATGGTGTTGGCTATACAGGGTATTGCGTCCCTACAAAATGTGTCAGTGACCCTTCAGTGGGTCCCCGGGCATGCGGACGTGCCTGGGAATGAAAGTACTGACTGCCTCGCTAAGTCGATACACGCGCAAGCGCAGTCGATACACTCCCAAGCGCAGCCAGTGAGTGCATGAAATAACTTACTTGAGGCAGCGTGTGCCACGATCTGGCTCTTTGGACATCTCGGTGGTTCTCGGGTTGGGACAATGGGGTGACGGGCAGAAATGTCCGAAGTCTGATGGAGCGGCCGTCCAAACTGACCCGTGGTGGAAGCTTAGGAGATTCGAGCAGGAGCTAATTACCGAGTTCCGTACTGGGCATTGTCCTATTGGCGCGTACTTTGGGAGGTTGAGGCCCAATGTCGATATCCTTTGCCGACACTGCAGGGAAGTGGAGGAAACCGTAGATCACGTGCTTTTCGAGTGCCCCGGACTTGCGGGCCACAGAGAGAGAGAGAGAGAGAGAGAGAGAGAGTATAGCAATGAGCGTTACGTGAAACAAGTTCAGAGTTCAAGGCATAAATCGACGTTTCTTCGATTCCCGTATGAGAGCAGCTGCTGGGTTGTCTCTTTTCAGCGACCAGCAGTAGTCCGCCAGCATGACTGCGTTCATCTCCCCTGGTACCTTTCCTCCATTTGGCGGATGTCCTGATGGAACCTTTCTCCCTGCTCATCGCTCATCGCCCCAAGGTTTTCAGGAAACTTCTCCATGTGTGAGAATCGGAAGTGCATCTTTATACTCATCAAACACCCGAGTTTTTGGAATTCCTCTATCATGCTGCTGATGAGTCTGGCGTGATTTGCTGCCTTCGTGTTCCCCAGGAAGTTGTTCACCACCTGCACAAACGATTTCCAGGCGGCGCACTCAAGCGTGTTCATGGAGTTTCGGAACTCTGTGTCCTTTATGAGCTGCCGTATCTGTGGGGCGTCGAAAATTCCGGTCTTCAGCTTCTCAATGGTCAGTTGAGGAAATGCTCGCTACATGTAGTTGAAGCACCTCCCATCCTTGTCCAGAGCGCGCGTAAACTGTTTCATTAACCCAAGCTTCATGTGTTGCGGTGGGATCAATATCTTCTCCCGGTCAACAAGAGGTTCGTTTATGATGTTTCTCGCCCCAGGTACTAACTGCTCTCGCGCCAGCCACTCTTTCTTTACATAGTGCTGGGCTACGTCGCGACTGTCCCACATACATATAAAGCATGTGTACTTCGTGAACCCGGACTGCTGACCAAGTAGAAAGTTCACCATCTTCAAGTCGACGCAAATTATCCATTGGTGCTTCTCATATTGGATTTTGTCGAGCACATACTTCACTGCTTCATATTTCTCTTCTAGAGTGTGCAAGAGGGATTGAGGCAAACTGGCTCCCGTTGTGGAGAAGTACACACTTCCTTTGTTCACACAAACACCATCTATAGTGGTCCTACGTTCACACTTACACCAACTGTAGTGGTCCTACTTTTACACAAACACCAACTGTAGTGGTCTTACGTTCACACTACACCAACTGTAGTGGTCCTCAGTTCACACTTACACCAACTGTGGTGGTCCTACGTTCAAATAAACACCAACTGTAGTGGTCCTACGTTTACACTTACACCAACTGTAGTGGTCCTACGTTCACATAAACACCGACTGTAGTGGTCCTACGTTCACACTTACACCAAATATAGTGGTCCTTTGTTCACACAAACACCACCTCTAGTTGTCCTATGTTCACATAAACACCGACTGTAGTGGTGCTACGTTCACACTTACACCAACTCTAGTGGTCCTACGTTCACACACCAACTGTAGTGGTCCTTTGTTCACAACTACACCAACTGTAGTAGTCCTACGTTCACACTTACACCAAATATAGTGGTCCTTTGTTCACAACTACACCAACTTTAGTTGTCCTACGTTCACACTTACACCAAATATAGTGGTCCTTTGTTCACAACTACACCAACTTTAGTTGTCCTACGTTCACACTTATACCAAATAGTGTGTTCCTTTGTTCAGACAAACACCACCTCTAGTTGTCCTACGTTTACACTTGCACCAACTGTAGTGGTCCTACGTTCACACTTACACCAACTATAGTGGTCCTATGTTCACACAAACACCACCTGTAGTGTTACGTTCACATAAACACCGACTGTAGTGGTCCTACATTCACACTTACACCATATGTAGTGGTCCTACGTTAATAACTACACCAACTGTAGTGGTCCTACGTTCACACTTACACCAATTGTAGTGTCCTATGTTCACAGCTACACCAACTGTAGTGGTTCTACGTTCACACTTACACCAAATATAGTGGTCCTACGTTCCCACTTACACGAACTATAGTGGTCCTACGTTCACACTTACACCAACTATAGTGGTCCTCTGTTCACACAAACACCACCTCTAGTTGTCCTACGTTTACATAAACACCGACTGTAGTGGTCCTACGTTCACACTTACACCAACTGTAGTGGTCCTGCGTTCACATATACACCAACTGTAGTGGTCCTACGTTCACACTTACAGAGTTGTACTGGTCCTTCACTTACACATACATCAACTGTAGCGGTCCTACGTTCACATAAACACCATTTGTAATGGTCATACGCTGACACATACACCAGTTGTACTGGACCTACGCTGACACATACACCAGTTGTACTGGATCTACGCTTACAATACACCAAATGTACTGGTCCTACGCTGAAAGCTGTACTTTCTTACGTTCACATATACACTAGTTGTACTGGTCCTACGTTCACACACCTATTGTAAAGTAAGATAATTATTGCACGAATACGGTTTAAAATGCCTCAAAGGAACGGGAATCAGATTTTGAAGTATGCTACATAGTAAAAGACAAGGGTGTATTTTGTTGCTCCAATAGTATTTTCTAAAGTAATCACGTGACAGCTTACCCGACCACGTAACTTGCTTCCGACCCGGAAGAGGATAAGTGTGCGGACACCTCGAGATATGCCGCACGATTGCTGGAAATAATGTGCACACAAAAACAAAATAACCATACCCAATATATCTTAATACATAATCACAATAATTAAAACTGAAAATCATAATTCCGGCTAAGAGTGGTTATAACTTATCAGATTTCACATTTATAAAAAAAAATATATAATTCCGCGAGTCGTCCGACGGGCTTAATTCTAGTTTTTTGAGCATTTTCGAAAAAAAAAAAGCTCTATTGTCCCCGTTCTGTCTGTCTGTCTGTCCGTCATCACCCTAGATCTCAACAACCATAAGTCCTAGACCCATGATGTATATATCATTTTGTATGTCTTGGCCTGCCATGTGTGCATCAAAAGTTCATTTCGCGATCTGACCTCTGAGGGCCGTAAAGGGGGGCTTATAAAGTACCGGTTTTTACTATATAAGCTATATTAACAAAGGAGCGCTCTAGATCTCAGCAACCATAAGTCCTAGACCCAAGATGTATATATCATTTTGTAGGTCTGCCATGTGTACATCAAAAGTTCATTTCGCGATAGGATCTCTCAGAGCCGGGCTTCAGGGCTCCTAAGGGGCTTATATATTATATATAGATTATAAGCTAAACAAAGGGTCGTAATCATTATTTGTTTTTGTAACAATTATTAAACATGACTTACTTCCCTCTCTATACATGAAAATGCTCTAAAACGTCCTGTTTTTACAGGCTTAATTTTTGCTTGTTTTATAATACTTGTACAGTTGTATGACCACTAGGGTGATAACTATTTTCATTATTTTTCGTAACGAAACCCGAAACCCCTTACATTCGAAGAACAATTGTATGTAGATGAGAGTAGCAACATTATTTTTTTTTTTAAATTGAAAAAAAGTTCCCCCACCTTTTCATTTTTGTTTTCACATCGCACAGTTTGACTCTCGGTTTCAATTTCACACTGAATTTTTATATGACTTGCTAAACTGCTTTTAAACACATTCCAGTCAGTTGTTTCCATTTGTTTATAAGCAAGGCATCTACCCTCATCTTCTAAACCAGTGGTTCCTAAAGTGGTCCCTACGGACCCCCAGGAGTCCCTGGCATCATTCAGGGGGTCCGTGGAAAATAAAAATTCATTTGGGGGTCCCTGAACATCTTTAGGGGGTCCGTGAAAGGTTTAACGTAAAATATTAAAATTATGGTTATTATTATGGAAATCAAAATAAAAAAACAAAATAAACTAGTAGTGCACACCAATTAAATTAATAACAAGCATGGAGCGGTGTGAGACGAACGGTCGAAAACACGTTTATACTTGATACAGGAATGAATTAACGCCGCTGCACGCACTAACATGTCTACAATATAAACATAATCTATAAAAGAGTTGTACATCGTACAACAAATTTAGCTCTATGTTATGCATATACAAAGTGTATAAACTAGTTTTCTCAGTCTTAGACAAAAAACGGACAAGGAATTAAAGTTTTTTTTTTTCAAACAGTCAAAGAAAATATTAGAAAATACCATCACTGCAACAACTCATAGGGGACAACATCTAAGCGAGATGATGATGGACTGATTGCTGTTTCTTATAACAGAAAACTGCATACTATTGGTGAAGAACTTATTTTACCAGCTGTAAGTGAGGTAATACGCACAGATTTGCACAAACCAGCTTTCGATATTATAAAAAGAATTCCACTGAGTAATATTACAGTACAAAAAAGGATTTACTAATTGGCTCATTTCGTAGAAAATTCTTAATGTAATTACTTAAAAACTTCTGAATTTTCTATACAGCTTGACGAGTCCACTTTACCAGGAAAGGAAGCTTTACTTTTAGCTTTAATATGTAAGATTTGTAAAAGAAGAAATATTTTATCAAAAATTGTTATTAGCTAAATGTTTGGAAACAAAAGGTGAAACGTTATTTACTGAATTAACAAGATTGTTCAATGTAAAAACTTTACCCTTGACTAATACCATTTATGTTGCTGCTGACTGTGCTCCGGCAATGGTAGGAAGATAGAGGCTTTCTGGCATAATTAAAACAAGCTGCACCAAATGTATTTTTAGTGCATTGTGTCATTCATTGACATCATTTGGTCGCAAAAAATCTTAGTGAACTTTTACATAGAGCACTAAATGATGTCATTAGAGCATTTAATAAAATCACAATGAATGTCTTAAATTAGATATTATTATTTTCTCAACTTTGTTTGAACAATTACGAAGACTATAACTGTTTACTACTAACACAGAAGTACGTTGGTTATCTAAGGGTGCATGTTTAAATCGATTATTTGCGCTCTTTGATTTAGTGTTGGAATTCATGGAAAGCAAAGACAATGATTTGCAACACAATTTAACATAGTCTATATGAGTGATTCATTTGACAAATTTAACGAAACTAATTAGAACTTACAAGGTGACAAATTAAATTTAACTAAAAACTAAAAGCGTAATGGCTGCGTTTGTGGCAAAACTTTTTCTGTGCAAACAAAACTTGGAAAGATGATAATATTTTCAGATTCGAAATATTTCGATATTGCAAAATAAAGTTGAAGATCGGCTTGCTTACTGTCAACACTTAACGGTTCTTCATGCAGACCTGAACCAAAGATTTGAAGACATTCTTCACTTGGATATTCCTGACTGGGCGTAGAGCCCTTTCACGCTTGGACAAACTCAGATCCTAGACACAGATGATTCCTTACTAATACAGGAGTTTATTGAAATATCCACAAATGAGGAATTTAAACCAATCTTTAAACAAGGGTAACACAAATTCTGGTTATAGAAAGAGATCCCAATTTTATATTCCGCATTGTGGGTTATTGTATAGAAGTTGTTGTCTGCTTTTCTGTCTTATTATTTGGTAGAACGTGGATTCAGTGCTGTTATGAACCTCATCACACACAAACACAAAATAACAGACAAAAAAAAAAACAGAAACCGACCAGATATTTGTGCTCGTGGGGATCTGCGGTCAATACTCACAAACATTGAGCTGGACATAAATACACTAATAACTTCTCATTAAGTTCATCCAAGTCATAATTTTTTTTTATTTTAAATGAAAATTATAATTTCAATTAAATATTTTTTCAACAAAATTTTTGTTTTTTTTTAATTTATAATTTTCATACCATGGATTTATGCAGCTTTTTCACTTAGGGGTCCGTGGGCAAGTTTTGACTATAAAAAGGGGTCCATGGGTCAAAAACGTTTGGGAACCACTGTTCTAAACAGAATAGGGATCCGAGAATTCCATCTGTTGAAAAGCTAATCAATCTCACACGGATGCCCACAAACCGTCAAATTCTTGGAAACTTCACTTTTCTGTTCAATAGCCAGAAACAGCGACTGGATCGAATCAAAATTATGACTATCCAAAGCTCAATCTAAAGCCAGCTCTTCTCAATCGCAACCTACACAAACACATACAACTGTCTCACAACCTACACAAACACATACAACTTTCTCACAACCTACACAAACACATACAACTGTCTCACAACCTACACAAACACATACAACTTTCTCACAACCTACACAAACACATACAACTGTCTGACAACCTACACAAACATATACAACTATCTCAGAATCTTCGGATTCTGAAACCTCTGCTTTTTCACCCGACTCGACAAACTATTCTTCCACGTCATCTTCTCCTGAATGCAAACCGAAATACCAAAGAGCAAGCACTACAACAGCGGGTTTGCTAGTACTGAAAAACAACATTTCTACACATAAAGCGTATGACATTCTTGCAACCATTGCTGAACAGGGTCATGATGTGCCGGTTCTAAGTCAGGCGGGTGTTTGGAAACGAGTAATCTCTGAAGTACGGAAAATGAAAACCAAAATTTTTCAAAAACTTCAAAGCAAAGATTCCTATTGTCTCCAGTTAGATGGTAAAAGAGTGCAAGGGGAAGAGTATCAAGTAGTTCTACTGAAAATATGACAACCGAAATAAAACCCGGTATTCTTAAATGTGAGAGTGGTTCTGCCGTGGCCATTCACAAAGAACTACATCAGCTAATTGATGAATATATGATGCGTGATAATATGCGATTCGACCGCAGTAAATACTGGTCGTTTGCTCGGGATTGTAAAGCTCATACAGGATGATGTCTTTAGCATGGGCTTTCAGTAGCCACAATATATTGACTGTCAGCACCATGTACTCGACCTCCTTCTGAAACATGTTATGAATTTTCTTATTCAAGAGCCAACGAGAAAACCAGAACTCAACTATTCCTTCATTGACAAATTAACGCAAAACTATTCCACTCTTCAGGCTGATTACCGCCTCGTTGTGACAGATGATGTTAGCACATGCGAGAATTCTGGATGGCGAGATGATTTCAAGTTCTTTTTATGAATCATGTCAGGTATATCGTCATTACAAAACAACTTCACGTTGGCATCGCATCAGCTGGAAGAAACTACCAAATTTACACTAGGCAAGATGGAACTCACATGCGATATATACTATTATAGCATTATTTCTGATACCAGGGTGGCACAACATCCTCGCTCCTGCTTGCAACTTCATCTGCTATGAATGGGTAAATGCTTGATTCCATTTGCAACACTTTGTGAAGCGTCCTTCAATGAACTGTTTACCTCACTCATCAGGGTAAAATGCAAGAATGTGCTGTGAAACTGATGGAGGAACTTCATGCAAAATCGAGAGAATTTGAATTTTTGAATCTGAAGTTCATAGGGAAAATGTTTTACACATTTCTTGTACACTCTGTACATATTATTAACTGATCTGTATCTTATTTGTTAATAAAAGTTGATTAGTTATTAATATTAATTACTCTTTTGAATTAAGCTAAAGAAAAACTTGTCCTTTTTTTTTTTTGAAAAAAAAATTTTTTTTTCACTTTTTTCTTCCGAAAAAGGGGGAGGTGGGTGAACTTTAAAAAAAAAAAAAGTATGCAATTTATATTCTTAAATTACACATAAAAGTTCCTCGATTGCAAGTGGTTTCATAAAAATATATTTTTTGTTATCACCCTAATGACCACAAGTGATAGTGGAGAGCTTTAGTTCGGTAGGAAATATCTATAAATAGACTGTAGAGTCTAAAATTAATATTGATGACAACATGGAGAATTTTGAAGCATGAAACAAAAGTTTTAGAGTGTGATAAATGAAACATCATAGTGTTTGGTAAAGTTTTAAGATAATTCGTAAAGTTTATGTGATTGTGATATGACATAATAGATGTATTTAAGCTTGTGTGATTGTGTTATGACATAATAGATGTATTGTTGTTAGTGTGATTGTGTTATGACATAACAGATGTATTGTAGTTTGTGTGATTGTGTTACGACGTAATAGATGTATTGTATTTGCGTGATTGTGTTATGACATAATAGATGTATTGTTGTTAGTGTGATTGTGTTATGACATAACAGATGTATTGTAGTTTGTGTGATTGTGTTACGACGTAATAGATGTATTGTATTTGTGTGATTGTGTTATGACGTAATAGATGTATTGTAGTTTGTGTGATTGTGTTATGACATATAAGATTTTGAAATAAAAAAAAGGTAGATACAAAGTTAGCCCTATCTGTCTCTGAATTGAATAAAGTAACAATGAACCATGTCAAAGAATCCAGTTACCCAGTAAGAAAGCAGATTAAAAAATGGTTAATTAAATAGGTCATCAGCTCCTGGCAGTGTTCATTTTATAATACCAGTGACGCCTTGGTGAATCACATGATCAATTAATAAGATTTGATAATTAGGCCATTCCACAAAAACTAAAGAGCGCATTCAATGTTCAATATCACTAGCAGCATTAAAGGATGACCAAACCTCTAATGGGGGTCCAAACATGGAGATTTAGTCGCCTATCTCTCTTTAGGTTTGTTCCCACCATATATAATGACAATCAAAAGCAGCATTTCATGTCTAATTGTTCAGTAACAATATTATGATTAAAAAAAACAAACAATAAATAACAATAGTTTCGACTGGTGAAGTTAGGTTTTTAAAAAATATAAAAATATTTGTAAAAGTTATTTAATGAAATATTTGGTATTTTTCTTATTAAAGATATATTAACAATAACACTTTAATCTTCATGGGTTTATTTATTCTAAAAAATGTTTTAAAAAATTCTCCTGATATAAAAAAATTGTTTTCCCAGATACAATAAAACAAGTCAGTTCAAATATTTAATAACACTGTAGTATAATTTGTAGAAAGACAATGATGCATATTTTAATAAATACAGAAGAATTTAAATTGTTTTTGTTAGTCTGCCTGAAACTTAATTCACAGCACCAGCTATTTCCTATTATTAGCGTATATTAAATAGTGTACTCTAGAGCAATCATGATTGTTGTTTCAAGTCATAAACAGTACTGCACATAGTTTTTTTTTTTTTTTTTTTTTGAAATATCAGGTTGTTATGAGCTATTTCATCATTTCGTATGTTTGCAAAAAGCCTGACTCTAAGGTTTGACCAGAGTCCAGAAGGGCTATGATCTCGGGGGGGGGGGGGAATCGGGGGCGGGGCGTTACATTAACAGATGAGGGGGGGTGGTTAATACTCCGAAAAAACAAATTTCCGTAGGTCGTTACTGCCTACAAATAAAATGACATAAATATACAAGCAGGTAATAATGTGTTAGGTATAAATACAGAACATAAGAAAAACATGCATATACAGGCATTCATACCAGTTCAAGTAAGGCCACTGATTTACTCTTTCTCTCTTAATCGTTAAGTGAGTTTAGCCCCAACTGGTTAACATGAAGTTTACCTACAATGGACACCTACTCATCAGGTCTGTCCCTACGTTATCCCTTCCCTTGATACTCTGTACAACGAATCTATTTTGTTGTAATGCCAGGGCCCATCGCATGACTCTGGCATTTTTCATTTTACTCTCGTTAATGAAGGTGAGAGGTTTGTGATCCGTTTCTAATATAAACTCTGTTCCATACAGATATCTTTGTAGTTTTCCGATAGCCCATACGACAGCTAGACCTTCGCGTTCCATTGTATTATAATTCCTTTCACGATCTAAGAGTTTGCGACTAATGTACATCACTGGGAATTTGACGTCAGGGAACTCTTGGAACAACACTGCACCCAGGCCTATGTCACTAGCATCAGTTCTCAGGATAAAGCGCCTCGTAAAGTCGGAAAGTCTTAGAAGTGGGTCATTATTTATTAGACTCTGTACTGTCTCAAGTGCCCTTTGGCAGCTGTCTGTCCATTCTACCCGGTTAGGGCATCTCCTTTTAATCAGATCGGTGAGGGGAGCCGTTACAGCGGCAAAGTTAGGCACGAATCGTCTGTAGTACCCGATGAGTCCCATTAAGGCCCTCACTTGGGTTTTTGTCGTTGGGGTGGAGATGTGCATGATTCGGTCTACCCTTCCTCGCTCGGGCTTCAGGGCCCTGTCCCATAGTTGGTACCCAAGAAACTCTATGTTGTCGTAACCTAACATGAATTTGGTGGGTCTGGCTGTCAGTCCGGCTTCTCTAAGTTGGTCAAATACCTGTTCTAAACTGATCATATGTTCCCCCCACGTTTTCGAAAATACTAGCATGTCATCCAAATAGTTCACCACCCCTCTCAGGTCCTTTAACAACTCTCTCATGAGAAGTGAAAAGGTGGCCGGGGCAGTTACCAGACCAAATGGCAATACTCGCCATTGGAAATAACCCACGGGGGTCTGGAATGCCGTTTTCTCTTTGGCATGCTCGCTTAGGGGTACTTGCCAACAGCCCTTACTCAGATCTATTTTTGACATTACATTAAACCCATCTTTAGCTATGTCAGCTAGTAGGGATTCTAGATTAGGCAAGGGTTCGGCGTCGAAAATAGTTATCTTATTCAGTTTTCTATAATCTATGCAGAATCGGTTAGTCCCATCTTTCTTCTTGACTAGTATTATGGGGGATGAATAAGGTGATTGGGACCTCTCGATGACTCCCAACCTCACCATCTCGTCTACTTCTCTCTCAATGGCTCCCTTGACTGCAAAGGGAGTGGGGTACATTGCCTGTTTGATGGGCTTATCATCCGTCAGTCGAATGTCATGCTCTACCAACCGTGTCCGTCCTGGTATATCCGTGAGTACCTCGGGGTATCTATGGCATAATTGGTTTAGGTCATTCTTGCGGGCCCCGGTTAGCTGGGGAGGGGAGGATCACATCTCTGACCGTTTCAACACCCTTTCCCGGCAACCATACCTCCCCTTCATCTGGATTATCTTCACCTAAGTCAATCACTGCTGTTGCAGCTTGGATATCTATGTCAACCTCACCATCTGGACAGCGGAGGTTTGTATCGCGTTTACCTTCTTCAATCGGTTTCGCTTTTTCCAGCACCCTGCACTCCTCCTCGTCATCGTTTGTTGACCGCGGAGGCGAACCCTCTGTGGGGCGTGGTACGTAGACCTTTAGTAGGTTCCCATGAAATATCTTCACCCCTCGTGGGAGTTGGATTTGATAGTCCAGAAGGCCGATTCTCTTAATTACCTTAAAGGGTCCCTTCCACTGCATCTAAAGTTTGTTCCGTTCATCGGACATTAGTATCAGCACCTGATCGCCCGAGGCGTACTCACGGTGTTTAGTTTTCTGGTTGAAATACTTTCTGGCCCTATCACTCGATTGACTCATTTCCTTCATGGCCAACTGACATGTCTCTTCTAATTTGTTGCGCAGATCCACCACATACTGGTAGGTTGTTCTGATTTCAGGAGGGTCGGGTTCATTTGTCCATAACTCATGTACGATATGACTGGGCCCCCTCACCTTACGCCCATACAGAAGTTCAAAGGGTGAGAAACCAAGACTTTCTTGTGGTGCCTCACGGTAAGCAAATAACAAAGCGGGTAAATACCTGTCCCAATCTTCGGGTCTCTCCATGCACATTTTTCTCAACATATTTTTAAGCGTGCCATTGAACCTCTCTACAAGTCCATTACATTGGGGGTGATAAGAACTTGTCACCAACTGGCGCATAGACAGGAATCTTGATACCTCCTTCATCAGTTGAGAAGTGAACTGGCTACCACGGTCCGAAAGTATCTCTTCTGGGACACCCACCCTTGTAAATATTTCAACCAGGGCCTCTGCGACCCTCTCGGTATCGATACTGCGGAGTGGTATTGCTTCGGGGTACCGTGCAGCGTAGTCAACTAAAGTCAAAATATACCTGTTCTTCCTGTCAGATAGTGGATGGAAGGGGCCGACAATATCCACCGCCACTCTTTTAAACGGTGTGTCAATAAGAGGCATAGTCCCCAGTGGTAACTTACTTGTCTTACCCTTTGGGGTGGTGCGCTGGCATTTATCTCACGACCGGCAATACCTCTTCACATCACCAACTATCCCAGACCAGAAAAAACGAGATTGAACCCTCTCAAAGAGTCTTTTTGGCTACTAAATGGCCCCCTAGGAGTACTTCATGTGCGACCCTCATCGCTTCACCCCTTTGCTTCTCAGGTACCAGAAGTTGTGTGGATTTTTCTCCCCTTCTATCTACCACCTCTCTGTACAGAAGTTCCCCCTTTGTGATATACCGTTCAGACAGTCCTTTAGAAGTGTTCACCCGTCCACTAGTCGCCCATTCCCTTAATTTATCCAGCGTTGCATCCGCTTTCTGCTGGCTAAGGAACTCTACGCTGTCGACATCTGAGTTGGGGTAGGGTGGGACAGATAGAGGCTTAATATGGTTTTCCTGATTACTTGCCTGCTCCCAAGTCACCGCTGCACAACTCGTCACACATACAGCAGGAATGTCTGGGGCGATGGGGTTGTCTCGGGGGTTGCCGATTTTGGTCGGGAAGAAAAGGGTGCCGGGCCCCTGGTACATTCCCGATTATAAGATCATAGATAGGTCCATCTAATGTGAAAGCTTCCAGATGCCCTGTGTAATAAGGTGTATCGACCTTAATCCTTACAGCAGGCACCTCTTCGATCGACCCTGTAATAGTTTGTATTTTCCCCCATTTTCCAGTCCAGCCATCCCCCTGTTCTAAAGATTTACGGACTATAACCCCACTACAGCCTGTGTCCCTGAGGACTTGCACGGGGTGGCTGTTGACCAGTCCTTTTGATATTGGACAATTATTATTAAATAACACATCGCCAATGGGCCACGAATATTCCAGTTGGGTAGTGGGATTGTCCCGAACAATTCTAACAGCACCCACACGACTAACACTGCGATGTGGACACCTATTAGGGGGGTGCCCTGGAGCCCCGCAAGAACAGATTAATTTTGGGGTTTGTGACCGGCCATTATCAAACCTATAAGTGTAGTTGGGTCTTCCATTATGTCTGGGGTCTTCTGGTTTGGGCCTATCTTTGTTTGGAGGGCCCCTCTTAGTTTCTTCGAAGCTAACTTCCCTCCGAGATTCTCCTTCTAAATTATCCGCACCCCTCACTTGGTGGGCTTCGCGGTAATTTTCGGCCAGGGTGAGCATTTCACTCCAAGTCCTGGGCCTTCATTCCTTTATGAAAACCTGCAGCCCAATTGGGGCATTCTCAATTAAATGCTCTTTGAGCAGAAGCTCCCTCAGGCCCTCAAAAGTTTGCTCCACCTCACTTAGCTCCACCCAACGGGTCAGCAGATCAAAAAGTCTCGCCCCAAACAATGGATACGTTTCCCCTCTTTCTAGACGGGCCCTGCGAAACTTTTTTCTAAACCCTTCCTCTGTGTAGTCGTAAGACTTGAGTAGGGCAGCCTTAAGGGTGTCAAAGTCGGATGCCTCCTCGTTTGTGAGGTCGGAGGCCGTAGTAAGGGCCTTGCCTGTAAGCAGTGCTGTCAGGCAGGGGGCCCACTCTTCTCTTCCCCATTCCATACCGTCGGCGTGTCTTTCAAATCTACGAATATAAGCGTCGATGTTGTCCGTCTCAGACAGCCTGGGGAGGCTAGGTTTTGAGCTGTTGGGTGTGACACTGGGGGTCGGACTTGCTGCTGCAGAATCCCGACCTGCCATAATACGCGCCATAGCTACTCTCTCTTCTGACTCTAACTTTTCCCTAGCAATTCTTTCCTCCGACTCTAATTTCTTATTCTCTATAGCATCTTCCCTCTCCTTCTCCTGCCGGGCATATTTAATCGCCTCCTTTAAGTCACAGCCTTGCCCCTTATAATAATCGACCCATTCCTCGTAAGTCTTCATTGTAGGCAATAAACTAATAAATAAAATCGTTAATATATTAAAGAGAGAAAAAAATGGAAATGGCTACTCACTTAGACGATACAGAGCCGAGAAAAAGAGAAAAAAAAATGTGGCCTTACCTGAACTGATGTCCTCCAGAAAACAAACACAACACACACACAAGCATAAAGTCAATATCGCGAGTTTCTATTAAACAATATTGTTCTGATAAAATCTTGTGCTGGTTGACTTCAGTGTAGAACAGGCTCCATAGACACAGGTAAGCACGTTCTGGCTCCGTTAGGGTGAGCACTGTCCAATCGATGAAGGTGATGTGAGTTCTACCGTCTCAGGCAAGCATAGGCTGTCTTCTCGGCGAGCGAAGGATGTCTATTCAGACGAGCAAAGGATGTCTTTTCAGATGAGCATAAAATTAGTTGTTCTTTCCGCACGTAGCTGACTCTCGTGCCCACAGACCTACGATTCAGTCAGGCCTCGGTCCCGTCTGGTCAGTATCGTAACACTGGCAGATAAGGTTCAATTCCGACGACGTCCGCAATATGTCACATTCTGCCTTTGTAGACTGTTGTGACGGCCGTTGTCTATGGGTAATCTAGGTACTGAGCTGCATATGTGAGGCCAAATAATTTATTTGTGTACAGCCACGTGACGATAAAAAGAGAACGACTCAAGTTGGGTGCGTATATAATAACCAACACTGACTTTATTCAAACGTATATAATATATATATATATATATATATAGCTCTAAAAGAGAGCCCTTAGCTGTCCACTAAGTTTACAATACCGTCGGGAGTTTAAACAGACCCGTACAGTGGACCCCTCGTGAGGAGCGTGGACCTCTCGTAAGAGAGTGTGTCGATTTGTAAAATTCATCTCTCTTTTATATTATTGGCTTTCTCAATATTTTCCCGACTCTCCAAATAAATCAGCGTCAGCCATCAAACACAGGTGTGCGGAGCAAACAGAAACGGTACCACATTAAATGATAAGGCACGAACACTCTGGTATCCAGACGTGTGGACTGAAACAATTACTCAGGAAGGGATGAAGATGAAATGCCGGAGGAGACAGACGTGCGTTTCACGATGTCCACCGTCACGGGCAATTGGTTTGATCCAAGCCACACATTCTATTAGGAGAGAGAGAGTGGTGGGGGTATGAGAAAGGTGGGGGGGGGGTAGAATTAAAAGGGGGTGGGGTTAAGGCCACAAGGAAGATGTCTTAAATACAGTTTGTAACAATGGGGCACTGTGGTGGGGGGGGGTTCGATCTCAACACTGTCAAAAAATTATTTTCGGCATTGTGAGCATTAAAAGAGCTTTTCTTTGGTATGAATAATTTGATGTTTATTCAAGTCCCATCTGTGAGTAAAACATTTCTGACAAACTGAACATTGAAATGGTTTTTCTCCGGTATGAATTAATTGGTGTCTGGTCAAGTTATATTTATATGCAAAACTTTTGTAGCATTGTGAACAATTAAATGACTTTTTTCCAGTATGAGTTAATTGATGTACAGTCAAGTTCCTTGACTGGGTAAAACTCTTTGGACAAATTGTACATTTAAATGGTTTTTCTCCAGTATGAATAATTTGATGTTTATTCAAGTCCCATCTGTGAGTAAAACATTTCTGACAAACTGGACATTTAAATGGTTTTTCTCCAGTATGAATTAACCGATGTTGTGTCAAGGTCTTTTTTTTAGTAAAACTTTTCTGACATACTAGACATTTAAATGGTTTTTCTCCAGCATGACATAACAAGTGTGCGATCAAAGTCTTTCTATAAGTTAAACTTTTCTGACATAATGTACATTTAAATAATTTCTCTCCTGTATGAATTATCTGATGTGCAATCAAGGCCCCTTTCTGAGTATAACTTTTATGACACAATGTACATTTAAATGGTTTTTCTCCAGTATGAAATAATTGGTGTATGGTCAATTGTTTTCTATGAAGAAAACATATCTGACATACAGAACATTTAAATGGTTTATCTCTACTATGATCTATTAAGTGTCTGTACAAGGTCTTTCTAAGAGTAAAACGTTTCTGACATAATGTACATTGAAACAGTTTTTCTCCTGTATGAATTAATTGATGTGAGATCAAACTCCTTCTCTTTGTAAAACTTTTCTCACAGAATGTACATTGAAATGATTTTTCTTCTCTGTGAAATGATAAGTGTGCATTCAAGATTACTATATGAGTGAAACTTTTCTGACACAATGTACATTGAAATGGTTTTACTCCAGTATGAGTTAATAGGTGTGAGTTCAAGGTATTTTTATAAGCAAAACTTGTGTTGCATTGTGAACATTTAAATGGTTTCTTACCAGTATGAGTTATTTGATGTGTGATCAAGCACCCTTTTCGTGTAAAAGTTTTCTGACAAACTTTACATTTAAATGGATTTTCTTCTGAGTGATTTAACTGGAACATGGTAATTTCTAAATATAAGTCAATCCTTTTCAGTTTATAGAATATTAAATGCTTTTCATTTAATCAAAAGTGTAGTATTAATACCAGGAAACTTTCCTATCTCTGCCATACAAGATAATCAACCAGAATGTCATGTGATAACACATTTTCCATCTCATCAGGTGTTGACCTGCAGTTCTTAAAACACAAATGGTTTTGCAATCTTCGATGTCACATCTAAAGTAAACATCAAGCTTTTGTTTAAATCAGTGTTTGACATAATCAAGACTGGTAAACAAAATTTTTGCTTTTGCTAACAGAAAGTCTGTTTTATTAAATTCTTTTTAGAAGTCCATGACTTGTATATATTATTTCATTTTGAATATAAAAGAAATGAATACAAAAGGCTAATTTCTTCTAATGAAGAATGCATAAGTTCATAACTTCACTTCTAGTGGTGGCTTCTGTAGAATATAAAAAAAAGCAAAAAAACTAGTAAATATTTACTGTTTAAATAAATTAAATAATTTTGGTAACTTTTCATTCAGTCTGGTGTCACTCTTAATGCATCAATTCTTTTCTATAATTGGTAAATATTCTTGTAAAATTCATTATAAATGTGTTATTTATTATTTTTTTTACTTAATTATAAATTGGCATGTGGCTCATGTTTACTAGCCCTAATATATTTATATATTTTAATATATTTATGTATATACTAGAAGTCGCTTCACATTCTTTGGTGGGAATGTTTAAAGCTCACTACAAAAACTGGTGATTCATATACATGTCTCATCCTTTCAAGTAACTTGTACAATATAAATCTATCTATTTATTTTATTCTTATGTATATACAGATTTTTACAACAGAAATTCCTTCCGAATCAGCGGTAAAAATGTTCAAGGACACAAGTAATGACCCTAATTATACTTTTTTGCATGTCAGCTTGACGAAGCATGGTATGTTTCAAGAACATTTCACATCCATCACAAAAAATGAGAACCAGCTCAACATTTGCAGCATCTTGAACAGACCCGTAGCGTGAAAATTCTACAGCAGGGGCCAGGAAATAGCAGGTGGGGCAGGTAATACATTTTACTAAGTAGAACAAATAAGCAGGGGGGGGCCAGACAAAACGCAGGGGGGGCGGCCCCAATGGCCCCCCTCGCATGCTACGGACCTGATCTTGAATACAGCCCACATGTAGCTAAACTTTCATGCTGAATGAATTGACAAATATGATTGCATGAATGAACTAACTATTTGTTAGAATGTAACTTATTTATTTTTTTACCTGCTGTGACCTGTTGAAATGCATCAAACTGAAGAGTTTACCCTACCAAAATGATTAAGGCGAGGATCACTAAAATTGTTAATTAATGAAGTAACAGATATTATACATTGACCTGAAAAACAGTTTGATTTGGTTGAATGACATACTAATTTTACTGAAGAACTATAGCATTTACTTTTTTATATTACAGACATGTAACAGTTTAACTAAATCTATAATCCCTTATTAGGACAGGAGTAGGACAGGGGTCGGCAAACTTTTGAGATGGGAGAGCCAAAAGTTATAATTTACAATTTTCTGAGTAATCAGTATTAAACAGTATTTAAAGCGCCACTCAAATTGTTCTTTCGATATTATGGTATTTGATTAGGAATATGTATTATAATATATATAAAAGTGATTTGGGCTCTGCGTTAAATCGAAAGTGAAAAATTAATGCAACAGTATTCCAATTTAATACTAATAGGGCGGTCACGTGTGATGTCATACAGTCGTGAGACTGTAAACAGTCGCCATTTTGTAGCACCAATGATGATTTTCAGATTTATTTTAAAATAACGATCAGCTAGGTAAAAGGCTGTGAAACTTGCAGCGGCAATTTAGGATACTAAGAGTAAAAAAAAAAAACACCAGAATGAAATAAATAAACAATTTACTGAACACAGAGGATGTCAGTTTATCGCCAATTTTTATCGATGGAATGATAGTAAAGTGATGATTGATAACATGTGGCTTTGGGCTGGACATTTTGTTTCAGGTAAGAATTTTAAACAATTCAAAGCATGTTTATATAAAGAAATAATAATAGTATTTGACCTTAATGGGCAATTCTTATTATATTAAACACCAATTAGCAGATTTTATTAAAAAAAGTATATGAATAATTGTATAATATTAATCATTGCATTGCTAATATTAGCAATAACTATAAATTACAAAACTATTATTCTTGTTTGTAACTTTTTATTAAAACTATGGACATTACAATATAGATTTATTGGTGAATGTCATTAAATTAAATATTTTAAAGCATATTAATGGGAAAGATTAAATATTTTTCAACATATTAATGGTAAAGATTAAATATTTTACAGCATATTAATGGTAAAGATTAAATATTTTACAGCATATTAATGGAAAGATTAATAAAAAAATACTAAAAACCTATCTTAAAAATCCTATATATTGTTTTTTTTTTTAATTTTAGGTGGACCTGCTCATTTACAAGATACTGGTACTACAAATGTTGGCTGAGCATCTACACTTTGTTACTAGCTGGTACTAAAGATGCTGACTTGTTACCTATTTTGTTACTAGATCATAACAATATTAATCTGCCTCATGTTAAAGCTTCTCATTTAAGAAATATGAGCCGTGTACAGAAGAAAATATCTGCACAGAGTCTGGTTTCTCTACAAAGCACATTGATGTCAGCCAAAGACAATATAAGTAATGGGCTGTCAGCATTAGCGCCCTGATGTGAAATTATCCTGATGTTGGTGAAATTTTCAAAGCTCACCCTATTAAGCCAGAAACTTATTATCTTCAGAACAGCGTAAACAACTGTACCCATTGTAAAATAAATGATACAAAAATAGTATCATTAAGCTGTTAAGTTAAATTTGACATTGCTGAAAGTTCAAAATCAGTGACATGTATGGATGGTAACAGATTTAGATGGAATATAGACATACAGAAATAACCTATCCCAACTTTACAGGCTTCTATGTACTCAAATGTACTGGAGGCTCTACGTCAATCAATCCAATAATAAAATATATTTGGTTGATTCGCATCAAAACACTGAATATACCTAGCAGGGGCTTTATGTGACGACTTCTCTGGCTATAACATCACTGACTGAAGTAAAGCCAGCCTGTAATATCACTTTGGAACGTAATATTTAGAAAAATGATGTGCTACTGACAAGTCTGGAACTGAATGAGGATTCTTAAATGAACTTTAAAGGTTAAATTTATCAAGTATTACATTGTTAAATCACATTTTTAAAAATCAACTACTTTTACTTAATTGTGCCTGTTTTAAAGCTTTATAGATTTTATCACATAGAAAGTTTAATATGTTTTTACCGAGTCAGCATTTATAAATTCACCCAAATCTAGTGCTAAAGACCATTCTATCAACACATATCATATGTATAACCAATCAAGTGACTAAACATACATTTCTAATCGCTTTATTATTTTATTCATTGTAATTTTTTAAATGAAATGATCAAAAGTATTTTTTCTTACTATGACAGTGTATTTAAAATTATTAGTCAAACTGGGTGCAAGAAATATGGATTATGCCTCTAAGACATTGGGTTTAAATTTTTAGCTCTAGGTGTCCACATAGAAAACAGCATTGTCTTTATCATACCACTAAAAAATTTAAATATATTTATGGCTTATTTGAGGACTGTTTTTAAAGTTATTAGTCGGCTGTAATTTAATGTGAAAAGAATTGGGTTAATCTAATTATCTATTATGGGTTATGTCAATTATTTTTAGTTATAACATTAATAAAATGAATATAACATATAACTAGTATTATTAAAGTGTATTATTCTTAAAATGATTTTTAAAAAAATGTATTTCACTATAATTATTCTTAATTATACAAATTAGAGAAACTCACAAAAGATTTGTTCAAAACCCACATTTTAGCATCCACTAAACTAGTTGTATGATACATGTGTTATGTTTTTAAATTAATTTTTCATATGACAGTTAATTTTATCAATATGTCTTGCATCTTTAACTACCATGACTTCAACTTAAGTTTTAATAATTATAGGCATAGCTACTAATCAAATAGTTATATGTTTAACTTTCAACTAATATCTTTATTATTTTTTTTTAATTACTTAAAAATGTGAAATAAATGTCAATAAAAAATTGAAAGATCTACCATTACTCCTTTTTTTTTGTCAGTTTTAATTTTATTAGTAATATTGCTGGTAATCTCTTATTATGTCCATACAAGTAATAAGTATGAGATGTCTTAGTAACTTAAATAGCATTTGGTTTGGTAATGTAATATAAAACAAAAAAAAAATTACTGAAAACTTGAAACAAGAAATATTATGAACACTCAAAATAAAAAAGTTTTTTTTTTTTTTCTAGCAAGGCCATTGACACTATCTATGATGATAGAATAGTGTTGTTTTAGTCCCAGGTCCTATTTTAGTTTCAGTTTTTATTTCGTTTTTTCTGTAATAATTTTAGTTTTAGTCTAGTTTTAGTTTTAGGCCCAATTTTAGTTTTCGTTTTAGTTTTCGTCGACTAAAACACCAGAGTTTTAGTTTTCGTCTTATTCATTTTAGTTTCACTTTTAGTTTTAGTCTTGTAAACACCAATTACAAATAACATCATTGTTCATGACTAATTGTTGAAACAGATTGAAGCATAATAATAGTAGTCACAGAGATAACAGCTCAGTGTACTGAAACTGAGTCATTTCACTTCATTGTCACATTATAAGTCACACTATCACATTGTGTTATGTGCCAATACCATGACTAAATTTTTGACTATGTTGAAGACTAGCAGACTTGCAGTGCATGTACAAAAAAACAACTAAAAACGTAATAACAATAAGAAACCGAAAACGTAAGTCAAAATTAAAACAAACGTGTTTATTCTAAGACCTAGAACTCTGAAATAACTAAACTAAGTAACAACAGTTTACTTGAAGAGTGAAGTAATTCTATTATTTTGATGACTTATATTCAGGGTTGTTAGTATCGAAGTATCGGTATCGGCCAATACAGTATCGGCGATACTTTTTTTATTATTGGTTGCTGTATTGCCGATCCTTTTTGTATCAAGTATTGATTTGTGTATCGCCGATACAATTTAAACAAAAAAATTTCGATCCTCTATACCGATACTTTACTAGTGCCACTATTTGCAAAAAAACAATAGCGATTTTAATACATTGTCATCTACATAAATTCAATCCCTACTAGCAGCCATCAACTCTACCAATATTAACGACAGCCACCTCCCCATCAATACACCACGGTCGGTGAGTTGAAGGAAAAATTTAGCTTTAATCTTCTTTTGAAGACTCTTTGCGCGCCGAGGTCTATAAATGTTATTCTTAGATTCTTTCATTCATTTACTTTCTTTCTGTCAACTATTTGTTCAATGTTTTAATGAACGACAGAAAAGAAAACTTAATTTTTTTATCCATCTGTCAGTTATACACACACACAACACACCCACATATATATATATATAGAATATATAAATGTATATACTGTAAGTGTTTATAGGTTATATAGTGATAAATTATATACCTTGCTGTATTCTTGTGTGTATGTTTGTTAATTGAGTTGTTAATTCATTTGTGCTTATTTATATTTATAAATTGTTTTTATTTATTAATTCATTTTTTTTAGTATTTACTACATTTCATTAAAAATAATTAATTGAATGGTATTACATTCTAAAACTGTATGTTCTAATTAAAATTGAAAACTTTGTAATAAAACAATATCATATAATTAACACATATTATATTATTAAATAATATGCCGAGTTCAACAAACAATACAATTTGGGTGGTTAAAAACAATTAATTGAATAGAAATACATGAACATCAACAAATTTTTAAAAAATACAGTGGATTCCGCTTTATTGGGACACCGCTTATGTGGGACATATCTCAAAGAAACCAAACCAAGAAGCCAATAGTAAATTTGTATGTTTAACCGGGACAGCCGCTTAATTGGGACAAAAAACCTCGGTCCCGATGTGTCCCAATTAAGCAGAATCGACTGTATCTTGTAAAACGACACTCTTTGATCTAACCGCATGGCAATTTCAAACTTTCAAAGCAAAATTTATATCGTCGGCTGTCATTTTTCTTTTTTTTTTTTTTTTATCTTTTGTTGTTCTTTCTTTCATGTGTCAACATTATACCGGAAAAGACGATAAATGGGGAGTTTTAGTTTCAGTTTTTATTCAGTCTTTTGTCTACGAGATTTAGTTTTCGTCTAGTTTTAGTCTTGCTGATAATTTTAGTTATCGTTGACGAAAAGTCAACATTTTCGTTAACGAAGGTTTTAGTTTTCGTCGACGAAAACAACACTATGATAGAATCTATGGCATGGGAATGATCGTGCTTTGCAGTTATATTCTTTTTCGGTCAAAATTAGTTTATTTTATGTTGGACCAAATCAATCGTCGCATTTAAATTTAATCCCCTCTATGGTATCTACACTAAAAAGTAATTTAAAGCAGGAATTTTTTTTACAGTACATTACTAATGTCATTAGTACTGTCCCGTTTATTAAGTTACTATTATCGGTAGCTATCGAGGGAATGTAGCCTTGGTTCCACAAAATGGCGATTTGTACTCTATCACGTGATTTTGGTCACTTGTTCGTGACCGCCCTATACATGTATACAGTCATGAAAAAATCGGATCTGCCCGAAACCAAAAATAACCTAGCGGGCCGGGCTAGCCTACTGATCATGCCTAAGGGGATATAACTCTATGCAAAGGTTTTGCAGGTTAAAACTAGTATAAAATAATATCATTATTATTATTTGCTCATTGAACCGAAATTTCCAAAGATTATGAATGAAGACTTACCTTGGTGGTCCACACTTAAATAACAAAGTTTTAGTAATATTTGATATTTACACTGAAATATTCTGTAATAACAACATGTTCGCGTCCACAAACGGCATTGATTCGTTTAACCATCAAGCAAAAAGGAAGTAAGGTTACTTGCACATCTAGGTCTTATATAGGTTATGCTAATTACGGGTGCCAATAAGCCCAAAATCATAGTATTGATTGTTATTTATTAAAAAAAAAATAAAAATTGCTTAATGATTTAATCATCATACAGTCCTTGAAAGTAGAGGATGAGACGATCATGGGTGCACAACCCGTGGCTTTATGGCCACTCTCTGTATGAGGTAAATGAGCGTGAAATATATTATCGCACTTGTTACTCGACCACAGGTGGGGTCGACTACTAGCAGGATTTTCGCGCAAATTGTATAAATCCAAGATGGCTGCGATTTAAGTCGTCGATCGTTTGGATTCTTTAAAAAAGTGCCAAATCAAAGGTTCAGTATTAATACAATTTTAATTATTAATACAATTTTAACTAATTAATAACTAACTATAAGAAAATAAAAAACCACATTTTACTTAAAATTAAACTTAAACATTTACACATACATTCTATTATTATACTTTTGAATTGTGGTTGAATGTATCAGAAAATGGAATTCAATTCCAGGTTGACAAAATAGTTGAAGAGCATAACCATATCATAGACAAGGTAAATATATTTTTAAGTGCTGGATTAACCAACAATCTAACAATATTTTTTTTAATCTATGCATATGTACAACTCTATATCTATAATCGAAAAAGTTGTTAATATTTTTGCATTTAGGTGATATATGAACATCTGCCAAAGAGAAGGAAACTAAATGAGAATGAAGAGAAAGATGTTTCTCGAATGTTAAGCATGCATGCAAACAAATGGCTGATAAAAGAACATATTTTAAAGGAAACAGGTAGGCGGTGTAAAAAAAATATTAAGACCACAACTATGTAATATTCTTATAGTACGTATACCTGGTTTATTTTTTAGTAGTTATCATTAATGGAAGCACTGTGTGAAAATAAACTGGATATATTATTTTGATTATATAAATTGTTTTTTTTCTATTTAGGCAAGAAGATAACCTAAAAGATATTCACAATTTGGCAGCAAAGCAAAAAGGACCTGTAGATGTGGACTCTCTTTTGGCTGTTTTCAGTGACTGCAATGGTTAGTTTAGTTGGTAATTTTTATACATTGGCACTGTTCGTTATTATTGGTTATTAGCATATTATATTTTTATCTTGGTGAATGTAGAGCACAACATCTATTACTCAAATGATTTTACCATTTCTTAAAACTGTGTCACACTCCCACTACCCCTCATAAGTGAAATATATTGTTCTGCAACATGTTTTGAGGTTTTTTTACTAGATAAACGCTAAATCAAAACCACTTATTAAATTGTTTATTCTTCAAAACTCGTTCATAATAATTAAATAAGATTTTTAATAGCATATGAATTAAAAGCAATGAAATACAAAATTTACAGTTCAGTTAGAAGTATTAAAAACAATTTTTTTTTTCAAACAGGACCTGATCTAGAACTGAGAACAAATGAAAATGGAATAATAACTGGAATTTTTTTACCGAGAAGACAGTTCAGCAAAAAGTTAATTGTAAGTGAATTTTAAAATAATAAAATTGTATAGACCTACATTTCTATGATAATGTTTGAAAGTGGGATTTTAATAACTATAACAAGTTCGATTATAATGCAATGTATACATTTCATTCTGCATCAATCAAAATGTTGTATGCCGCCTCTTGAACTAATTCACCTCTAAATTTTTTTCTTTTTGTATTTTTAGTGTTGCTGGGTCATTTACTTGTAGGAGGAAGACCTGAAGATATATCGCCAACAAGGCCTGTAGATGTGGAGGAACTCAAACTTAGCCCTACTGATTTGCCATCATCTTTGATAAATGAACTTGTCATAAAAGATATTCTGGAACCTTTCCTTTCAGATAGAGCATGGAAAATGTTACAGTCATCAATAAGAAAAAGAAAGAAAGTGGCTGTTCGGCAGTGCCTAACTTGTGCCACAAATACAGCAACTGGACAATGTTTTGAATGTGAGAGTTGTCTTGAGTGGTACCATTTAGAGTGTGCTCGCATTTGTAAAAAACCAAAAAAAGAATGGTTCTGTGACAAATGTATAAATAATGTTTAGAATATGACATGAAAATTTGTTATAAATGTACATATTTTTGAACACTTTTTTTATTTGTTTTATATTTTCATTTTATATAAGTTTGCATTAATATCCAACATTTCATGACATTATTGTATCAGTGTTTTTTTTTATAAAGTTATTTTGTGCGAGTTTTTATTTTTAAAGATAATTAGGAGATGTAAGATATATGTTGTAATTCAATAATAGAAAAGTTTATTTTCTTGTATTTATGTTTCTTAATTTTTTTAAATTTTCACTTCATAAGCCACTGTTTTGTTCAGATTATTATTTTCTGTGTGTTATTTATTGTTTGATTTTCCTAAACCTTCTGTTATTTTAATCATTTATGGTTTTAATAAGTTCTTGTATATCCTTTTGTCTTTAGTACTAAATTACTTAGGCATTTATAATCATTTCATGTTTTTTTTTTAACACTATTTACTATCAGTTCAGTTTTTTTTTCCATGTATTGATAATTTAGATTAAATATACCTATTCATTTGCTTGCATCTTTTCTACCATTTATTCTCCTTTTATTGTAACACGCATAATTTTAAATTGAAATCCATATAAATGCTCTGCATGCAGTATTTTCTATTTTGCGTACTGCAGCAATAATCATTTCATGATTATGATGGGGGTATATATTTTTTTCCATTTAAATTGATTACATTTATACTGAGGTAGTCTTCTAAATACATCAGTCATGATATTTTTATGCCCTTTGAGTGTGTAAAGTCCCTGTAAGGATGAGATGAAATCCCTTAGATCCTATAAACCACTAATGGGACGGTTTTATAGTGCCCTTCTTTCATCCCCACCATAGCCGATAGTGCAATGGCCATGGAGGCAGCACGGGAGATATATCGGGAACTTGAGCCAAGACCTGAAAAGTTTCCTTGGTCCTCACCGGAGATCAAACCAGGAACCTTCAGGTTGACAGTCCGTCCCCTCTGCCCTTTGAGTGAGCGCAATGCTCTTTATTTGTGAATTTTGCATGTTATTTCTATTTTTACTTATATCATCTATTTTTTTTGGATACATTGTTCAACATATTTTGTTTTAATTTTACAGAAATATTTTCACTGGTGCAAAAACTTAATGTTCATTTTTAGTATTTCCCTAAAAATTTTCTTTTTTTTTTTCTATTGCAGTCTATTCTGCCTTCGTGGTGTAGCCTATTGAAATTCATTTCAAATTATCTTTTTAAATATGTATATATGTATATTAGTCCATTTGTCACTGCTTTTATTTTCTCACATAATCCCTGAAATATTCAGTGCTAATATGCCTTAGAAACTGAAATATTATTTAACATTTTTATGTATCACTATGTTCAGAGGTTTTTTTAACATAAACAAGTTATCCACCATTAAAACTGGGATAAAATGTCCTTTCCATTTCATGTGTTCTTTAATTGAGTGCACTTTTTTTAAGCTAGGTACAGAACATTTTGTGTATGTTCAGATATCAGTGACTTGAAACACAGTGTTTTATGATATAAAATATTGTTGGTATTATATAGTGACATAGATTTTTAGACTATTTTCTATGAAAATCATTGTGCACTTATGTAATTCTTTACATTCCAGGTCTTTAAAATAATTGTACTCTTTAATAATTTGCTTGGCTTTTAATTACTTAATTTTTGGTCATTGCATGAAAAGAATTATGTGCATGGATGGAAATAACATGAAATCGTGGAGAAACTTAATGTATTTCAATGTATTTATTTTGGCATTACCATTGTACCCTTGGTTTCTTGTTGATCTGAAAATTGATGGCGAATAAAGAAGATACTTTATTTTTTCTCTGGCCTTTTATTCATTTTTTTTTTTTTTCTATTTTTAATATTTATTACCCAGTTATAGAATATTGGTAACATACAGTGGCACAACCAGAAAAAATGCTGGGGGGGGGGGGGGCTCACATATAAAAAATAGTTTATATAGTAAAATATGTATAACAAGCCACACCCCCCCCCGGTTGCGCCACTGGTAACATAATATTGTGACCATTAAAAAAAAAATTATTATTATGACTTGAAATAAAATTAAGATGTTTCTTGCAAATAAGCTCCAAAAAAAATAGCATGTGGGAAAATTACATGTACTTAAGTAATTCAAGGCATAGATTTAAATAGGTGCTTCAAATCGAATTTTAAATTATTATGAACACAATATTGAAAAGAACTAGTTGTTGCTAGAAAGATACTACATACATTTATTAATATTTCTTTAAAAAAGTTGTAAGAAGTCATATTTAAAAAACACATCCATTTCAGATTTTATTATTTATTAAGCCCATGCTTCTGACTATAACAAATCACTTAATAGCCCATAGGCAACATTCAATTAAAAAAAAAATAAATGTCTGCCAGCACATCACACAAACTAAGCTTCAGTTTTAATGTACTATTAGAAAAAAAATTGCTTGGTTATAGTTCCACTCCCTTTTGACCTAGTTTTAGGCCTATATTCTTATTTTGTAATTTAAAATAATTCAAAGCCTTATTTAATTTTTAAAAAAATAAATAAAAATATCTCCGATTATTAGCAGCAAATGACTTTATAAGGCTTTGACAGACCCGATAAAAATTAATGCCAAATATAAAAATAACAGACACTGCGTACTTTTTATTATTAATTATTTTAATGAAATTATTGGTATACTTGCACTGACCTATAGATATCAATTTGCGCTAAAATCCCCGGAAACAGAAAAAAAAAATAAACGTGTGGTCGACCGTACGTACATATGCTAGTAGTCGACCCCACCTGTGGTCGAGTAACAAGTGCCATATATTATATAAGAATATTCTTTATTTCTTCAGTAATATATAACAGGGGTATGCAAACTACGGCCCGCATGCGGCCCGTCTGCGTATATTGTGCGGCCCGTATGCATGTATATGTTCGTATTTTTAAATGTAATTGCATGTGTAATAAAGCGTGAATATTAAATAAAATGACAAATAAAAAGTTATTATCTTTAATAGGTACTATGATATCTACGGCCAAACGGACCGAAAATAGCCTTGACTTTTGCCGTATGATATGTAAGCCATGTCTGGTAACTGTTTGAAGCAGTGGTTCAGTATTTTGTTGAAATGCTTACATTTTCTCATTAATTTATGTTGATTTTGCCATAATTTTAAAAGAACGTATCTTTACGTTAGTCTGTGTGAATTTTTTTGTTTACTACGCCATCTTTGTTTTGAGGAATCAACATTTCAAAACAAGGTAAGAAACATTTTGCTTTTATATTTTAATTAGGTCGCCACCCAAAGTTTTTATTGATCGATCAACTGTTAATATATTCAAAATATCTCATTTAATCATTTTTATGTTGATTAAGTGCTCACTTAATGAAAAAACTTTTCTAGACGGGTGGCTTATTTGCCGATATAAGTTACCTATTATCGATAACGGCAACCGCTGGCAGCGTTAATCTTAACATTAAATCCATTCATAGTAATCTTTCAAAATCAATATTTTTTAACTGCCATCCTTTAACATAGTTACGTTTTTTTTTAGTCCTGTATATGCTTTGAATATAAAAACATTGATATTTTATCTAAAAAAGAATCCAGTAGAAATATATTGTGTGTTTATGTAAAACTAGTACAAGTCTAGTACATATATTATATATAATATAGCTACAGTGTAATTTGTATACTATTCATTGAAGATTTATAACAGTAGTGATTATTTACTTAGGTTAAATATTTACTGAATAAACTTTCTTCGACATTAACTTCTTTTTTTATTTTCAGGAAAATTACTATATAAAATATTAATACTTTAAAATTGGAACTGCGCTACTTGAGCTACATTGTCATCTACTAGATGGAATAGCCAGTGAAGTGAGAAAAGAATTCAAAACAAACTCAATCACCAGCAAGACATAATGGATCAGATTGTCAAGCAGCTAATCTTCTTTACTCCTACTCATAGTTGATGTAAATATTTTACTATTTAGCCACTCAAATGTAAATTGTGAAAAAAATTTACATACGTTTATGGTATTCAGGGTATAAATTATTCAAATTTTCAGATACAAAGTCGAAAGTGACCATTGGGTTTCAAGTCTTTCTTGAAAGAAAAATGGACTTTCTCTAGGTATGGGGGCTACAGGATTCATATACCGTTTCACTCATTTGGAGTGGCATACAGACACAAGCAGTGGCTCATTCAGTGCCTACAAAAGTATTGCAACAACACTATCACTCTGAGAAGTGTAATACTTGAAGACCTACAGAATGACGGCTTGATGGCTCAAATTCAGGTGCTAGGACTTGTTCTGACTGTCAATGCTGTTGAGCCAGAATATTTTATCAGTACCACACTTTATGCTTTTGGACATCCTCTTATTTTAGATGGTATGTTGTCTACATAGTTGACAAAACACATTGTCCAGTCCAATTCAGTTATAAATCCAGTGCCACTGCCACATCAAATGTGTTAAATAGACAAATGTCTCACTATCTCATAAATAATTAATATTTTCATAGGTTGTAAATTGTAATTGAAGTAGACAATATATATATATATATATATATATATATATATATATATATGCGGCCCGCCAATAACAATCAAGTTTTCAATGTGGCCCTATGTAGAAAAAGTTTGCCCACCCCAGATATATATTATTATTTACTTTATACTGATTTAAATCAATCTGGTTGCTTTCCTAACTAGAAATTAATGTTCAGTGTGGCCATCAGTGATGAAAACAGTGTACACTTATCATAGATTCTGTCAACCGTTGAAAACTAAGGTATGTCTGGACCCAACAGAAGTTGGGCCCTCAGCATGTAGATTCAGCATACAACCAGGTCACCCAGGAAAATGTTTTTTTCAAACATCATTAAATTTACTGGTAAGAGAAAAAAATGTGTTACAGGCAAGACAAAGAGATAGTAGCATTTACAATATATAGCATCGGACAACATAAATGCCAAAAAAATTTTTAACATGAAAAACCGTTTTCTTTTAATAATGCAAAATTTTGACAATGATGTAGCATATTCTATTGTAGCAGTTAGCAATGAATTGCAAAAAATGTATATTATGCATGTAAGTGACATATTCTATGCAATCACTACTGTGTGTTTTTAAAGATATATAATGATATTAATTGAATATCATTTTTCTTTCCAATTACAGATATGTTATGTTCGGCAGTCTAAATACTATTATTGATAATTTTAAATCTTTCAATAAAAATAATGCAGGGGTTACAGTGTACCTTACCTGGGCTAGGGATATGAAAAATGCCCTAATTGAATATCAATATAGGCAGGTATGTAAATAAATGCTTTAGAAAAGGAGGGGTGTGTACAAATAAACTGACCAATATATGCAATACTGGCAATATATATATTTTTTGTTTAATAACTTGCTGTGAGATTTTGTGGTTAAAACCTATACTGATACTACAACCTAAATGGGTCATTTTTATCTTGAGAAAAATTACAGCATGGTGCAAAAAGCCAGTTTAGTCAGGAAAAGTGCAACAGCTCTTGTGCTTTAAAGGAGCCAAGCAGTAAAGAATATCTTGCTAGATGTTCTGAGTTATCTGGTCAGATGGATGTGGGATCAAATCATAGGTAAATACGAAAGTTCAGGTAAATATTTCTTTCTCGTGTAATTTTTTTTTTTTAAATTTTAAGAGATAATCTATTGTGCCTAACTTGACTTCAGACAAAAAAGTTTTGATAAAACTTTAATAATAATAATCTGTAATGTATTTCATTGCTTATTTGGTTACGCTGGTTCGACTCCAGTCTCAGGCTATTAATAAATTTATGATATTTAAGGATTGGACAAACATTTGCCTGGTGGTCCATAACCAATTAAAACAATGATCTACAAAAGATGTGTTATTTAGGCACTTAAAATATTTTATATATCATTTTATGATTTAGTGTAATAATTTTTGTGTGTAAGGCCAATGTTTTTAATAATGTGTGTTCCTTTTCTCATCAAATTTATTTTAAAAATGTAATATTGTATTAATATCAAGTTGAATTGGGCCAAGATGTTACTTACTGTTACGGATCCTTTTAATGATGATGCTTGTAGAAGGTGTAATAAATCAGACAACACAAATCACGAAGTTAACTCCAGTGAAGTAACATCAAACAATCATTTAATACTTGAACATGAACTGACATAAAGGTAGATCCAGGAGGAGTACAATAGCAAACTGTAAATATGCATCCATCTACATCGATGCCCAAAGCTAGACTAACTATAAAACAAAGCATGTGCTCCCAACACTAAAGCTCCCAATATTTACACTCAAGATGGCGGAATGACGCCATAGATACTGAGGTGGGCAGAGCCTAGCGAATTGCGTCATCAAACTTAGACTATATTATTTCTCCACATTTACTATGGAAGGTTCTTACAGAAAGGGTCATAGGGGCAGATTAAGTGTAGTATTTATCTGTTTCAGTAACTGGATTGTGGGGTTAGAACAACGCCCAGCCGCCTTTACTTCCCTAATTTAAAATCAGGTACCCATTTAAAGCTGGTGGACTTTAAGACTTACACCAGTACCTGAAAAAATCCCAAGGTTCTCACTGAGGTTTGAACTCAGGACTCTCCAGTTGAGCGTTCTACACCGCAGACCACCCGTCCCCTAAATATTCTATAATTTCTTGAAAAATATTTTGTATATGGTCATGGGTAAGGTGTGTAGAAAAATTAAGTTACAATTTAAAATATGAATGGTTCCTATCACACTTAAGTAATGATACAAAACATATTTTATGAAAAACTTCACTATCTGTTGAGTGTTAATAAATGCAAAAATCTTTCTTTTTTTCAGTAGATAGATGGCTTACATGGGTAAGACTGCATGTCTGACAGTTTAAAAATATATGGCTCTTACAGACTTCATATAGGCTTATTGCTAGATAAGTACATACATTTAGCAGGAAGAAATATTTTGTTGAAAAGGTATAATTAGTAATTTTCCCTTTGCTGATGTTCGGATAAAAATTCAGGTACCCCATTTAAAGCTGGGTGGACATAAGGAACTTTCAACCAACTTTCATCAGAACCTGGAACAAGTCCTTTGGTTCTCACCAAGTATCAAACCTGGAACTCTCGGGTCAACAGTTAAGCACTCTAAACCACAACAGTATTGTAATAGCATATAAAAAACAATATATCACATTGAGAAATTAACAGGAATAAAGAGCTTTCAAATATATAGAATAGCATTCTTTATTTAATGCATTAACAAGAGCACAATACACAGCATATCTAAAGCAAGAAACAGTTTATTTGATGGAAATCTTACATAAATGTGCTGGTGTTGATATAATATATACATCTATATTTAGTTAGACCTAGCTGACACAATTAAATTATATACTTTTAAAGTCTACATGTTTTTCTGCTAATTGTACTGATATATATGCCTGGCCTATTTTTTTCTATGACAATATATCAATTCAGGTTTGTATAAGCACTAGGTATATGACTTCAGAACAACACTTGTATGGCATACCATCAACAGATGACTTTTTATTGTAGAAACACAAAACCATATCAAATTTATTTAAAAAATTGAAAAATGTCACCCATCAAACATTTTGAAGTTTTAGAAAAATTGACATTTGTTAATAATTTCAAGTATTGTTTCATAAACTTTTATTTGTAAAAATAAAACGTAAATTCAGTTTCTCTGGTGAGTGGCAAAGGGGAATAATATCTTGAAGAACTTCTATTGCTCATTCTGCACAAACATTGCTACGTGGAGTGAGTATTGGAGATGGACTTTGAGACCAATGAGTTCAAAGACAGCGCAACCCTTTTGGATAATCATTAATAGCATGGAAAAGAAGTTCATATTGTTCAGCTTTGTAATGATGATCACTAAACCAGGCATCACTCCAATGTCCACATATAAATTCACACAATTTGTGAAGGTTCTTTCGTTCATCAGGCAATAGTATGAAAGCCAACAATGCAAAAATTGCTCGAGAGTTCCATCGGGCATTGCTGAGGCCAGGCAGTGCGCTAAAATTAACTTTTGGCATTAGTTGAGAACTCTTAAAATGCTTAAAAACGCAAATTAGATGGTGCAAAAATTTTATATCATCTCTCCAACCTATTTCCTGTTTTTCTAAAATTGGAGTACATTTCTTTGTTTTACTTTCAAAATCTTTTTTTAACATTTCATAATCTTTAAGTATCTTATTTACAAATGAATAATTTATGTTAGGAGACTCAGTTGAATCACCGAGCAATGCATCACACACGTGTCTAAGACTGGTGCAGACTCACCATGTTGAACAAACAGTTTCTCAAGTTTCACAACACCAGACTCCTGTATTAACATTTGTAGTGTCTGACACTATCATCTTTAGAGCTGACCTTAAGTTATATTCATCTAAAACTTTTTGAATGGCAGATCCGATCGTAGCAGCTTTGCCATCAGGTAAAACTAAGACGGCTAGCCTCACTTCTTTTGCTTCATTTTTTAATACAACTACTTGGTGTTCTTTTTTCTTCATAATTTTACCATCAAAATGTAAACTCAATAAGCTATTACGCAAAGTATTTATTTATGTTTCTTTTAGTTTACTTGCTTTTCTGAATAACAGCTAGATAGACACCTGACTGAGAAGGAGTTGCTATTTTTACGCCGTACTTATGCAAAATTTTGCTTACTAATGCTGCTCTTCGAACTGGTAGTTTCCCAGATTGAGCTAATGAAACTGCACTAGAAGTAGATTGCTGTGATTGTTTCTTATGTGTGCTTTGATCCAAGCTTTCTGTGGATTGCATTGCATCGGCACCATCAGAGCTACTTTGAGAATTCTCGTTATCACTTGAATCACTGGAACTTTCAAAACTGCTTTGTTGTTGTTGTGCCTCATTAATTAAATTTTGCAAACAATTTTCTGTTTTGATGGGTGAATTGTACTTTGACTAGCAATTTTAGTTGTAGTATATCCCGCCTTACCTCCACTTTGAATTTGTATTTCGTAAAGTTTTTTGTCCTCAGCACATAACCATAGACTAGTTTTGTTTGTGACATCAAATAACTTATCAAACTGCTCCTGTATGTCACCCACAGGTTTTTTCAAATGAACATCATACCTTTTAATTAAAGTTTCAATTTTTCTGCTCACTGATCGCAAAGACAGTATTGGGAAATTTAAAAAGCTCCACAATAGCTCTACTTCTTTCCTGAGTGATGCAACTCTTTTCAATCTGGATTTTTCCATAGAGGCCAAGCCCATGTGGCGACCAATTAGCCTTGGTAGAAAAACAAAAGATTACTAAAATAGATTTGTTTAGACTGCGCAACTCGATGCGCACACATCGGGCGTACAAACAAACATTTTTTCTCAATAACTTATATAGAGTTGGACAGGGTTGTTAACAATACTCTTAAATTGTATCGTCAATACCGATACCAATACTTCATTAAAATAGTATCGCCAATACCAATACAAATACTCAAGTAAAATGTATTGCCAAAATCGATAACAATACAATACCAATACTTTTGAGAACAACAAAATATTTTAATTTTCAAACAAGCAATTAAGCCTGTTCCATTCTGGACACAGGACGTGTTAGCGCATTTTCATGTTATGTATCAGTACGTATGCTATCTTTCAGTAAATATTTGTAAATTTTGGAAATGTTTATAAATTCAATTGTGTAATGCATATATCTGTAAAAAAAAAAAAATTATAAAGACGTTTCTTTATATTTGAAAAAAAAATTATTTTCTCTTAAATCTAACTAGTGCTCTAAAAAGTTAAAACAATAAAATATAATGTCAAAGCACAATTTTTTTAGGCCAATCACTTCACCACTTGGCAGCACGTAAGAAGACCATCATTTCAAAATGATCATTGGTTAGCCTTGAACGTAATGGCATAAAAACACGCCCACCCAAAGAAAACAGGCGTTCAAATTCAGTACTAGCAGAACTGTTGCTATTAAGCAACTCGTCCTGCTCCATCTGCCGCGCAGTAAAACAAGCAAAAACATCTGTAGATTTGGATATCGGTACTGCTGACTGTACTGAAGCTGCACCATCCTGCCGAGTAAGTTGAATTGGAACTGCACTCAGTGCACTGCACGAACGCTTTAAGGTTTGTACAACTTCAGCCTTGTGATCCAAGCTGTCAATCCAGTCGGTCTTAAATTTTGGATTGACAACTGCTGCCAGTTTTGCCTCTGGGTCAGAAAATATATAATCGAATCGCGCATTAATTCCATCAATAACAGCTCTGGCAAGGAGTTCACACACCGTGAGCGGGTCTTTATGTCGCACAACCATTTCCTGTAGTTGGCCTTTTATAACGGTTAGTGTGGGCAGCAAATAGCCAAATCCAATATTATTTTCTCCTTGCAAAATGTCCAGTCCACGACACAATGGAGCAAATACTTCAATGTATTCTGCTATGAATATTTTCAGCTTCGGAGTCAGTCTCTTGATGTCAAGGTCATCAAACAACATATCAAGTTTAACTTCTAATTCTGGATTGGATAGTACGCAATGTATTTTCACAACAGAATTGTAAGTGGAATTCCACCGAGTGTCACCGAGAGTAACGAGATACGTGCCAAAGGCCGCTTTGATTGCATCTGCAGCCAAAGATGAGCGATTTTGTTTGTTCCAGATAGCTACTAACTTTGCAAATGTTGACACTGACAACCGTTTGGTTACTTCTTGTAGTACTTTAGCATCACGCGTAACAACAAGATTTAACAAGTGGCATGCACATTTACGATGTGGTGGTAGCTGGTAAATAATCTGTTCATGTTCATTAACATCATTAACACATGGTGGATTCAGTAAATCATCAATTTGTTCAAATTCCATTTCCACATCTTCATCATCCTGTTGCTCCTGACTGTGATCTTCATTTAAATCCACATTGTTTATACTTAAGTTCATCATTTCATCTTTATTCAGTCCAAAACAGCGAAATGCTTTTAAAAAAATTTGATCCGCTGTCTGTTACAGTGAAAAAAATGTTGTCACTTATTTCATATTTTCTGTTGATTGCTTCTAGTGTTTTGGCAATTAAATCATAGGTATGTCGGCCAACATTCTACGCACGGCCAAGCAGCAGCCTTTTCGCTCAAGTGACTCAGGTTCTAACCAATGCACAGTAACACCAATAAAACTTCTTCCTCTGAACGTCCAGCAATCGGCAGTTGTACAGACAGTATTAGTTGAAGCCAACTTATCTTTTAACTGCTGCCTACAAAGTTTAAATCTATGTTCCAGTTGTTTTGTCAATGTTTGTCACAGCGAGGCATCATTTGTTGCCTGGTAAGTCTATTAATTAACGTTCTGAAACTAGCGGTGTCGATATGATGGAAAGGCAAGACTGAATCAATTAGATAATCCATAACCCATTCATCTAATAAATGCTGAGTGACGGGCTGGCAAAATGTAATCTTGGCTTGTTTCAATGCTAGTCCATTGCAATGAGAACTACCACCAGTGTCATCGTCATTGCTATTGTTACTTCCACTATTAATTTCAGTTGAGTGTCTCTTCTTTCGTATCAATTTTTCAAGAATTATATTACAAGCCATCTCAAACTTGATAAGTAATGCTCCATGACGTCTCTGTGAAACAATAATAATAATCCAAGTACTGTATTTGTGCAGTGTCACAACTTATCCATAAATAACATATTAAAGTTATTCAAATAGTTCTATTGACCTACAAGTAATAAATAATAAGAAATATATTAAGCTAACTTAGCTTTTGTAAATTTTAACGTTCTAGTTGTTTTAGGTTTTAAAACCTTATTTATATTATTCATTTATTTAAAATGTACCTCTATATGCTTCTTCAAATTTTGTCTTGACTGGTTATGGCACGATAAAGACTTTTTAGTCAATCCGGGCGGGCAGTGTAAGCATTTATACAGTGAATTGCCCCTTTTTTCAGCTGGTCCCAGGTATTTGAAAAAATCGGTAGGAATATTAATTGTCTCTTCCGCCATGACTACTTACAGATGACTGAGTGCAACGACTAGTGCGTACTTCAATGTTTTAAATGCGATAAAAATATACAACTAGGGAGCGACCGATATGCCTTTTTACCGATAGTCCGATACCGATATTTTCTTTTTAATCAACAAAAATGCCAAACACGTGTTATTCTCGTGCTGTATAGTTCCCAATATAATGACGTATGTCAACCCATGTTCACCCCTTCTCTGTCATATTTTGTAACACTTCGCCCACACGCAAGTCTTGTTTACCCCCTCCCCCCCGCCCCCAACTTCCCATCCCCAAAAAAATACACACAGATGTTCACTAATTGTTTCATTCAAGGTCATACATTAGAATTAAGAAATGCCAATCCTATTGTTTCAAGGTCATATCGCTGATGTAATGTTATGTAGACGTGACAATTTCTGTGTACGGGTTTTTTTTTCCTTTTTTTTAAATCTTGTCTGATCTGGTTATAGAATTGTGTTATTTACTGATTTTTTTTCTGCAACTCTGTAACAACTGTTACTATAACCAAATATAATTCAAAGAAAGAATGTATAATGTTGACACATGAAAGAACAACAGAAGATGAAACAATGAAAAATGAAAGCCGACCGATCAATAAAATAATTTTACTTTGAACGTTTGAAAATTGCCATGCGGTTGCATCAAAGAGTTTCATTTTACAAGATATATTTTTTATTAATTTGTTAATTTTCATGTATTTATATTTAATTAATTGTTATTAACCACCCATAATTTTATTGTTTGTTGAACTTAGCATATAATTCAATAATATAATATGTGTTATTTAAATGATATTGTTTTATTACACAGTTTTCAATTTTAATTACATCATGCAGTTTTAGAATTTAATACCATTTAATTAATTATTTTTAATGAATTGTAGTAAACACTAAAATAATGAATTAATAAATAAAAACAATATATAAATATAAATAAATTACTGATAGATCTATAAGAAAGAAATAAAGTTTACTTTTCTGTCGTTCATTAAAACATTGAACAAATAGTTGATAGAAAGAAAGTAAATGAATGAAAGAATATAAGAATAACATTTATAGACAAAGGCGCGCAACGCAAGAACTTCAAAAGAAAATTTATTTTTTCCTTCAACTCGCCGACCGTGGTTGTTTTGGTGGGGAGGTGGGTGGTGTTAGTATTGGTGGTGGTTGTTGGCTATGATGACTAGTAGTGATTTAATGTATGCAGCCTAGATTACTCTTAAAACAAGGCATTAAAATCGCTATTGTTTTTCTGCAAATAGCTAATAGTGGCAATAGAAAAGTATTGGTATCGAGTATCGAAAATTTTTCGTTTAAAATGTATCGGCGATACACAAATCAATACTTGTTACAAAAAGGATCGGCAATACAGCAACCAATACTAAAAAAGTATCGCCGATACTGTATTGGCCGATACCGATACTTCGATACTAACAACCCTGGAGTTGGATGACATTTGATCGTTGTTTTATTACAGAAATTTGATTTTTCTAGTGAAAAAGGCACATTGCTCCTGTAGGACATGTATATCTGGTAGCTTAACTGTTTGATATTGATGGTATGAAACGATTTTCGTCTCCGAAACCAAATCAACAAGATCGGAACAATGAGTATAACATACCGTAAATCGTAATAGTAACATGGATACATACCAAAAGACGTGTACTCTACTAACATTTAGTCGGAAAAGACACAATACAGTGTAATAAAACACCCATATATATGTAGCAAACATTAACCAATAGTAGGTTTGTTGAAGATTGATTTCTAGCCAAGGCGAAAGAACAAACATAGTCATACTATTCCATTGGCAATACATTCAATGATTCATGCCGATCGATAGCCAAGCCGTCCAAGCAGATAGATGCAAATGATTGAAATAAGTCTTTTGAGTCCAGCCTTTGACTGAGTCATCGCGCCAGAGACTAACAGTAATGAGATTTTAAACATGGATTAGTCTGATCAAGGTATGAAGTAACATTTTTGAGCCACTTCATATATGAATAATAATTGATAGTATTGTATTAGTCTAATATTCTAACTAAATGATAGATATGGAAGGGGCTAAAGCTAAGAAAATAATTATCTCAACTTTTGAAATTTTTATTTATTTGTATATTGTGTTATGTTTCAAATATCTGTTTTATTTTTTAGTTCAAAGAATGGTTAAGACAAAGTTACCAAATCCCAAAGCTGTGACAACTGTTTGTGACAGTAAATACTTTCTGATTGAGGTAAAAATCACTATCGAGGATATTGTATAGCACATATTATTAATTTGATTTTATTATTTTTACATAATTATTTATAGTATTTGTATTTTATATTATATGGCTTAAATGATAATTTTTTTTCAGTAATTTACTGAGTAATTAAAAAGTGATGCCTGTTTTAATGCACCCATCTTTAGGGGGTCTCAATTTTTTTTATTTAATAGGTCTTCAAAAGTTGAAGTATAGCCACAACTCTAGTCTTAAAGTGTTGATTGAAATGTGCAAAAGCCAGCCAAATGACAGTATTTCACAAGTATAGGATAGACATCCTGCCTGATTATAAAGTTGAATTAGCATTACATTCAGTAAATATTAATTAATTAAAATAAAGCTTTAACAATATAGAAAAAGAATTGTCTCTTATTGTGCACTTGATGAATAAGTTTGGTGTGTGCATTTGCAAATGTTTTATTTACCAAAAAAAAAAGACATTGAATCGTAAAGGTTGATCCTTCTTGACACCATAGTCATTTGGCAGAAATGAAGCTTTTGAGCTTTGCACCAGTAACAAAGTATGTCTAGAAAAAAGAATGTAATCAACGTGAATTAGTTTTAGTAAATATCAGCACATTTTTCTCTGGCCTTGGGGGTTCCACTGCAGGCTTCCTTATACACTCTGCATGTTCAGATTTTGCACACTTCAGTCAAGGCATTAGTTTGTGTTCCTAAGATGCTAAAGTAAAATAGACAAAAAATTGTTCATTGATCAAATAAAGAGTATTTGTACCAATTTTATTTTTTTCTTAATGCATTGTAAAAATAATTATCTTTTTTCTCCATGTAGAAAAAAAAGCTTTTTCTTAGCAATAAAATTATCATTTATTTATAATAATAAATACATTTTTCTAACAAAAAAGTTTAACTATTGATAAAAAAAAATAATTTTCACAGCTTTTATTATTTATGCTAAGGTTTAAGTTAAGCCTTGCTTTAACACTTAGACTTAGTGCTCAGCCTTACTATTTACTAAATGACCTTATTAAGTTATGATGACTGCAGTATTAAATGATGCAACAATAATTTGGCTAATTTAAACTACTATATCATAGCTTTTTTTTTTATAAATATCATGACATTTAAGTTATAACCACATGAAACGACGTTCACGTTCTTAGCCTTGGCTTGGCCTAAAATACAGCCCTATACTGAGTCATAGTGTCATGGCGAACATGACGGATAAATAATTAAGCTAATTTAACTTGTATTAATGTCAGAACTTATCACTGTGGCATGTCACTTTAAAAAAAACTATTATAATTATATTTTTGTTTGAATAATGGGCCATTTCGTGAATTTTTTTTTTACAAACACACAGCAGAACGTTGCGTACACATTACAAACTTGCCATGCCCATGACCATGTTATTTTACGCCATGCATTTATTTGGATATTTAGGAATTTTCAAGACAATTTTAGAAAACTATACATTAATTTAGTTATTGTGTATCTAGTTATAGAAAATAAAACGTATTCTTACCTAAAAAAGAGGCCATTTTATGAAATAAACTGTTTAAAATGTTGCCTTCTCTTCTATACAATTACTATTGCTAGAAATCTCTTGTACGCCGGAAGTGACTCCCATGTGATTCTCATCAAAATCACATGCCGGAAATGAGATTAAATGATATACAGCACCATCTATTCTAACAAGGCTAATTATCATCCACTCTTTTGGCATTCTAGAATGTGAATGCAATGGCTCGATCTCTATTCCAATTTTGTTTCTTTTCTTAAGAGCGTTTTGAAATTTTTTCAAATTACTCGCCCATTTGTCCTTATTTTTAGCAACGGAAAGTGATGATTTTTTGTAAGACATTTTTAAGAATAAAAATAAGCAAAATTAAAATAATTATTCAAACTCAAGTATAATTGAAAAATCTAACATGGAGAACAGGAAATAGAATTTTAATGGTACACAAATGGAGTAAAAGTAAACTTCAGTAAAAAGAGCCAAATGGATTATTTTTAAACTAAAAAATGTTTTGGTGGGTGAACTTTTTCAACAAAATTGATGATTTTTTGTTGTATTTGATATTTTTATATAAAAGCTCATCAAAATCTGGCACGCCACTTGTAAAATTACAAAATTTGTTTTTCAAGTCATATACCTAATAAGCACCCTTTTCTAGGCATTATATGCAAATCATATATTTCTTTCATTGACTAAAAATTTAATAAAAAATATATATTTATGCCTATTAGCTTCTGCTAACACTATAGTAGGTATACTATTTCTGTACAATTTTTTGCCAAAATCTCATTTTTGTATAAACATCTAAATAAATGTATTTATGCTGCTAAATACTTTGTGTTAACATTTCATTTTTATTTATGTATGTAGTTGTATTACCTTTCAATTGGTTGTGCATCAGTAACTATGGTTATTTTTGAATGAACATGAAGTATTTGACTTTTATATGGATATCTCTGTAGATGTATTTGCTGCTTCTATATCTTCTAATAGCTTTATTGCTTTTGTATAACTAGGCCTATAGAAAACATAATTTTAGTATTTTGATTTATTTACCAACACACATTTAGGTATTTTTTTGCTAAAAATTCACTTTACTTTTACTGTTATCATTAACATATAACATATGAATCATACTTAAAAATCTCTTTGTATTAAAGGCTGTATTGTATCATTTTTCCATAATGGAATTGTGTGTGTGTGTGTGTTTAGTAATAGAGTCAAGAGTTTAGAAGTCTGAAAGTTTTTTTACAAGAGAATGATGTAGACGTTGTAAAGCTTCATGAGTGCATCTTGGGCTAAAATCTGTCGGGGACTAGCCACACTGGTAAGAAACACACTTAATACTCAACCGAGCCATGCAAATGGAAAAATGGATACGACCGTGATAAACGCTTACAAGGATAAGAGGAAGTACAATTGTGTGAAAGTGTAACCCCCTCCCATTCCAGATGGAGTTTGGTATTATTATATCTGAGGGTACTCTGACAGAAATTATTGTTGGTGGAGATTTCAACGCTATATCACCTGTCTGGGGATCTGAGCATGAGTTTATCAATGCATCATGGCACAAGATTGAGGAGATATGTAATTCCATAAATTTAATTTGGTTACAAGACCATGGGACTGTATTCACTTTGCTGCACGCTAGCAATAGGGGCGACATGAGACCAGATTTAATCCTAGTCTCGACTGAGCTCTTTCACAGTGAGTGAGTACGTTGGTAATGATCACAGACTTGTTCTCGTCTCGGTGAATATTTCTCCGCTTGAGGAAAAACCCAGGTCCCACCCGTCAGTGATGGGTCTATGTGAAGACTAACTGAGATCCCTTTATGATGGCTAAAGATCCCAGCCTAGATAGGGTAGATACTACCCGAGAAATAGTCAATGTTGTTTACTCGGAGATCATTAAAGAATTATAAGATGCCGCACGTATGACGATTATGAGAAGCCAGCCAAAACGTAGGTTCAGGCTATTCTTTACTTTATTCCTAGCAAGTTTAGTGAGAGTAAGATATGCAGAAAGAAAACGACCGAGGTGCGTCGTGAGTAAAAAAAACTAACAGATTAGGTCTACCGAGGCCAAAAGGCAGATTTGGTCAAATATTTGTGAGAAGTAGGATTTAAGAAACTTTTGCAAAACTTGACTAATGCGGGGATGGTTAACACTGCCTCCCGATCAGGTTTGATAGCTAGTGATAGCAAGAAGCTGTTAGTAAGTTATCAGAAGTAATATATCTAAAACAATGGACAAAGATTTGAAAAAGAGAAGGCTGATGTTGGCACGGAGAGTAATGTCACATTCAGAGCCCCTTTTTATTTCAATGAATTGCAGCCGGGCAGTGTCAAATTAGGTCGTTCAATAGCTAGACGCACCTTGTGGGTGATGCAAGTAGCTCACTAAAGGGCGCATGTTCCAAGCTCCTCGAGTTTGAACGAGATCAGTGGTTCTCGAGCTGGAATGATGTATGTGTGTGCATGAATAAAACAATGCCTTCATTTTGTGTACATCAATCAATAGGCAAAAGCATGGGCGTCACTGGGAATTTTTCCAGAGGGGGCCAATAAATACGTTTTTATAGCATTTTCGAAAATAAAAAGCTCTATTGTCCCCGTTTTGTCTGTCTGTCTGTCCGTCATCACCCTAGATCTCAACAACCATAAGTCCTAGACCCATGATGTATATATCATTTTGTAGGTCTTGGCCTGCCACGTGTGCATCAAAAGTTCATTTCGCGATCTGACCTCTCAGGGCCGAATATAAGAGTTTCTTAGGTACCGTTTTTGCTTATATTTTAAATATAAATAATAAAAGCTAATCAAAGGGACGTAATCATTATTTATTTTTGTAACAATTATTCAACATGATTACTTCCCTCTCTATTTATCAAAACCCATACGCGTGGTCCACGCGGCGTGGAGCAATATCTATGGCTGTAACCAGGAAAAAAAATACGGATTTCGTCCGGCGTAACCGTAGCCACTGCATACACGAAAATGCTCTAAAATGTCCTTTGTCCGAAACGGAAAAGACTTAAATTGCTTGTTTGTAATAGAAATCAAGTTAAATTAGGTACAGCTTTATTAAATACTAGCCGTACCCTGTAAAACATTTGTATAGAGTTATATCCCCTTAGGCTTGATCGGCAGGCGAGGTTATTTGTTGGTTTCGGGCAGATCCGATTTTTTTCATGATTGTATTTTAAACTGGAATACTGTTATATTAATTCTTTACTTTCGATTTAACGCACACTGGAAATGAGTTTTATTATATACTAGCTGTACCCTGCAAAACCTTTGCATAGAGTTATATCCCTTATGCTTGATTGGTAGGCTATGTTATTTTTTGGTTTCGGGCAGATCCGATTTTTTTCATGGTTGTATTTTAAACTGAAATACTGTTGTATTAATTCTTTACTTTCGATTTAACGCACACTGGAAATGAGTACTATTATATACTAGCTGTACCCTGCAAAACCTTTGCATAGAGTTATATCCCCTTAGGCTTGATCGGTAGGCTAGGTTATTTTTTGGTTTCGGGCAGATCCGATTTTTTTCATGGTTGTATTTTAAACTGGAAAACTGTTGTATTCATTCTTTACTTTCGATTTAACGCACACTGGAAATGAGTATTATTATATATGATGATATTTTTAAAACGAAGAACCTGTTATTTTGACAGAGTTATCTTTCTTAACTCAAGATTGGGGAAGGGGTTTTAGTCACAGTCTTCAAGATCTAAATGGTTAATACTGTTTTTTGCTATCTAGAACTTAAAAACTAAATTTTTATTCTATTTTTCATTCTTATATCTTTTTTATGTTAGGCGAGAAATTACTACTTCGTTCGGAAACATTACTATTTGATTCGGTAAAATCCGGTTCCTGTTCCTATTCCGGCAGGATTCAAATATTAAATCCGATTCCGGTTCCCACCCTGCAGGATCTAAAAATTAGAATCCGGTACAGCCCTAGAAAAGACGGATATCAGAAAATAAATGTACAGGCTCAATAAAACGAAAAGTAGAGCAATCGCGGGATTCCGAAAAGCCGTTATTAGAAGATTTTAGTTATTAGAAGATTTTAGGGCGTTTGCAGTATCTGAGTTATCACATGCATTGAGGACAACTGTACAAGTTCAACAGTCAGACAGAACTGAAGAAACTATTTATTACTTGATTGTCGCTGTCACTTCTTCATTTCCTTAATTGGATATTGGAAGGTATGTCTTGACATACGACCTTTCAAACGAGTTGATATTGCTGCTGATCCTGATAAAAATATGATTGCAGTTCACATAAATTAAATCTTGTCGTGAACGATTTAAATAATGCTAATGCTGTACGAAACACAATAGGAAAAATTAAGTCAATTATAGTTTTTTTCTGAGAAATTAATCAGCGAAAAAAACTAATTCCAAATGTTCCTTTGCTATCTGAAACTAGATGGACATATCTATACTTATAAGACGCATTCGTTGTCTGTCTGTCTGTCTGTCTGTTCCCTTATAACTCAAGATCCAGACAAACAAATAACGTGAAATTTGTTACACATACACATAATTACATGGGGAAGGTTATAGGACAGGTTTCGTTTCATTTCGATGGGTAGTTTAATTAATTTTTTTATATTTTAGTATTTTACTATATTAAAGTAATCTCGACGGCGCAAAGAATTGTTGATGTTTTTTCATGCTCTCTGATGTGTACAGTTTGAGGAAGGTAAAGGAATGAAGAAGGATTTTAGAAGAAGTGTGAAGCCATAATAATAAGTATATATATATATATATATATATATATATATATATATATATATATATATATATATATTAGGGCTGCTGATTTAACTTACGTTAATTTGCAATTAGCGTGTCAAAAAAATTTGCGATTAAAATTTTTAACGCAATACCTAAATGCGTTAATTTGACCAAAATGCTGAAAGTTCACCAAATCGATAAATAACGGGGGGGCAGGGAGGGAGAGAGAGGGAATGAGGGGAATGAGGGAGGGAGGAAGGGGGAGAGAGGAGGAGGGAGAGAGAGAGGTGGAAAGGGGGGAGGGAGGGAGAAAGGAGGGAGAGAGGGTGGGAGAGAGGGAGGGGGTAGGGAGGGAGAGAGAGAGGAGGGAGGGAGAGAGAGAGAGAGGGTGGGAGAGAGGGGAGGAGAGAGAGATAAAGAGTGAGGGGGCAGGGAGGGAGAGAGGGGAATGAGGGAGGGAGGAAGAGGGAGAGAGGTGAAGAGGGAGAGAGGATGAGAGAAATAGGAGGAAGAGATAAAGAGAGAGGGGGCAGGGAGGGAGAGAGGGAAGGAGGAAGGGGAGAGATGGAGGGAGGGGGGATGGACAGGGGGAGAGAACGAAGGGGAGAGGGGAGATGGGAGAGGGAGGGTGGGAGGGAGAGAGATGGGAGAGAGAGCGAGGGAGAGGGAGGGAGAAGGAAGGAGGGAGAAAGGGAGGAAGGGAAAGGGAGAGGGAGGGAGGGAGGGAGAGAGGGAGGGAGAGAGGGGAGGGAGGGAGAGAGAGAGGGTGGGAGAGAGGGAGGGAGAGAGAGAGATAAAGAGTGAGGGGGCAGGGAGGGAGAGAGGGAATGAGGGAGGGAGGAAGAGAGGTGAAGAGGGAGAGAGGATGAGAGAAATGGGAGGAAGAGATAAATAGAGAGGGGGCAGGGAGGGAGAGAGGGAAGGAGGAAGGGGAGAGAGGGAGGGAGGAGGATGGACAGGGGGGAGAGAACGAAGGGGAGAGGGGAGATGGGAGAGGGAAGGTGGGAGGGAGAGAGATGTGAGAGAGAGCGAGGGAGAGGGAGGGAGAAGGAGGGAGGGAGAAAGGGAGGAAGGGAAAGGGAGAGAGAGGAAGGGAGGGAGAGAGAGGAAGGGAGAGAAGGGGTAGGGAGAAAACGGAAGGTAAACAGAAAACCTTATTTTAAATTCGGCAAAGCCGGGTACTTGCAACTAGTAAATATAAAAGGTTGCGGGATTTTCGCTGAAAATGTGACAGATATTGTTAAACAACTGGAATATTTAGAACAATCTGGAAAAAGCAAGCAAGTTTCACATTAGTTACTTTCTGCTGTTAGATGTTAGGTTTGGGGTACATTTGTTGTTTGTTTAGTTATTATACTTTTATGTAATATACTTTCAGGAATTTTAGTTCAGTTTTATTGTAACAACTTTATGACTTTTTTCAAAATGTGGGGGGGGGGGGGGGGCAAATACCCCCCTTTATATGACATTTTTTCAAAATGTAGGGGGGGAGGCTAATGCCCCCTTGCCCCCCCTCCCCCTTGAATACGCCCATGGGCAAAAGGTACTGGTATATTGTAAAAGTTATTGATCGATTTTAGCATGGTTTGCAGTTATTTCTTACAGGATTTATTTCTATGACAACCAGTGCTCGATTTAAGAAAAAACCAGTGCCGGGGATGAAAAAAAATTTCTGCAGAGCCGGGAATAAATCTCTATGATTTCATCCCCGGCTGGGATATAGGCCTATTAGCTAAAGCAGTGCCGGGGATGACAGTTCTCAGTGCCGAGGTTATTCCCGGCATCACCGGCGGTAAATCGAGCCCTGATGACAACTAACAAAAGATAGCTTCTAGAACTTAGTGGTTTAACTTGTTTTAGTGGGGCTTAGGAAGAATCTGAAAAGGTCACACAATTAATTTGTCAAAAAGTTCGCAAGCACGGCAGATATGGTCTCTGGCTGACGAAAAAAGGGCCACCCATGACCGATTTCCCTAAATTAAGTAAAAACAAATCTAGAGACGAAAAACCGGTTTTAATTAGCTAGAATTTTAATAGCGAAAAATGTTAAGAAACTCCACAAAATTAGAAGAGAAATCTGGGTAACTGGACAACTGGGAAACACAGGAATATCTGGAAAACACTGTGACTTTCCAATGAATTCCCTCAGCAGTCCGACCCGTGCCTAATATACTCGAGAAGGCGTGACCAAGTGGTTCACGGGAGATATGAGTGGAGGTGATAACTTTATTGCATCCGATTCCTTGATAAACAGAAGGATAAATTCAATTCAAGTACATTACATGTGTTTCCTAGACCTAGACCAGGGGTCGGCAACCTTTTGATACGAAAGAGCCAAAAGTTATAATTTACAATTTTCTCAGGTTTTGAAGAGCCAATAAAATTGTTGTTCGAATATTATGGTATTTGACTAGGCCGCAATTTGACATCGAAAGAGCCGCAAGTTGACATCGAAAGAGTCGCATGCGGCTCGCGAGCCGCTGGTTGCCGACCCCTGACTTAGACAGTGGACTTTATTCAAGTACAATATATGGATTTCCACAGTACAACCGATGATTTTTAGCATACTCAGGATGGGTTTGTGAGTAGAATAGAAACTGGCATCCCTTTAAAAAAAAGAGTGGAGGGGGAGTTAGGGATAGGCTCAGTACACTACTTAAAAAATTAACAGAAAGGGTTTATGTCACAATGTGACTAAATGTATGTACATCATCGAATATATCAACCACCACCAGCCCTTCTAACCTACTCAAGATAATCACATGGCTGGACGCCTGTACAGTAGGATGGAGTGAAAATGACTGAAAATTTTTTTTTTTACTTGGTAGACTTTGGATAGTTATTAAAGCTTGCTCTGTGGTCCAATGAACTACTCCGTAAAAAATAAATTAATTTAAGTAATGTCTTGAGGTTCCGCATTCAACTTCAAAATCTAACCTTTTATAAGATACCGATAATGTCAGGAACGAGGCGTGAGTGTTGCCGGTCATAACTCTTAGAGAAAAATATATTGATGTTTTTATGCTATATAAAGCACAAACGAACAAAGATGTCTATATTTGTATCAAGTATTGGACTAACAATTTATACATGTTATATATATTTAAATTTTTAGTCATTTAATTATGAATGATTATCTCTATACTTATAAGACGCATTTGTTGTCTGTCTGTCTGTCTGTCTGTTCCCTTATAACTAAGATCCAGACAACCAAATAACGTGAAATTTGTTACACATACACATAATTACTCGGGGAAGGTTATAGGACAGGTTTCGTTTCATCTCGATGGGTAGTTTAATTGTAATTAATTATTTTTATTTTAGTATTTTACTATATTAAAGTAATCTCGACGGGCCATAGATAAAATTCCTCTGTGACGTCATTTCCCGATGATACATTTTTAAAAGAGGGGTAACTTCCGGAAACTCCAATTGTAAACATGGTGAAATCAATAGTCGTATCTATTTACCTATCGTTTTATGAATTCGGAAGATTAAAATTAAAGGTGCACTTTAATAAACCGAAATACGTTAATTAAAATGTTTCTGTGACATTATTAACATTATTAATAAAATCTCAATGGGTAGTTTAATGTAATTAATTATTTTAGTATTTTGTGGGTGCTTTAAATGTTATTGCATTCAAATTGTATCAATGCACAGGGAATTCCCTGTATTCGCGCACCAAGTGAATGTGTAATTGAACGGATGGAGAAAAAAGGGTTAGGGACGGAAAAAAAAATATTGTTGTTGTTTTTTTTTTCATGCTGCAAGTACCCGGCTTTGTCCTGGATTAAAATAAGGTTTTCTGTTTATTTAAGAAGCGTAATTTGACGTTTAATTGTACAGAGAGAGGGAGGGGGGAGAGAGAGGGAGAGAGAAAGGAAGGGAGTAGGGAGGGAGATAGAAGGGAGGGAGGGAGAGAGGGAGGGAGGGGGAGGGAGAGAGAGGAAGAGGGGGAGAGAGGGGAGACGGGAGAGGGAGGGAGGGAGAAAGGAGGGATGGAGAGAGGGGGTAGGGAGGGGGAGAAGGGGGAGGAGGAAGGGAGGAAGGTGGAGAGAGGGGGGACGGGGGTAAGAGAAGGAGGGAGGGAGATAGGGAGAGAGAGGGAGATGGGAGAGTTAGGGTGGGAAGGAGAGGAGGAAGGGAGAAAGGGGGGGAAAGAGAAAGGGAGAGAGGCGGTAAGGAGGGAGAGAGAGAGTGGGAGTGAAGGGGTAGGGAGAAAACAAAAGGTAAACAGAAAACCTTTTTTTAAACCCGGGCAAAGCCGGGTACTTGCAACTAGTATACTTATAAGACGCATTTGTTGGGAGAGGGAGGGAGGGGGAGAGAGAGAAGGGGTGAGGGAGAGGGAGAGATAGAGAAATAAAGAGAGGGGGGCATGGAGGGAGAGAGAGGAAAATAGGGAGGAAGGAAGGGAGAGGAGGGGGAGAGAGAAGGGGTGAGGGAGAGAGGGAGATGAGAGAGGAAGGGAGAGAGGGAGAGAGAAAGGGAGGGAAGGAAAAAGAAAGGAAGGGAGAGAAGGAGTAGGGAAGGAGATAGAGGGGAGGGAGGGAGAGAGAGATAAAGGGAGAGGGGGCAGGGAGGGAGAGAGAGGAAATTAGGGAGGAAGGAAGGGGGAGTGAGGGAGAGGGGGAGAGAGGAGGGAGGGAGAGAGGAGAGAGGGAGAAAGAGGGGGATGGGAGAAGGAGGGATGGAGAAAGGAGGGAGGGAAGTAGAGAGGATGGAAGAAATGGGAGGGATGAGAGATAAAGAGTGAGAGGGGGCAGGGAGGGAGAGAGAGGAAATTAGGGAGGAAGGAAGGGGGAGTGAGGGAGAGGGGGGAGAGAGGAGGGCGGGAGAGAGGGAGAAAGAGGGGGATGGGAGAAGGAGGGATGGAGAAAGGAGGGAGGGAAGTAGAGAGGATGGAAGAAATGGGAGGGATGAGAGATAAAGAGTGAGAGGGGGCAGGGAGGGAGAGGGAAGGAGGAAGGGAGGAAGGGGGAAAGAGGAAGGGAGAGAGGTGGTAGGGAGAAAACAAAAGGCAAACAGAAAACCTTATTTTAAACCCGGGCAAAGCCGGGTACTTGCAACTAGTATATATATATATACTAGTTGCAAGCTTCCAAAGTGGTGTGCGGTCCAGAAAAACGCGAGGATTCATAATAGCACGCTTGGATTCGAGATCGAAAAAGCCAAAGCCGGATACCAAAGCCCAACACCATTTAAATTGTAGCTATAAAAACATGTTAGACAGTTTGCATGTGTTTTCCCTTCAAAGATATGGTTATTTTTACTTGCAACATTTGTATAGACCGTTAAAAAGGTAAACCAAAACATGAATACGTTGTATATATAAAACTTGTTTTTTTTAAAGATTATTGTTTTTTTTTATCTAAATATGCCTATACTTTAGGTCAACTGCGGAACCTCAAGATATGCTTTAAATTGTCTAATTTTTTGCCACATTATTAACTGCATGCATTAGCAAGTTTTTATAGCTATCCAAACAAGATATTAAAAAAAAATTTTTGACTCCATCCTACTGTACAGCCCCTGTAAAGACTAGTTACACTAAGTTAACTCAAGAGTGGTGGTGAAAATGGTTGATATAGGGAGGGACTTAAATGTTTGAAGGGAGGGGTGAGGAGTGAATTTAGAATGGAACAATAGAGGAATGTTTTAGAATGAGCACAACTGGGATGTGGGTTCACAAATAGGACTGTATGCAGTTGTTTGTGTGCTCTCACAGATATTGATCACTAAGAGAGAAGTGATTCCCATGATTGAAAAATAAGGAAAAGAACCATTATATGTATAAACTATGTATATATAAAAATATTATTTTTCATTTAACAAATTATCAGACTTTGTTCTTCATTGTTAAGCCACATGTTATTATAAAGTATAATAAAGTCAAGTGAGGTCAACATCACAAAAGCTGATATAAGAATTGGGCTGTTATAGGGAAACTACATGTCTTTGATAACTTAGTGATCAATATCTTTGTTTATTAATAAAATAATCTAACTGAAACACTGGACTGCTAAACAAAGTAAAGTAATTTAAAGGTCATGATAGGAAGATGTATTGCTGTTATGCAATTTAAAATAAATATACATACATTTAATTGATTAAACTCATTATGCATACATTTGATTGATTTGACTCATACTTTTTTATTTTATTTTTTGTCATTTTTAAAAAAAACAGACCTCTGAAAACCGTTTTTTTTAAAATCATTTTTTCTATAATCCTTACTACTCACTCCACATATTGAATTTTTATCAGTGAATTAAAAAATATTTCAAATATTATTAAGAATATAGTGAGAACATAAAGTATTAGTTGTTTGCTTACATAAAAAAAACGGCTTGTCCATTAATTACGTCAACAACTTTGGTTTGATAAAATTTGAAAGAGTTTGACATAGAGGAGGGGGGTTTGTGATGATTTTTTAACATCAATAAAGTCACTCTTTTGAAAATAAACTCTATGATTTAAATTAGTGTTGTTTTAGTCCCAGGTCATATTTTAGTTTCAGTTTTTATTTCGTTTTTTCTGTAAAAATTTTAGTTTTCGTCTAGTTTTAGTCTTGCTTCTAATTTTTGTTTTAGTTCTCGTTGACGAAAAGTCAACATTTTCGTCAACAAAGGTTTTAGTTTTAGTTTTCGTCAACGAAAACAACACTAATTGGAATCAAACTAGGTACCACAAACTGATTTTTTAAAATGGGTTTACAGCTTTTTTCAACATGAATATTGCAAGAACTCGAGAATCTAAGATGGTGGACATCAAATTTATTACTATAGCTCAAATAGTTTAAGAGATATAAATTTTTGAAAATGTGACTTTTTCATTTTTTCACAACACCTTCAAAAGTGCCATTTTTGCCAAGCGTTATCTGCAAAAGTATTTCCTGTACACCAAATCATTTACATTCAATACAAACACAAATATACATAGAATAAACTCAATTTTTTTCAAAGGTGTAAAATTATAATATCATTAAAATTTATAGCACTGAAAATGGGTTTTCATCATTTTTTAGAAAAAATAAAAAGGGAGATAAATTTTCAAAATTCGTGACATTTCAAAAAATCATAATAAAATTTGTAATCAACACACATAAGAACTAATTACATCAATCTGTAGGGTAACTTAAGCTCTATACATTCAATTAGTCATAATATCTTAATATTATTTATGATTAATATAATAAAGGTTAGAAATAGGTCGGGTAATAAAAAACTAAAAAATTTGTCATTTTCAAAAATTCACAAAAAAAGAACTGTTATGTATATATTCAACATTTATATATAAAAATGTAGGATATACATAGTTCTTAACTATAAAATAGTCGTTAGACCAATTACTTGTATATATACAGTACAGGGATGGATAAATCCATGCATGTAAAAAATCAATAAAAATACTTTTCATTAGGGAAAAATCCACTATTAAGTATTATTTGAAAAGTTATATTAGTAACAATAGTAACCGTAACATTAGATGCATACATTACAATTATATTCTAATTATTTCATAAGTCATGGAAAGCTAACAAATAATTTACGCATTTTACCACTACAGGAGCTCACCTAAATAAGTGCAACTTTCGAAATTTAAGTAATTTTACTTTTAAGTTAATGTAAGCATATACCATTTAAATGAGTTATTAATGTACCATTCAATTGATCAGCAGGACCGCATTTAGACGTCCTAAGGCCCTAAGCTATTTGGGATATAGAAATGTTCCCTTAGCCCTACTGAAGTTTAGTATTCTTCTGTTTCTATAACCTAGACATATGAAGGAATTGTGTGTTAGCACAACGCCCAGCCGCCTTTAATTCCCCAACTTAAGTCAGGTACACATTTAAAGCCGGGTGGACTTGTGGGACGACTTTGCATCAGATAACATGTCGACAGTCGAGTATCTACACCACTCGGCCATCCATCATTTGGGATATGGGGCCCTTTATAATTCCAGAAATTAAATGGCAGTGTCAAATATTTAAATAAATATGACAATTGCTCACTCTAACAATTTTTGGGGGCCTCCTAAAAAAGTGGGGGTGCTAAGCTATAGCTTGTGTAGGTTATATATAAATCCTGCACTGTTGACCAGCATCATTCCCTTCTTTTTTTATTTCATCTTTCAATACCTCTCATAGTAATAAAGGTTTATTTCTGGAGCTTTTCAAAACACATCTGTTTTGTTTCAATTCATGAGATAATGTACTGTTTTGTTGATCATTTAGTGATTTTAACTCTAATTTCTTCTTGATATAGTACTACTATTTCATCAAGGACATTTTTTCCAATTATTGACCCTACCCAGGCCCGTAGCCAGGTCAAAGTAAGCAGGGAGGCACCAATACCCAGCAAGGGGGCACCTTAACCTTTTCTATATTTTTCCTCTTTTTCTTCTTTTTTTTTTTAAGCGGGGGGGCACTCCACACCTAGCCGGGGGGGGCACGGCTCCACAGTGCCCCCACCCCTGGCTACGGGGCTGACCCTACCATTAAAAGTTTTATTTGTTTTTAATGTTTTATTATGTTTTAATCTATTTCTCTGTTTGAATGTCTGTTGTTTACTTAATATAATAAATAAAAAAAATGAATGAAAAGTTCATCAGTTAATCTATGTAGTTTTGAAAGAACAGACTCCTTCAGGGGACTGTGTATATTTCTCTTATTCACTCTAAAAGTTGCAAGGCTTTAAAATATATAACCCACATTCAAAATTGGTCCAAATAAGTTACATAATATACTGCTGATATGGTATTTAAACACATAAAAGTCTTTTCTATGTGTTACTTAACTTGATTACCAGTTCCTTTTTTTTTGGATTTGTGAGAACCATGTTTAATTAAAGCTAAAAGATGTTCACACGTCAATAATACTCAAACTGAACTAATATTAATAATAAGATACTTAATAATAATACAAACGCATGAGTGGCTAAGAAATATTTTAATAAAAAAAAAATACAGGCGTAACAGTTACATGAGTCCATGACTTGCCATTTTCCTCTTTCAAAACCAGAGTTGAAGAAGTCATGTATTACTAGTCTAGTAGACAAGGCAATAAAGGTATCCCTCCAACTAGCACAGAAACCTTCTATAAAGTATTGAGTTGTACACCGTCTAATAAGGGTAATTATGACATTTAAAAATGGTTCTGACTTAAATAATAGTGAATTTAAGCATATACTAAACATACACAGTTATATTACAACAATAATTGAAAAAATATCCATTCAATAATAGTTATGTTAATTCGGTCGGCCTACAATCTACTATATGTTTACATTGACAACCAATTATCGACCACATGACCTGTTTTATTTGTTTAAATTTGAGACAATAAAACTATCTAACAACGGTAAAAAATATATACTAGTCAATTTTGAATATGTTATCTCTTAGAAAATATTATTATCTCTCTAAAAAAGTAGCCAGAAAAAAATAGAAGTGTCCGCAAACATGAGGGGTATCGTTCAATGTACAAAAGCATCAAAATGGCCTCGAGGTTTATCATATTAAAGTTATTATAACTACAACAATAAACATTTCAAAAGAAATATAAAGCTAAAAGAGTAAGGAACAAATAATGTAACTATTTACCTACAAGTTTTTATCGTTTTTACTTACCAACTAGGTGTTTAAGTCCCAATAAAGTTCAATTCATTGTGACTGGTGTAGCGTTGCTAACTTGATTGTCGGCCATTTTCACGGTCGTGCAAGAATGGGTGAAAAATGTGTGTTATATGCTATTTCTTAGCGCTCTGCGCTTTTGGGCCATGCTTACAAATTAAGTTTTATTATAACAATTTAAAAGCAAAATGGACGGGCTTTCTAATGATACTAAAGAAAAACCTTCAAAATTAAAAAATCTCAAAATAATTTACTTTTTATTATGATTTTTTTATATTAAAAATATTGTTAAATATAATTTAATTAAATGTTTAGTATCGTTGTAAAGGACATTCATTTTCGCACACATTGATATATTTGACATTACTGTAGGACGAATGGCCCAGAATCGCACGGAGATTGAAATTAGGATAGTCAAATTAGATCGCGCGTCGGCCGGTAAAAAGTGACTTCGGTGATGGTTTTCATTTTAAAAATGTAACCTTTTGTTCTAAATCTACGTAATTAAAATTTACATATTATTGTAGGGCTTACAAAATAGTTTAAAATGATATAATTGTTTATGAGATTTGATCAGTTTTAAGTAGAGAAATCATTAAGTTAAAACTATCCAAATATTGACTACAGTGACGCAAAACCACGATTTTGAGCCAGTTTGTGGTACCTAATCAAACTAAAGACAAATTAAATTTTTCCGATTAATGAAATAAATTTGTGGCATCTAAAATATTAATAGGGCGTATTTGACTAGTGTTACGGGTACTTATATTGAAGATACTTGTAGAAGGTGTAATAAATCAGACAACACAAATCACGAAGTTAACTCCAGTGAAGTAACATCAAACAATCATTTAATACTTGAACATGAACTGACATAAAGGTAGAATCAGGAGGAGTACAATAGCAAACTGTAAATATGCATCCATCTACATAGACGCCCAAAGCTAGACTAACTATAAAACAAAGCATGTGCTCCCAACTGTCGGTTAATATACCAAATGTACCAAATGACGTATACACTAAAGCTCCCAATATTTACACTCAAGATGGCGGAATGACGCCATAGATACTGCGGTGGGCGGAGCCTAGCGAATTGCGTCATCAAACTTAGACTATATTATTTCTCCACATTTCTCCCCTCTACCTAAGCATGATGTAATCTGTAAAACCCAATACTAATACCGACAAAAGGAAGCCACATGAAACAAAGTTCAATCATAGAACATATCCAAATCATCATAACAAAAACATAAATTATACAATGATTAATCAAATCAATATTGCATGGACGCATAAATCAATACATGCAAACAATATAATAAATATCATCAATCATATATGTATAAACATATTGAATTAAATTCAAATTTCTCATCATTTTTTTTTCTTTTTCGTCACTGATATTTATTATTTTATTATTTATAATTTTTTTTTCTATGTGACTTGTTTACTTTTTTTTTTCTTATGTCACTTGTTATTCCATTCAATTTTTTTTTTTATGTGACTTTAGTTTCTTTTTTTTTTTCATGTCACTATAGTTATTCTTCATAATTTTTTTTTTCAGTGACTTCTCTTTTTTTTTTATCATAATCATCAATTATTATTAAATATCATTATGTCATCATATAAACATATACGTGCAAACATGTCATCATATAAACATTTAATACACGTAACATAGACATTATGGTACACAGGATTTCTTACTGCCAGGACATAGGTTTGTTGAGAACTTAGGCTCATTTCAAATGCAACGTGATAACGTGTCAGCAATAACGTTCTCTTTACCAGGTATAGCTTGGACTAAAAAATTAAAATCCTGCAGTAGGAGTGACCATCTGCCTACTTTATTATTCCCTAGCTTTTTGGAATTTATAAATGCCAGCGGCGCATGGTCAGTCCGAAGAATAAATTGGGCACCTAACAGATACCTTGCCAATTTTGTAATGCACCATGTGATGGCTAATCCCTCCCTCTCTATTGTAGCGTATCTTGTCTCTGGTGAGGTCAATTTACGACTGACATATAGCACTGGGTGTAACACACCATTGTGGCTCTGTAACAGGGCCCCCCCTATCGCAACGGCTGAGGCATCTGTGGCCAGAACGAATTGTTTACCTATGTCAGGTAACTTTAATATGGGCCCCTGAGCGAAGGCGGTTTTAATAATCTCCAGGGCCCGTTGACATTCATCAGACCAGATGATTTTGTTTGGCTCTCCCTTTTTAGTTAGATTAGCCAGAGGTTCCATTATATGAGCGAAATTCGGAAAATAAACTTCCGATAGAAATTGCATAAGCCCAAAAGACTGCGCACCTGTTTCTTTGATGACGGTTTTTCAATATTTAATATCTTTGACACTGATTCATCTATGGGTTTTATTATATTATTTCCCACTTTATGTCCTAGGAAAGTTACTTCCGTCAGTCCTATCTCTACCTTAGTCGGTCTCACTGTTAAATTATGTCTCTTTAAAACTGTAAAAATGTCTCTTAGACTCCTAACATGTTTATCCCAGTCCTCATGAAAAATACAAATGTCATCCAGGTAGCAAACAGTGTCTTGTCTATGGGAAAATAATTTGGCCATCATCCTATTGAAGGTGGCTGGTGCATTTACTAGCCCAAAACTCATGAAATTCCATTGGAACAACCCAAATGGAGTTATAAATGCAGTCAATGGTTTGGCTTCAGGGGTCAGTGGTATTTGCCAATACCCTCTTGCTAAATCCAGTTTAGAAAAATATTTAGCTCTGGCTAGCCTGGTCATTAACTCCTCAGGATTGGGCATGGGATACGAGTCCATAATGGTTATTTTATTTAACTGTCTATAGTCTACACACAGTCTGATGTCACCTGTCTTTTTCTTAACTAACACTATGGGAGCTGGATATGGTGACTCTGATGGTTCTATGACACCCTGTTTCTGTAACCCTTCTAACTCTTTCTTGATATAGTCGCGGTGATGTAATGAGAGGGTGTATGGTCTCAGACGGATAACCTTGTTTTCTGACAGCTTTATGTCATGTTGTATTATATCAGTTTTACCCGGTCTATCAGAAAAAATATCTGTAAAGTCACCCAAAAGTGTCTTAATACTAACCACTTTGTCATGAGTTAGGTTATTTAATGCTATATCCTCCCATGTTTCCTTGTTTCCAACCTCAGGTCCCTCACATGTCTGAATGTCAGCGTCAGGTACATCTTCCTCCCTTAACATGAAACAATTTTGAACCTGTCTCTCAGCGGTCTGAACTAATTCAATTGGTCTATTATAGTATAGTTTCAACATGTTTATATGAAAGACCTTTAACCTATTTCTAATATTAATTTCATAATCCACGTCTGTCACCTTTCTAGTAACCTTAAAAGGTCCTTGCCACTTAGTAAATAACACTGGTAAACAGTGAATTCGTTGCCAGTGATATTTGAATCATTTTATACAAAGTCAACGATGCTGATTTAGAATATGTAAGTGCTTTTGCTAGATTGGCTCTATTTTACGAGATAATTAAAATTAATTAAAAAATGTATGCACCGTATTTGGAATTTGTCAAGAATTGCATGAAGTATAACAGTATACTAACAAATAGTAGTGAAAATGTTAATAGTCACTCAGAAATTTGTTCAAAAATATGTGTAATAATGTTATAGAAGAAAACGTTTTCATTTGAAAAACTAATTATGTCTAATTAATTAATTAATTAATTTGTTAATTGTCTATGGTAATGCATTAGCAAATCGCTGTTTGCTCGACTTCCTTTTGTATGTGTCGTTGATGCAATTGCGTTGGAGGCTCCAACAGTAGTCAGCCATCATATGTATGTCCCATCTTCCTTGACATCTCTCCTCCATCACCCTCATATCCTGATGGAACCTCTCGCCTTGTTCCTCACTGAAGTCCCCAAGGGTACCTGGAAATTTGTCTAAATGACTGTGCAGGTAATGTACCTTGATGCTCATATTTGTTCCAATGTTTCTGAAGTTAGCGAGCATATCTTGCACCAGTTCTTCGTAATTCTCTGTTCTGTTATTACCTAAGAAGTTCCTGACAACTGAAACAAAATTGTTCCATGAAGAAGCTTCAATGTGATCCATGAAATTAGTAAAATTTTGATCATTGATGAGTTTTTGAATCTGAGGACCGTCAAAAATCCCAGGTTTCAGCTTCTTCATGCTCAGTCCGGGGAATGATCTGCAAATATACCTGAAGCAATTGCCAGATTTGTCCAAAACCTTAACAAATTGTTTCATTAAAACTCATTTGATATGAAGCGGTGGGAGAATGATCTTATTTTCTTTACCTACATTCATGATTTCCCTTGCAGGCCATGTCACTCTTGTCCAAAGATCTTGCCTTGCCCTGCTATGAAGCATGGGTATTTTGTTTATCCTGACTGCTGTCCAAGCAAGAAGTTTACTATTTTTAGATCAACAAAAATTGACCACTGATGCTCATAATAACGGACTTTCTGCAATACTGTTTTGATATTCTCATACTCTTCTTTAAGTGTTGTTGAGTGAGCAATGGGAAGAGATGCATAACGGTTACCATTGTGTAACAGAACACATTTCAAGCTTCTGATGGAACTGTCCCATTTGGAGCAGAAGTCCAGGGATGTCATTACAGTTAACAAGATCTTCCTCTTGGCTGAAATATGGAAGAAGAAACTCTTCTCTTTTCCGATAAAATGTTATTTTAACTTTTGGTTTGAGAAAATTTCTTTCATTGAGCCTGGACGCTAAAAACTCAGATGCTTGCTTGGACAGATTTAGGTCTCGTATTAGGTCATTGGGTTCTTCTTGGCTGAATGGTTGAGGTGTTGAAGAACTTCCTTCATAATCGCTTCCACTGTTTTCACATGCCTAAAACTCCAGATCTTGCCCTTCGTGGGATTCTGATGGTAAAAGCTCTAATAATCCAGTAAACACTGCTATAGGAACTTCACTGCTATGTGGAATTGGTCTCCTTGCAGATTCAAGATCAGGATAATCCCACTTAGATTTCTTGTGGCGATTGAAGCCTTTAACATTCACAATACAAAAATAAAAATCACCAAAATGGTCTTTCGGCTCTCGCCATACCATTGGTACACCCTCAATAATGTGCATTTATTTTTGGCTAAAACATTTGATCTAGCCACATCACAGGCCTTTATCAGTCTCTGTCTTGTATCAATCACTAGCTCATAGGCAGTTCTTACGTCAGGGGATAAATCTTTCCTTATCATTAAGTCCTTAAGTAAAGACAGTGGACCCCTTGGATTCGCACCGTACACCATTTCAAAAGGTGAAAATCCTGTTGTTTCCTGTGGAATTTCCCTATACGCAAACAACACACAGGGTAACATGAGATCCCAGTCTCCCGGATTGTCATCAGACACTTTACTGATCATTTTTTTTATACTGCCGTTCAGTCGCTCACAAATTCCATTACTTTGGGGATGGTATGGCGATGTAAAGATTTGTTTGATCCCCAATACAGAGGTAAAATGGTTGGTTAATTCAGATACAAACTGAGTACCTCTGTCAGATAAAATAACATCTGGGAAGCCTGTCCTACAAAAAATAGTCATTAGTGCCTGTGCTATGTCCTCAGCCCTTATGAATTTAAGAGGCACCGCCTCTGGCCATCTGGAACATACATCCACCACCGTTAAGATAAAACGATGCCCTCTATTGGACAGCACTGGCATAGGTCCAATTATATCAATAGCTAATTTTGTGAACGGTCTGTCAACTACATCGGTTGTTTGTAATGGGGCTTCCCCCCTGGTACATTTGGGCCCCTTTGATTGACACAGGTCACACGTCCTAACATATCTCTTTACGTCTCTGGTAACCCCGGGCCAAAAGAATTTTCATTGGGACTATAAGTTGATTCACCGTTTTATTCATGTACTGTGTCTTTCTAACCCAAACACCTTTTTTCTAACTGAATGATTTCCCTATCTCTAAATGATTTTTTATCCCGGTTGATTAATTTTGATAATGACACGTCATTATGCTGTTCGGTAAAAAAGTTCTCTCCATCTATGGTGACCCTGTCAGACATCTCACCCACAGGAATGTCACTAGATTTATCATTGTCAGTCATGGGTTTGATTAGGAAAGATGACTACATTCTCTTCCCTTTGTATACTTCTTACTTCCTGAGTAGTAATTGGGCAGTTATCTGTACTACTAATTGATAACTGATTATGGAGGTTTTCTTCTTTAGCCTGAGCCCTTGTCACAGCATTACAGTTTCTAGTGGGATCATTAAGTTTTTTCCATTCATCCAATTCCATGGGATCACACTCTAGTACGCCCTCAATATTGCCCACTAAAACGTCGTAAGTTGGTTTCTCGATGACTAATGCTTCAACTAGCCCTGTGTAAAATGGACTTCTAAGATTAATAGTGGCTATGGGTAACTCATGTACCGTCCCATCAAATGACGCACATAGACCCATTCTTCCCGTGAATTCACTATCTTTCACCAATGATCTACGGACACACACGCACGTTGCCCCAGTGTCACGTAGCACCTTCACAGGTACATCACCAACGAACCCAGGGTAAAAATGTAAACCATTACCTCCCCCCTGAACTAACATTGCCTGTTGTACCCTATCTCTTTGTCTCTGTCTGGTCTTGTCCATGGTTCTGGTCTGTTGTCCTTTTCTCCCCTATTTCCCCGGGACCAAATGCAGTTCCTAGCATAATGTCCCCTCCCGTTACACAGATAACATAAACTATCACTACCTCCATTTCCCCTTTTGCAGTCTCGCGATCTATGTCCGGCTCTCCCACATGAGAAACATAATTTGTCCCCGTCATGTCGGTCACTGGATCTATTTCTGTTCCCAGGACTTAGCTTTAGCAAAGCACAGCGCATCCTGGTTATGGTCTGGTTCTAACTTAGATATGGGTTTTTCTGGATGTGCAGACTTATACTTTCTCAATAAATCAGTGACATCTTCTAAAGTTTTTGGCCCTTTTTCTTTCAAGAATGCCACTAAATCTTTATGGCACACATTAATTGCCCTATCTACTAAAATCAGTTCCCTTAAATCATGGTACTCTTGTTTCGCCCCAGACAGAGCCACCCATCTATCAAAAAACAAACTAAGGTTGGTGATAAATAAATTGGGGTCTTCCTCTCGTGATGGTCGAATATTATTAAATTTTTCCCTGTAACCATCACATGTGTTGCCATAAATCTTCATCAATGATTCTTTCACAACATCATAATTTTTTATTTTATTTTCATTTAGTTTCAAACATACATCCAGAGCTTTGCCTCTTATAAATCCTAAAATTGACGCGGCCCATGTATTCTTCGGCATACCCGCGCAAGTAGCTAGCATTTCAAACCTAGACAAGTATGTGTCCATACTGTCAACGCCCTCTGTAAAATAAGGTAATTTAAGTAATGTGGTCACTCTATCACCTGCTCCGTTAATTCCGGGGTTAGCTGACTGTCTATTGTTCTCAGACTCTAAGCGCGCCCTTTCGTTTGCGATTTCTTCCTTTCTCATTTCCCGTTCTGCGGCTCTTTCTTCCCTCTCTTTCTGTTCCTTTTCCTTTCTTTCTTCCCTCTCTCTCTGTTTTTCTTCCCTCTCTCTCTGTTTTTCTTCCATCTCTTTCTTTTCCTTTTCCTTTCTTTCTTCCCTCACTCTCTGTTCCTTTTCCTTCACCTCACACTCCCTCACAGAAACCCAGGTCCGTAACTCCTGGCCTGTAAGGCCAAGTGCTTTACCAGCTTCAACAATATTTAAAATTGATGACATGGCAGTAACCAAAACCAATTATAACTAATAAATGAAAATGTTTGATACTATATACCATACAAAAAAATATTCTATTATGTCATCAACATACAAGTACTAACAAAATAAATACAATATTCCTTTTAAAAAAAAACCCAGCAAATTAAATGTTTAACCTCTACTGTATTAAATACAGAATTCCACCAAGAACAACAAACAAATAATTACACCAGATTTCAATATTCTAGTAATAAATATATATAAAAAAAAATATGCCAACTTACATATAAAGAAATACACAATAGTAAATTTTGTTCCTTGACTTCGATGGTTGATCCTCGGTGATCCCGGTCCGCGATGTTCGATGTGGGGTTGACTAACACACGGGTTGATCCTTGGTGATCCCTGTCCGCGATGTTCGATGATCCTTGGTTGATCCTCGGTGATCCTATGGTGGGGTCCTCTGACGATGAGGAGGTGATTCCCAGCCACACGGTAACGTCGGCCCCGTCAGTACACAGCAACTCTGGCCACTTTAAGCAGTAAAGTTGGCCACTTCAGCAAGTAGGGTTGGCCTCTTCAGCAAACAGCAAGGTTGGCCTCTTCAGCAAACGGCAAGGTTGGCCTCTTCAGCAAACATTAGGGTTGGCCTCTTCAGCAATCGGAAAGGTTGGCCTCTTCAGCAAACAGTAGGGTTGGCCTCTTCAGTAGCAGCAAAGTTGGCCACCTCAGCAAACAGTAACGTTGGCCACTTCAGCAAACAGTAACGTCGGCCACTTCAGCAATCAATAGGGTTGGCCACTTCAGCAAACAATAGGGTTGGCCACTTCAGCAAACAGTAACGTCGGCCACTTCAGCAAACAATAGGGTTGGCCACTTCAGAAAACAGTAGCGTTGGCCACTTCAGCAAACAATAGGGTTGGCCACTTCAGCAAACAGTAACGTTGGCCACTTAGCAAACAATAGGGTATTCACCGATGAATACTTAACCGGTAATTACAACGAGTCTTAATATACTCACTCCGCTGCTCCTGAATCCAGCTAAGTCAGTCAGTTCGACGTCGGAGGTGCCAAATATATGTTACGGGTCCTTATATTGAAGATACTTGTAGAAGGTGTAATAAATCAGACAACACAAATCACGAAGTTAACTCCAGTGAAGTAACATCAAACAATCATTTAATACTTGAATATGAACTGACATAAAGGTAGAATCAGGAGGAGTACAATAGCAAACTGTAAATATGCATCCATCTACATAGACGTCCAAAGCTAGACTAACTATAAAACAAAGCATGTGCTCCCAACTGTCGGTTAATATACGTGGTACGTATACGCTAAAGCTCCCAATATTTACACTCAAGATGGCGGAATGACGCCATAGATACTGCGGTGGGCGGAGCTTAGCGAATTGCGTCATCAAACTTAGACTATATTATTTCTCCACAACTAGTATATGTAAAGTAACTCCCTAAAAGCTATTCTTATCATTTACAATTTTGAAATAATAACAAATTAAATAAATATGTGTTTCAGACTGATATTCTGTCCGATATGCCAATGTTGGATAGGACATATAGATCTAATGATCTATACATGTTAATTAACTGCCTTACACTTACTAATAAAATAAAACCTTTTTATAGCTGAAATTCCATTTAAGTTTTAAAAAATACTTTATATTATTATTAAACTAATTATAATCATTCATTTTATTGCAAATAAATATTGTTTACTATGTTGGATAGTGTGGTGGCTGGATAATTGTGAACCAAAAAAGTCATGACTGTTTAAACAAAACTCATTGAAGAGCTGCATACTATTATATAATATTTGAAGGTTGGAGATGGGTTCAAGTTTTTTCGATATATAGGGAAGGAGACTATTAGATTATGTTATATTATTCTAATTAGATTTCAATGATTAGGGGAGGGAATTTATTTTAAAATTGAGAGCTAGGGGATTTTTGCTTATACCCATAGATATATAAGACTAGATCGCTTATGCTTATTTAATCGAGACCGAAAAAAAGTATTCGAGACCCATACTTTAAATAGAGAAGAGTACAATTCTGTTCAGTTCTTTATTTTTGCCGAAAAAGATTTCCTTCCTTTTAATTAAAAAAAGGCACTTGTTACTCGACCCGAACCTCGGGTCGACTACTAGCATATGTACGGTCGACCACAAGTTTTTTTTTTCTGTTTCCGGGGATTTTCGCGCAAATTGATATCTATCTCTATCCCTCCCTAACCCTATTCCTAACCCCTATCCCTAACCCTATCCCTAACCCTAATCCTGAAAAAAAAATTCTGAAAAAAAAAAAAATTTATATATGTCATGTTCCTTATACCCTAATATAGCTTATATATGTCAGTTCCTTATACCCTAATATAATGGTCACTTCGGGTCTTCTAACAAGTGCGTTAAAAAAAAAAATTCCCATTCATGCTAGAGGTTGGCGCTTTTAAAATCTACTGATGTGTCCGAAAAAATTATATTTGACGGTTAGTAATAATATAATCAAACAACCGGGTACACAACACGAAGGCATTTTATTCAAAGTTAATTGGAAAAAAAGTTTTTGAAAATTTGTCAAGGAAAACAATGCAAAATGTCTTCTGCTATTTATTTCGGTTACTTAAGGTTTCTATGCGTACTACGTCATTATAGTTGCAAAGAATTTGTAAAAATATATAAGTTATACAGAATTGTACTCTTCTCTTTTTAAAGTTATGGTCCGCACAATATATATCTATGCATAGCCCATAAGCGATCTAGTCTTATATATCTATGCTTATACCGTAGCGTTATTTTGCTGCTATGCACAATAAATCTCCTAAACAAAAGAGTTTTCCGTAATTACTAGATCTTCAGTTTAAAAGAGCTACAATAATAAAGATACCCTTTTATAAAGAAGAGCTCTTTGTCTATTTATAAACTAAAACTAGGTCAAACTTGGTGTGCACGTAGCATCAGCCAAAGTAAATATTTATAATCTGCAACAGGTCAAGCAACGCGGAAGAAAAATTAGTAAATAGTCGTAATGGCGAAACTATTTGAATAGAAAAGTCTTTTGTGATTAAATCTGCTTAGACTATTCTGTATTCATTAGAAAAAAAATAAAAGTCAAATCATCACAGCAATAGTGAATATTAATAAAATTTGCTTGAAAATGTCAGGAATAAATGAAATCTCCCGAGAATTACAAGGTTTGTTTGCAACTTACACACTATCTATACTGTTGGTCTATAGACTCTATACTAAGACTATACCATTCTTTACATTAATGTCATTAATCAATAATCCTTTAAAATATATAGTTCTATTCGGTAATCTCCAATTTCCGTTCTATTCATATCAATTTTGTTCATAAAAAGATTTTTTTTTATTCAAGAAAAAAATTATTGATATTTTCAATAAATTATTGAATAAAATAATGAATTTTCAGATTATTGTCATTATTCATTATGACCATTAAGTTTAAGGTATTATGTAACTACTAATGAATCCTAATCACTTTCATAGTCATATATTGTTACTTTTGTATAATTACAACTAGGGCTCGGATTTCTGACCTCCAAAATGTAGAAATATGCATGCATTTAATGATTTATGCCATGATAAACATAGAAATATGCGCTAAAATTCTAAAAAACAAAAATGTGACCTAATGAGTCAAAACTCATAAAAAAAAAAGCTGAAAGACATCTCTTTTGTAAAATATTTCTAGCACTATTGCATTGGATCACTACATGCATTTTTAAATTGAATTGTCAAAAAAAGTGAAATGATCTACGCTTGTCATTTACTACCTATTTATATTTGGAGAAACTTCCATCTACCTCACAAGATGTAATAGGTGCTTACATAAAAAATGTCAGATCGTTGGAAGAAAGTTCATTCAAGCCCAGTTCTAATTCAGTCTTACATAGAAGGTCTTAGATTTTTGCTTAAATAGAATACCAGGATTTTTAAAAATTTAAGATATGCGTAACATTTGTGAGCCACTTCACCACAAGCTTAACATAACTAACTTTCAATTTCCTTAATTATGTGTACTGCATCACACTATTGCATGCCTACAGTTTCAAGTTGTGTGATATGCTAAGATATTCCATGAAAGTTGGACTTAACAGGTAATGTTCTTTGTTATTATAGGTGAAATGAGTTCCTGTACTGCATTAATACACTGTGAATCTTTACTCTTAAACTTAGCAAAGATCTTCTCAATAACTGTAATGTGTAAAGCATCCAGCCATATTCCCCAGCATGTTAGCACGGGTTGTGGTGTTAGATGTATTGTAGGAGCTTAAACATTTTTATTCGCAGAGGAGCCTTCATGAAAACCTTGTTACCATTCGCTATTAACTTGTATACATTAGGGTAGCTCCTATGAACTGAATCAGTCAACCAGTGTAGGAAGGGTATGTGCAAGACAAGTATTATGAATAATGTGGGGATACAAGGAATGTTCACGTAGAGGAAGTAGGTAGATTTTTATTTGGGGGTTAAAAACTATTTCAAGAGAGTCACTTACAAATATTGGGCTCCTATTTATCCTTGAAATCTGGGGCTCCCTGATACCCCCCAACTGTTAAGTCGTTTTTGCTCAAGGCTATGACGATGGGCTCAGAATGCCCTCCTTGGGGCTCGCAAAATGAAAGTTCCGATAGGCCCTAGACAGTTGGGGGACCTAGACAGTTAGCCCTAGACATTTGGGCCCTAGGGATGAAGTAGGGTTACTAGACAGTTAGCCCAGACAGTTGTGTCCCTAGACAGTTGGGGCCCCAGACAGTTGTGTCCATAGACAGTAGGGGCCCTAGATTGTTGGGGACTCAGAGAAGGAGACCCTAGACAGTTGTCCCCTGACAGTTGGGGCCCCAGGCAGTTGTGTCCATAGACAGTAGAGGCCCTAGATTGTTGGGGTCCCAGACAGTTGGGACCTCAGACAGTTTGGACCCTAGACAGTTGGGGCCCTTGACATTTGGGCCCTAAAAAGTTGGGATCCTAGACAGTTGTGTCCCTAGACAGTTGTGTCCCTAGACAGTTGGGGCCCTAGACAGTTGTGTCCATAGACAGTTGGGGCCCTAGACAGTTGGAGTCCTAGACAGTTGGGACCATAGATAGTAGACTATCTTCCAATATTTAGGATGTGCTATTTGATTTCAATATTTTGGATGTGCTATTTGATTTCAATATTTTGGATGTGCTTATTTGATTTCAATATTTTGGATGTGCTATTTGATTTCAATATTTTGGATGTGCTATTTGATTTCAATATTTTGGATGTGCTATTTGATTTCAATATTTTGGATGTGCTATTTGATTTCAATATTTTGGATGTGCTATTTGATTTCAATATTTTGGATGCGCTATTTGATTTCAATATTTTTGGATGTGCTATTTGATTTCAATTTTGATGCGCTATTTGATTTCAATATTTTGGATGCGCTATTTGATCTCAATATTTTGGATGCGCTATTTGATTTCAATATTTTCAAAGCACTCCACATATTTTTTTTAAATTGTTGTCTGCATTTATGTTAAATGACAACCATATAATGTCAACATCTTCAACTTCTATAATCTTTTTTTCTTATCATTTATAAACAATGAACACAAAACAAGAACAATAACAGCTGCAGTCAGATTTATTGAATACATTTTGAAGTAAAGCGAAACAAGTTACGAATGAAAATATTAACAATTTTTTTTTTTACAAACAGCGTTACAGAAAGTATGTAAGATTTAATTATTTTTATATCATTCACAAGATGAAAAATATGCACGTGTACATAATTACAAGTTATTATCAATATGCATCAATTAAAAATGTTTGTTAAAATTTCTATTAAAAAAAAAACAAAACAATAACCAACTAAAACTGTAAAAGAAAAAATAAGGGAGATAACTTTTTCAAGACATGAAGAGTTAATTTTTTCTTAGATGTTTTACATATAACGTGTCATAATAATGTGGATGAAGTGAATAATTAAACTAATACACAATTTTCAAAAAAGATGAGAAATAAACAAAACCAACCAACAACAAATGCGTTAAATAGTTATTTCGAAAAACAAAATAATTGCATGTTTAACATTGTACAAAATATATATCAAGAAATTGATGTCAATAAAATAGGCAATGTAAAAATGTATTTATGAACATTGAAAAATATAATAGAACAAATTTTTTTTCTTCTTCAAATTCACACGTTTCTTTTTCCAAAAAATGCACAAAAAGCACATAAATAATATCAATTAAAAAAAATCAACAAAAGAGACGCAAAAAACTATAACTATCAAGTTATCGACAAGACAATCAGTGAATCTAATGATAAAGAAACAATGTTTGTTATAAATGTGACATAGAAGAGATTTACAATTAATTGGAAGCTATGGATACCAAACTGAACAGAGTCTAGGTTATTTACACAATTTTTTTTTAAATAACTGTAGGCACCCATTGATGAATATTTTGGATGTGAAAATAGGAAAAGGAGAAATTGATTTTCTCCTTATTCTGAAATACAAAGAACGATTTGAAACGACAGAAACAAAAAACACAACTATTATATTGTTCATTAGATTTAGTGTAAAGGTTGGGGGGTTAAAAAGGGTAGAGCTGTTCTTACGTCATTGAGGTACATAGGCAGAGAATGCCATGACTTTAGGGGTCTTAGGCAGAGACTGTCAGATTGTTGGGTGTGGGGGGGTGAGGGGGTCTTATTCAGAGACTACAAGATCTTTAGGGGCTCTTAGGCAGATACTCAAAGATCTTTAGGGGCTCTTTAGGTGATACTCAAAGAATAATAATTTTGAATGGATGGATCTATTGTCGGGTCACTAAAAAAACCTCGATGATCTAACTTTTTTTGTTGCATTCAAAGAGCGGCATCTGCGAACTTAGTCAAGTGATAACTCCCATCGTATATTTATTGTTATACAATACAATTTTAATGTTAATTCTCCTGTTATTATTATTTTAACAAATGGCAGTAAATACTATAACGCTTCAATATCATTATGATAAGTTATAAATATAAGTTAGTTAAGTTTCAAATCAGCTCGAGACCCACTTTGAGTATCTCTGTATTGGAATGGTATCATTAAGATGACATCGGGGTGACGAGTGGGATTGTAAGCCTTTTCCCAGCCAAACAACCCCAATTAATGTAAGGTCTTCTAATAATACTAGTAGTTGCCCGTTGCATTCGCAACTAAAGGTTTTATTTCAATAAAATGTTTAATATGAGAATAATCATGCCATAAACAAAGACGTCTGCTAATTCGATTACGATCAAAATCCATCGACGAAATTTTATAAAAGCTTAGCGTCGATATGATCCATGATGATAATTGAATTACCCAGGGCAAAGGACGGGGACCTCCCTCTTTGTGTTGCCCCAATGGCCTTGCCCTCACCCTGTTGTGTTTGCTTCAACATTCATACAAAAGAATTCAAGCGTTCATAGCCTGATGTTCCTAGCAATACAGATGCAAGCGTTTATAGCCTGACCATTTAGGAATGCAGGATGCACGCGTTTATAGCATGACCTTTCATTCACACAATAAGCAAACACAACTTTTTGAAACCAAAACAACTAATCAAAAATCGAAACCACGTCGTTTCTCACCTCCAGTCTAAAGGATATTCGGTCTATTGCAAGTTTTAAAAAAGTAGGAAGTTTTGTTTTAAAGATTGCTTGAAGTTTATAAACTACACTTGTCGCGCTTTTTTTTTACAAATAGTATAAATTTACATTAATAAAAAATTGTACCATCGAGTGCGTAAATAATTATTTAATGTGCTTGTGCAATAATATTTTCAAATCTTGTCTTACTGTAGCATACGCCGCCTTATCAATCAATATAATTACTGTAATTATTTTTTTAAATAAGCAATAAAAAAAAAAATAACAGGCTGACATACTTGGTATGCAAAGTTGAACTTTGACCTATCATAATTACTGCCTTTTTTGTAAGATCACTATAGTGTTATCTAATATTTTATTGTCTACACTTCCAGGTTGAATGAGTTCTCTTCACCCACTTTAAACAACACGCTTGATGTGATCAAGCCCTCCCGTCTCCCAGCACATATAACCTTCCCTTCTCCCAGCACACTATAGTGTTTTTTTCCGCTGTCGCGAGTTGTTGACGTATATTCGGGAATTCCAAAATCTATAAATAGTCCTGCTTCTTGCGTCTCGAAGATGAGAATTATATATATAAATATAGATTAACCCGGTTTTAAGAGGGTTAAAATCCTACTAGATAAAAAAAAAACACCGCCATTTTGTTCGTCACGTGCGCAGCCGACTTCCGTATCATGGATTCACCCGGAGTGACCCAGTGACGTGAAATGACGCCATACAGGATATCCCAAGTGCAGAATAATTTTTTTATAGCGACATCCCATTCTGCACGCACGCCAAGAAAGGGAAGATATTAGTAGTATGAGGTCTTGTTATAACTGATCTTTTCTAATTCATCTATTTTATAGGTTTTATAAGATGGATCAGATAGTAGTGTACGATGGATAAAATAGTAATGTAAGATGGATCTGGTAGTGATGTAAGATGGACCTGGTAGTGATGTAAAATGGATCAGACAGTAATGTACGATGGATCTGGTAGTGATGTAAGATGGACCTGGTAGTGATGTAAAATGGATCAGACAGTAATTTACGATGGATCTGGTAGCGATGTAAGATGGACCTGGTAGTGATGTAAAATGGACCAGACAGTAATGTACGATGAATCTGGTAGTGATGTAAGATGGACCTGGTAGTGATGTAAAATGGATCAGACAGTAATGTACGATGGATCTGGTAGTGATGTAAGATGGATCTGGTAGTGATGTAAGATGGACCTGGTAGTGATGTAAAATGGATCAGATAGTAATGTACGATGGATCTGGTAGTGATGTAAGATGGACCTGGTAGTGATGTAAAATGGATCAGATAGTAATGTACGATGGATCTGGTAGTGATGTAAGATGGATCTGGTAGTTATTGTTGTTCTGTAATGAGCTGTCCGATGCGTTGCCACCCGCTTCCCCATTTTCTTCCCCCATTCACCCCCCTCCCCAGCTATAGTAATTTGTGTAACGTAGGAAGCACTGTATCGCCGCAGGTTTGGTTGAGTGGCGTGCCTCCACGAAATATTTAGCTGGTTTGGGCGGTTTTGTCGGTCTTTGATGTATTATATTACTTACATTAAAACAGTCACGCTAATGATATCCGCCTGTATTGTTCTAGTGGCTATAATTATTACGATATGGGATGGTACAATTAGCCATGTTAGTACAGAGAGACATACAGAGAGAATTTGTTTGATTGTTTGCTTCCTACAATTTTTAGTACGACGACAAATAGAACGCGTAATTTCGTATTATTATTTGACCGCGAATTCGTAATAGACTAAAAACAAAATGGTCGCTTTCTGTATTTAACAATTTAATTATAAACAGAATATCTGAAATAGAGTAGATAAATTTATAAGGCTGTGGCTATTCGGACCCGGGTCCCAATAAAATCCGATTGTTATTCTAGGCGCGCGCCTAGGGCCCCAGATAATTTATGGGCCCCAAAAACCTGGTTTTATAAAAGAAATAAAAAATAAAAAATCCGGTTGCTTTGAGGGTTTTGGGAATTCCACAAATCTATAAATAGTCTTTCAGACTGGTAAACAATACGAGTTGTCGAACGTGGTTGACTGTGTCTTGCTTGCTGTGACGTATTAATAAAGTTGGTTTCTAGTGTTCGAAGTGACAAGTAACGTACGGTACGTACCAGTAGTTGGCGCACCTTACGTCACAGATTTTAATTAATAATTCTAATTCAAATTTTAATTTTTTGAAAATTGCAATAACTAATTGTTAATTGCCAGTTTATTACACTATTTTGATAATTTTGTTCTTGCTACCCACTACGCTTTGTGTGGATGAATGATCATTGATCATTTTTCCTTTACTGTTGTAGCTGATTTCGACACAATCGTTTCATTAAAACTATGTCTACGAGACAATATTCCTCAGGTGCAAAAAAGCGTGATATCCAAAAGAAAAGAAAAGCAGAAGATGCGAAAAACGAAGGCGCCTTGTTGACATTTTTAGCGAAACGACCGGTAATCCCACCATCAGAAACTACTCAAACAGAAATAACAGCTAATGATCCAAGTCCAGTCGTCTCGGCAACAGACAGTATGGATTCTGAACCCGAGCCAACAGACTTGCCAGAACCTGAACAGCCGGCTGAAGGTCCTATACCGGAGATCGTGAGTAGTGAAACCGTTGATGATAACAACTGTGGTGAAATTTTGACATATATTGCTATGTGGCCAGCGAATTTGACAGAAACCATGCGTAATTATGTTTTGGATTTCAAACCAAAAAATGTTGGCGACCTTTCACGCGCTGGCATGTTGATGACAGATGGTGGCAGAAAATATTTTCGTCATTAGTCTGAACATAACTTTTACTTAACCAAGGCGAATGGCCAAAAAGAAAGACGTGAATGGTTAGTGTTCAGTGAAACTAGTGGAAGCGTGTATTGTTATGTATGCAAACTGTTTCCAAATAAAGATAGTCAATTTTCAACAACCGGGTGTTCTGATTGGAAAAATATTGCCGCCAAAATTTCTGAACATGAGAATTCGTATGGCCACGTTCAAGCAATGTGCACTTTTGCTAAACGCTTGAACGCAAAAGGGCGTGTTGACGAACAGATGGCCAAACAGTTAGATGATGAAAGGCAATATTGGAGAGAAGTTCTACGACGGATTGTAGCAACTGTACAGTTTCTTTCCTCTGAAGGCTTGGCCTTTCGTGGTCATGCCGATAATGACGATAATTTTACCAGTTGATTGAATTACTTGTCAAAATTTGACCCTTTCTTAGCAAATCATATTGTACGGTACGGTAACAAGGGAAGCGGTTCTGTCAGTTATTTGTCACATGCTACTTGTGACGAATTTATTAAAATAATGGGCAATGCTGTCAGATATCAGTTTATATCAGAAGTAAAGAAATCGATATATTTCTCTTTGATTGTTGATTCAACACCTGATGTTAGCCACGTGGACCAGCTAGCTAACTGTGATACTCAGATATGTTCTCATTGATGGTGTAATTAAAGAACGATTTTTAACTTTTATTGACATGTATGCTCATAACGCTAAAAATCTGGAGCAAGTGATACTAGACGTTTTGAAGAACTGGGGGATTAGATATTACAAAATGCAGGGGACAGAGCTACGACAATGCTTCTAACATGTCTGGCAGATACTCGTGCTTGCAGGCTCGAATCAAGGCACACAGTCCCAATGCAGTTTACATTCCCTGCTCCAGCCTTAGCTTGAATCTAGTTGGTAATGTGGCTGCAGAATCGTCGCTTTCAGCAGTATCATACTTTGACTTTATTCAACATGTTTATGTTTGGTTCTCAGCATCCACACACAGGTGGAACATCCTTAAAAGTCATCTAGTCAAAAATGGATGCACCATAAAGAAAGTTTCGGACACGAGATGGTCAGCTAGAGCGGATGCATTGTTTGCATTGCATCAGAACTACATTGGTATTCAGGAACCTCTTCTTCAAGTAGCCGAAGATCGTGATCAGAAGGCAGCTGTAAGAAATGAGGCTAACGCTCTTGCTAAAAAAATGGATCTTTTTGAAACTGCATTGATGACTGTTCTTTGGAATACAATTTCACAGCGGATGAATGCAACCAGCAAATCCCTGCAAAATTCAAATTTATATCTTGATGCTGGTGTAAATCTTCTAGAATCACTGAAGCTATTTATTAACAACGAAGTCCGTAACGATTTCACTCGTATTGATTTTTTTTAAAGAGCGAGCAGCATTGCTTATGAACGAGGATCTCAAAGACTGTAAATATCAAGATGAAGTGAGCCGCAAGAAGAAGCGAAAACCGTTTTCTCATGAAAGCAATGAACCGGAAGTTATTTTAACTGGTCGCGATAATTTTATTGTTAACACAGTAAACGCCATAGATTGATCACGGAACTTGATCACAGAATCGATGCATACAAAGGTACACATGATATGTTCAGTCTATTTTTCAAGGACAAGGTAGATGACTTGAACACAAAGATCTCGGCCTTGTTCGAAGAATACAAAGACGATGTTAATTCTGATACCACTGCCGATGAAATCAAACAGTTTTTGCATTTCGCTAAAGAAGAAGGCGCTAAATCTGCGGTAGAGATGTACCAGCTTATAGCAGTGGGTGGACTACAATGTACATTTCCCAATGTGGAAACCCTTCTAAGAATCTTTCTCACCATTCCTATATCAAACCCAACTGGAGAACGGTCATTTTCTGTGTTGAAAAGGATCAAGAATTACTTGCGGAATTCCATCAGCCAATGTAGGCTGGGAGATTTGTCTATTTTATGCATTGAATCAAAGGAGAAATTAGAATACGATTTCAATGCGCACATTGACAAGTTCGCGAAATTGAAAAGCAGGAAAAAAGTTATATAACTGTAATAAACTGACAATTGTAAGTTCTAGCTAGTATGCATAACTATGTAGTATGCATGTTAAATAATACATGAGTGTTCTGACTATTGTTGTATTCTGATCATTTTTAAATGCCTTATAGGCGAGGGGGCCCCAAATTGGTCATGCGCCTAGGGCCACAGTTTTGGTAAATACGCCTCTGGGCATATCGTCATTACAAAACAACTTCACGTTGGCATCGCATCAGCTGGAAGAGACTACCAAATTTACACTAGGCAAGATGGAACTCAAATGCGATATATACTATTATAGCATTATTTCTGATATCAGAATGGCGCAACATCCTCGCTCCTGCTTGCAACTTCATCTGCTATGCATGGGCAAATGCTTGATTCCATTTGTAACACTACAATGAAGCGTCCTTCAATGAACTGTTTACCTCACTCATCAGGGTAAAATGCAAGAACGTGCAGTGAAACTGATGGAGGAACTTCATGTAAAATCGAGAAAATTTGAATTTTTGAATCTGAAGTTCATGGGAAAAATATGTTTTACACATTTCTTGTACATTCCGTAGATATTACTTACTCTTTTGAATTAAGCTAAAAAAAACTTGTCCTTTTTAAAAAAAAAATTTTTTTCCACTTTTTTCTTATGAAAAAAGAGGAGGTGGGGGAACTTTTAAAAAAAAAAATCAAAAATGCAATTTATATTCTTAAATTACACATAAAAGTTACTCGGTTGCAAGTGGTTTCATAAATTTTTTTTTGTTATCACCCTAATATATACTAATAAATAAAACTATATTCAAGATTTTTGTTATGCACTTAGAGTAGACGTGCATTGACAGCTTGGTAGCTGGACAAAACCCCAGCGGACCTCCCCCCCCCCTTCTTTCCAAGGATAAAACCACCTTAAAATCTCAAAATTTTCAGGCGCTAGGCAAAAGATTCATTAGGCGGTTCCTTGAAATGTATATTTGGGAGCCCTGGGCAAAGGTAGATTTGGAGCCCTGGGCGGGGGAGGGGATACATTTCGATCAACCTGGACAACACATTTCTTAAATTGATTAGCTATAATTAATGTCCAAATCTAATGATATGATAATATACAGTAGACTTTCGACTATCGACCTGTGATTGAGCTATAACGTTCCCGATACTGCAAAAGCTGGATAGGCCTTAGATCTATACATAATAATTAGTTGCCTTAAATATACTAATAAAATAAGCTATGTCTGTTACTGAAACTCTATTCAAGATATTTTATATACATTCTCATTATTACTAAAACCGTTATGGGACGGGGAATAGTTTGTGTTTTTATTATACGTTTGTATTTTTAGAGCTAAACAATAACGTAATTTTGCGGGGGGTGGGGAGGGGGGGCGAGTATAAAAAGTGCTAAAATATGTTTATTTGATAAATGTACGCCGCTCCCTATAAGATAATCTCAAACTGTTATTTAATAAAAATAAGTACACACATTTTGGAGAGGTTTAGCAATGTAAAATGTTAGTATATTAAATTATTATTACTTCATTTTATTCACATTGCACTGAAATCACTTTTCATTAATATCTTGTTCTAAGTTTCAACACACTCAACAAATGTTATACAAATAACATGGCAGTTAAATAGATTCTCTTTTTTTAAATTACAGATGTTCATTTTGTCACGACCCACACTTTGAAAACAATTGAATTAAGAATATGCGGTTTCATGAATTACGGATAGACCGCGCCCGGGTAAAAATTGTAGCTAGGTGCCCGCGCCCCTCCCACCAATATATATAAAAATAATTTCAATTACGAAAAAAAAAAACATTGGTTATTGACTAATAAATTTGTTCTAGCTTTGGTAATTTGATATTTTAAATTTTCATTATGATAATACTCTGTAAAAGTAAGTAAAGCATTATTATCATTTGCAACACATTTTATATTATATATGACTAACAAGAATTGTGTTTTAAAAAACGGTATTCCAATATAACGGACATTAAAATACAAATGATGTTAAATATTACAATTTTAATTCCTTTAATATTTAAACCAAATATTGGTGGTGGATAGAACACAGCACACAAAATAAAAAAAACAGACAATTGTCCTTACGTATTTGATAAACATTCCTAGCATGGGTTGTGCACTTTCGATAGCAATTTAGCAACAGGTAGTTAATTTTTAAAGGATATTTATTTCTCTGCGAAAAACTCTCTGAACACCTACAATAATGATTCTCATTTGGTATCGATGGCTGAATGTTTAGACGAGAGTAACACCCGAATGGCTGAATGTTTAGGCGAGAGTAAAACCTTAATGGCGGAATTTTTAGACGAGAGTAACACCTGAATGGCTGAATATTTAGACGAGAGTAACACCCGAATGGCTGAATGTTTAGACGAGGGTAACACTTGAATACATTTTTCTCTTGTTATATATCTACGTATGTCAAAATTAAGGCTTCATTTCCTGCAAAGTTGACTCGTCAATCTGTACAGAGAGTACACAGCTGTTGTTTTTTTAAATTATCACATGATGATAGTTCACTGTCTTGGGCCATTTTATAATTTCTGTTATGTACAGTACTTATTGGTCAGAGTGTCAGAGGAATACGTTTGACAACATAATATGACTTGTGAAGAATAGTATATAGAACCTCACGGCCATTATAATCAATTCTTTAACATGTGAGGGATGAGAGTGTACAATAGGGGTATGACTAAAATATAACCCTATATCCCCATATCATATTTGGTGGAGCTTTGTATAACAAATAAAGAAAATATCAGTAATTTTTGTTTTGCATAAAAAAAGTTCACCCTCCGATCAACACGAATATTTTATAACATACAAATTTTCAAATATTTCAATAAAGGTTTCACCATTACAAATAAAAGTGACATAAGTATAATATTGATAATTGTTACAATGTTACAATGTTACAATGTACATTTCTATTGTGCATTAGTAGAAGAAATTTGATGTTCAATTTTTCAATGAACTTGCAAGTGGAAGTAAATCTTGTAACACTTTACTTGCACGCTCTGCGCAGATATTAGAACACTTCGTTGGTATAGATGTTGGATCTGTGGTCCATAATGTCTTTAATAACTTCAAAGTCTTTGTATGCTGCTTACAAGCTTATGATAAATTAAGATAAATTATCAAAGTCAGTAGTATTGAAACAATGGGCAGTGAACCAGATGTCAGCCCACGTACCACTGATAAAATCACATGCTGCCATAGCTGTTTGCAGATACTCATCAGAACGAATGATGACAAACAATAAATTGCCCTTGAGTTCCATCTCTCATTACTGTATTTTGGAAGTGATTAAAAATTTACTTTTGCTAAGCTTCCTCTAGTTTTGAAAATCCTGTAGCATTATGTTAAAGCCATGTCATCTCGTCAGCACTCTTGTTCTGATTTCTTAAGTGGTGCTCCAGCATTATCAAATGATGTTTTGAGTTGTTTATACTTTTCTGCTATTGTTGAAACAAACGAGTAGCTGATGTTTGGTGAAGTTATTGATGTGCTAAAATGATCATTCATGACATGTTTCAATATTGTATCAAGAATGTGGTGATATCATCCAATGTATACAGCTTTTTTTAAACCAACATCTTGAAAGTGTTTCTGTAACAGTGTGACTGCACTGTTGTGCATTGGTTAGGATATTGTATGGGGGATTGTCGTGTACTAGTTATGAGAGCTGTGTTAGGTCAGCTGACGGGTTAAAGGGCATGGCGTGCTTTAATCGTAAAAGGAGTTCACGGTAGGAGACCGGAACTAGTTAACACGAACTAGCCAGTAGTCTCGTGTGGGACGGTGGTCAGTAGTTGAAGTGTCACAGCTAGAGGGAGACGCTTGTAGAAGTTAGGCTGTGGATGTACACATGAGTTGTCGGGACTATTGTATTCTTGTGATGATTTAGTTTTCATGTATATTGAAGGATTAAACTTAATTATTACTTTCGTTTTTGAGGAATACCGTGTTTGTTTTCCTGATTTGGATATTTCAGTATTGTGCTACTGTGTATTAGCGTGTGTGTTGTTCTTAGGGTCAGAGTACTGACACACGTGACGTATTGACGACGTCTAATTAACGCCCCGATAAGATCCTGTACACAACAGCACCAATTCTTCTTCAAATATTTGTTGCAGTTGTGTCAGAGACAATCATTTTTATTCATTGAGCACAGTTTTCATTCGGGAAAAGTAGAGAAGAGTAGTATGACAGTCTAGGGCCCTAAATGAGAAAGAAAGAAGATGACAGTTTTTTTTCCATTGAATATTCTCTCCCCTTTTGCATTTGCCGGCTGAGGAACAGCGAGTCTGACCTCCCTTTTTTCATGTTTTATAACAACAACCTCATTTGTTTTATTTTGTATGGTCTTTCCATCAAATTGTAAGCACCAGTGTTCTTTTTTAAAGTTTTCCTTGAAATTACTTTGTAATTTTTCTCCTTCTTTCATTAGACGTTTTTCGTTTTAAAAAAATTAGAAGCTCTTATAAAGTCTATTACCATGTGACCAATTTATTCAGAAATTTTTTCAGGCTCATAGAAAAATTATTTTCTGCTTTTTAGTACGCAAGAAAAGCATTTTTTATAAAATATTTTTTTATAATGTAATTTTTACTTCGTGAGCCTATTGATAAGTTGTCGCATGAACCTATTTATAAGTTACTTCGTGAACCTAATGATATGTTGTCGTATTAACCTATTTATAAGTTACTTCGTGAATCTAATGATAAGTTGTCGCATGAACCTATTTATAAGTTACTTCGTGAACCTAATGATATGTTGTCGTATTAACCTATTTATAAGTTACTTCGTGAATCTAATGATAAGTTGTCGCATGAACCTATTTATAAGTTACTTCGTGAACCTAATGATATGTTGTCGTATTAACCTATTTATAAGTTACTTCGTGGACCTATTGATAAATTGTCGCATGAACCTATTTATAATTTACTTCTTGAACCTAATTGATATGTTGTCGTATTAACCTATTTATAATTTACTTCTTGAACCTAATGATATGATGTCGTATTAACCTATTTATAAAAGTTGCTTCATGAACCTATTGATATGTTGTCGCTTGAACTTATTTATAAGTTACTTCATGTACCTATTGATTTGTTGTATCATGACCACTTTAATTTGCTGTTTTAGCTTAAGTTTTAAGAATTTATTGATGTTCTGTGTCATGAGTTTGTTGATATGATGATGTTTTGTATACTTATTGATAGAATGTTTCAATTAAATGATATTGTATTTCCTGAGAGACAACTTACAACTTTTTTTTTTTAACTTTAAAGAAAAAAAATTACTTAAGTTTCATGATTTTTTCTATTTCTCAAGTAATGCGCTCTTATTTTTAGGTTGGTTCCTTATCATTCAACATTAACAAATCAGATGTTATGGTGGTGATGCATATACAAAAAACAGGAGGAACAACTTTTGAGACTTTTTTAGCTCATCATACAAATATTAAACCACCCTGCCACTGCAGTGTAGTAATGTATAACTATAAAAGGTAAGCATATAGTTCTACCCAATAATATCATACTGCCAATGCAAAACACTTTAATTCAAAATGCATCACTTTAACTAATGAAAAGTTATTATTTGAAAAAAAAAAACAGCTTTCAAAGGGCTTATCATAGCCTTATACTAAAAGTTACGCATAGAAAACAAATCTATTGACTTCGTAAAGTGATCGTTAGATATATGTATTGATATGGATATATGTATTGATATGGATATATGTATTGATATGGATATATGTATTGATATGGATATATGTATTGAACTGACTATTCAGGGCCTGCATGAGACAGCATGAGTCATTACTCTCAATCGTGCTTTAGAGGTCCCCACGCTTATGAATATTTTAGACTCAGTTTAACAAGTCTGCACATATCATAGACTGTTTTAAACGTAACACTAAATTTAACTTATTAAAAGCACTTCCATAATTAGTGAAGCAATGAGCGTGCTAGTTTATACATATCCCCCCCCCACCCCATCCCCATTTCATAAAATAATACGATGGGCTTGGTGAAATATGTATACAAAATAGCTACCATTCAACAGGAATGCTATGTGCAATTGTGCATCCTTTCAAACAAACGGTGAGATTGAAATGTATGTCCCAGTAATGGCCTTAGTGAATAGCATCTTGGGCCACTACAAGGCTCCGCGCTTATGGGTGTCTCCTCTCTTAAGAAGTTAAGATGAACCCGCGATTTAGGTCCCTTTCATCTGAGTTTTTTTTATATTGCTATTGTTACCTTACGTAGCAAAACTAAACGTTTGTTTTAGGTCCCGTACACTTCACTAGCCCTCAATGTACATCTTAGGCTGCTTTTAATGAACTTACGTGCAATAGATCTAGTGATGGACATCAAGAGTAGCTGCAGTATTTCTAGTGCTAGGGATGGACGTCAAGAGTAGATGCAGTATTTCTAGTGCTAGAGATGGACATAAGGAATAGCTGCAGTATTTTTAGTGCTAAAGATGAACATCAAGAGTAGCTGCAGTATTTCTAGTTCTAGAAATGGACATCAAGAGTAGCGGCAGTATTTATTGTGCTAGGGATGGACATCAAGAGTAGCGGCAGTATTTATTGTGCTAGGGATGGACATCAAGAGTAGCGGCAGTATTTATTGTGCTAGGGATGGACATCAAGAGTAGCTGCAGTATTTAATGTGCTAAAATTTATTGATGAAATTAATGGACGAGCCGCTTGATAATTTCTGCATGTTCTTATAAAAAATATAAATCACATTTTTAGTTTAAATTTTGTAATAAAAGCGAAACATATAAATAAACGTATGTATTGTACTGTAAATAAATGTATGTGTTGTTCTATAGATAAATTATGTGTTTTACTATAAATAAATGTATGTCTTATAATATTGTTGTGTACATGATCTTATTAGGCCTCTAATTTATCTCAATCATTTATACTTCACAATATGTCCGCCTTCCTTAAGATCAACATCCCCAACTGCCTATTGAACCACTAGCACCAAGTGACACCTAGGAAGAACTCGCACATAGAAACACAGCGCTGCGCAACTCACAAACACTATAAATAAATGTATGTGTTATATTAGCCTTTCATGCCATGTTTCATACTATGTGTCATACCATGTGTCATACCATGTGTCACACTATTTGAACATTTTGCGCCTAACATTTGAGTAGTAGTTTCTTTTTAATAAACAGAATAAAATATCACAAAAAACTATCAGATAGAATAACAGAATATCGGATAAAATATCAGATTGTCATGTCACGTAAATACCTGTCAATGGTTTAGTCCTCTCTGCTTACAATAAGTTTAAAGGGTCGGTCCACTCAGCTCAGTTAAGAGGGTCGGTCCACTCTGCTCAGTAAACTTAGCTCGATATATCTTTTATGGCCCAGTCCAACGAAAATTCAATTAATCTTCATTCGAATTTTTTACTAGTATTAGTCTTGATTTGAATGAAATTGCTTTTCATTTAGAATTTTTGTTTATAACTTAGAGATGTGTGTTCCTGTCTTAATAACAAAGGCCAAGACTGGATGGTCAACAGACATTCAACAGGGTGGGTGTGTGGAGTACATGCTGACTTTACAGATCTGACTGAGTGTGTGGACAGGTGGTTCAATAGTCAAGATAACGAAAGAAGGAGACGAAGGTAATGCATAATATTTATGTAGCTTAGGACTCGTCCATTAATTATGTCGACAAATTTTAGCACTTTTTAGACCTCTTCCACTTGTCTGTTAGTTTCAAAGTTTCGGTGACCCCTAGGGTTTATACAAAAACCGACTTTTGAAAAAACCGGTTGTCGAAGGTCAATTTCTCAAAAAACCGGCGAAAACCGGTTTTTGGTTTTACTATAAAATAAGTGAAATAACGGATATTTTAAGCATTCTAGCAATAATTATTTTCAATGTATGTAGTATTTAATTAACGTGTATGAGAAAGAATGAAGGATAATGTAATTAAGTCAACCAATTTTTACGTAAAACAATAAATACAAAAAAAAAATATCAATATGGCAGTTAAAATACTACTACTGTCTACTGGGTACCTATATACATTTAAACTGCTTTATAAATAAACACATTTCTATCATGACCTTTGTTTCTCATGTTTCATTTATATTATATTGTCAAAGACAAGAGGTTTGGTTTGCCGCACACAGACCAGTTCTGAAATCAGCCGTTGTGATGTAGACCTCAGTATAGAGCTTATTTATAAAAACAGTCTATAGATATTACGGTTCTATTTCTACTCATAGTACTCACTTTCTGCCTTTCCCCCTCTCTCTCTCACACACATCCTCTGTATAAGTTTCTAACGCCATCTATATATGTGACACAGTACACAAACACCTGCACCTTCATGGACTCACATCGAGTGCCCGTTAAAAAACATTCCTCCAATGTTGAGCTCCTCGCCCCTCCCTTCATACAATTGTCTCCCCACCTACCCCCCTCTCATCCCTGAGATGTATTAGTTACACCAGTCATTACAACGGCTGTACGACGGTCCTGCCATGTAAATGCCTTGTTTAGGTTAGACGGGTTGGTGGTGGTGGCGGAGGTGTTGGATGGCGAACATAATTTAGTCAACTTGAAAAAAAAAATAGCCCCGTCCTGTCTTTTGTTTAGTAATGAGCTAGGGAGGCACCGATTATATAAACCCCCCCCCCCCGTTTCAAGTTGTATACTTCCCGCAAGTCAACACTAAATTCGTGCGCTAAAAAAAACATCGGTTGTTTTGTGGAATTAGTTAACGACTTGAATTAAGCCCTCATTCCAGGTCGAGGAAACGGATGCAATAAATCTCTCAATGTGTATATACCGTCCCCTCCACCTCCATCCAATCCTCAAGTTACCCCTGTACAACTTGGGCACGCCTTCTCTTTTGTATCGCTCAACAGTTACTCTCTATCAATGCCAATGTACACAGGTCGGACTGAGGAGGGAGTTCATTGGAAAGTCACAGTTTCCCAGATTTCTCTGTAATATCGTGGAATGTATCAACATTTTTTGTTATTTGTTAAGTTCTAAGCTAAAACCGGCTTTTAAAGCCAAAAAAACCGGTTGTCGAATGCTTCGACTTTCGTAAAAAAAACCGGTTTTTCGCCGCATGTTTTTAATAACCGACACCCCTAGTGACCCCTTCAGGCAAAATTAATTCAAATTTTAACAACGCTTCCCTCCCCTAAAAATACAAACTTATAAAAAAAGGGAAATCATGGAGTGGAGTGTACTGTGTGTCGGATCAAATGGAGTGGAGTGTACTGTGTGTCGGATTAAACGGGGAGGAGTGTACTGTGTGTCGGATCAAATGGAGTGGAGTGTACTGTGTGTCGGATTAAACGGGGAGGAGTGTACTGTGTCGGATCAAACGGAGAGGAGTGCAATGTGTGTCGGATTAAACGGAGAGGAGTGCACTGTGTGTCGGATTAAACGGAGAGGAGTGCACTGTGTGTCGGATTAAACGGAGAGGAGTGCACTGTGTGTCGGATTAAACGGAGAGGAGTGCACTGTGTGTCGGATTAAACGGAGAGGAGTGCACTGTGTGTCGGATTAAACGGAGAGGAGTGCACTGTGTGTCGGATTAAACGGAGAGGAGTGCACTGTGTGTCGGATTAAACGGAGAGGAGTGCACTGTGTGTCGGATTAAACGGAGAGGAGTGCACTGTGTGTCGGATTAAACGGAGAGGAGTGCACTGTGTGTCGGATTAAACGGAGAGGAGTGCACTGTGTGTCGGATTAAACGGAGAGGAGTGCACTGTGTGTCGGATTAAACGGAGAGGAGTGCACTGTGTGTCGGATTAAACGGAGAGGCGTGCACTGTGTGTCGGATTAAACGGAGAGGCGTGCACTGTGTGTCGGATTAAACGGAGAGGCGTGCACTGTGTGTCGGATTAAACGGAGAGGCGTGCACTGTGTGTCGGATTAAACGGAGAGGCGTGCACTGTGTGTCGGATTAAACGGAGAGGCGTGCACTGTGTGTCGGATTAAACGGAGAGGCGTGCACTGTGTGTCGGATTAAACGGAGAGGCGTGCACTGTGTGTCGGATTAAACGGAGAGGAGTGCACTGTGTGTCGGATCAAACGGAGAGGAGTGCACTGTGTGTCGGATCAAACGGAGAGGAGTGCACTGTGTGTCGGATCAAACGGAGAGGAGTGCACTGTGTGTCGGATCAAACGGAGAGGAGTGCACTGTGTGTCGGATCAAACGGAGAGGAGTGCACTGTGTGTCGGATCAAACGGAGAGGAGTGCACTGTGTGTCGGATCAAACGGAGAGGAGTGCACTGTGTGTCGGATCAAACGGAGAGGCGTGCACTGTGTGTCGGATCAAACGGAGAGGCGTGCACTGTGTGTCGGATCAAACGGAGAGGCGTGCACTGTGTGTCGGATCAAACGGAGAGGCGTGCACTGTGTGTCGGATCAAACGGAGAGGCGTGCACTGTGTGTCGGATCAAACGGAGAGGCGTGCACTGTGTGTCGGATCAAACGGAGAGGCGTGCACTGTGTGTCGGATCAAACGGAGAGGCGTGCACTGTGTGTCGGATCAAACGGAGAGGCGTGCACTGTGTGTCGGATCAAACGGAGAGGCGTGCACTGTGTGTCGGATCAAACGGAGAGGCGTGCACTGTGTGTCGGATCAAACGGAGAGGCGTGCACTGTGTGTCGGATCAAACGGAGAGGCGTGCACTGTGTGTCGGATCAAACGGAGAGGCGTGCACTGTGTGTCGGATCAAACGGAGAGGCGTGCACTGTGTGTCGGATCAAACGGAGAGGCGTGCACTGTGTGTCGGATCAAACGGAGAGGCGTGCACTGTGTGTCGGATCAAACGGAGAGGCGTGCACTGTGTGTCGGATCAAACGGAGAGGCGTGCACTGTGTGTCGGATCAAACGGAGAGGCGTGCACTGTGTGTCGGATCAAACGGAGAGGCGTGCACTGTGTGTCGGATCAAACGGAGAGGCGTGCACTGTGTGTCGGATCAAACGGAGAGGCGTGCACTGTGTGTCGGATCAAACGGAGAGGCGTGCACTGTGTGTCGGATCAAACGGAGAGGCGTGCACTGTGTGTCGGATCAAACGGAGAGGCGTGCACTGTGTGTCGGATCAAACGGAGAGGCGTGTACTGTGTGTCGGATCAAACCACTTAATAGGCCGTACTTAACCCTAACCATAACTGCACTTGTAGCAGGAGCAGAGGCTAAGCGGTATTTTATAATTTTTGATCCATAACGTCCAAACTATTCAATACATTGTCAATATTCTTCACAGCACTAAGTCATCAGTATTTCAAGATCCTTTATACTCAATGTTTCTATAACTACTTTTATGCCCAGACATTTCTCCCTGTAGTCTTTATATTAGCAATAAAAAACAATATCACATTCACAGAAGTAACTATCACACTCAAAGCCCATTACCGAATCCACTGTTTCAAAACGCATCCCTGTAACTGTCCCATCTGAGCCATCTCAACTTAAAAATTTCCCTTACCGCTACCAAACCCGCATCTATCTGTTGTGCCCTGTATCTAGACTAGTGCTGTACCGGATTCTAATTTTTAGATCCTGCAGGATCGGAACCGGAATCGGATTTAATATTTGAATCCTGCCGGAATCGGAACAGGAACCGGATTTTACCGAATTAAATAGTAATTTTTCCGAACGAAGTAGTAATTTCTCGCCTAACATAAAAAAAGATATAAGAATGAAAAATAGAATAAAAATTTAGTTTTTAAGTTCTAGATAGCAAAAAACAGTATTAACCATTTAGATCTTGAAGACTGTGACTAAAACCCCTTCCCCAATCTTGAGTTAAGAAAGATAACTCTGTCAAAATAACAGGTTCTTCGTTTTAAAAAATTATTTTAATAAAGCTGTACCTAGTTTAACTTGATTTCTATTACAATCAAACAAAGAAATGGATAACATATCTGAGAAAGTATAATAAACATGTTTATTAATAAATGAATTCCAATAATATATAATAATACTCATTTCCAGTGTGCGTTAAATCGAAAGTTAAGAAATAATACAACAGTATTCCAGTTTAAAATACAACCATGAAGAAAATCGGATCGGCCCGAAACCAAAAAATAACCTAGCCTACCGATCAAGCATAAGGGGATATAACTCTATGCAAAGGTTTTGCAGGGTACCGCTAGTATATATATATATATATATATATATATATATATATATATATATATATATATATATATATATATATATATATATACACACACACATATATATATATACTGTGGCACCACCCGATAGCTTATTTTTCTCTAGTTTTCCATAGTGACGTCACCGAACCGTGTTATTTCATTCATACTTTCATTTAAACCATTATCTGACTATTTCCCATAAAAACGCAAAAATTAAAATGCATTTCAAATCTAATTCAATATCACTTTAATGTTCAATTAAAAATGTATCTTTAAGTTATTTATCTAAATTTGCGAGGAATTTTATCAAAATCGTGACAAAATCAACTAAATTACAAAAAATGTGCAGAAAAATAAATTATTGAACCTTTTGAAAACTGTAAACACCCAAAAATAGGTCGTTGTCTGCTCTTTAAAAAAAAATTAAACTTTGATAGCTAAATATAGTTTATAGAAAACACGGAATCAAAAGTAGCGGAAGATTAGGTGTCGTATTACTAGACCAGGGTCGGCAACCTTTTGAGACGGAAGAGCCTAAAGCTATAATATACAATTTTCTCAATTTTTAAAGAGCCACTAAATTTGTTGTTTCAATATTACGGTATTTGATCAGGCCGCAATTTGACATCGAAAGAGCAACAACTTGATATCGAAAGAGCCGCATGCGGCTCGCGAGCCGCAGGTTGCCGACCACTGGACTAGACTAAATACTATTCAAATCTTCCTTTTTAATATATTTGTACTTACATATAGAACTAAAAGCGATCGACGTTATTGTAGTTTTAAAATCAAAGGAATTTATTGTTTTAATTTAATTGTATAGCGCTAAATATTTCAAAATTATGTTGCGCTAAAAAACTTTCTTACAAATTTCAAACAACAAAGAAATCCGGCTTAATTCCGGCACATTTTAACCGGAACCGGAATCGGAACCGGATTTGTTAAAACTGCCGGAATCCGGCTTAGCAGGAACCGGAATCGGATTCCGGTACAGCCCTAATCTAGACTATTCTTCTAACGTCAATCTCCTCCCATTTGAATTACGTAATATCTAAACCCTATACATCTCTAAGTTTAACCACTGCCCTGACCTATTTTCACTCCGTGTTCTGGTGTCTTGACAGATTATTATTGTGGTATTACGGCTACTGCATAGTTTACTGACGGAGCACATTATTTATCAATATTAAATTTGAAAGTTTATGTGCTATTTTTCTATTTCTTTTGATACATTTTTTCTTACATTTTCTAAAACAAACTATTTAAATCATCGACTATTGGTTCTAATGCATTTTCAAAAAATTAGAAGCTTCCCCAAATGTTAAACAATATTTTTTTTTCATTTTTGAAAATGTACAAAAACAACATTTTTCTGAACCATATGATCGCTTAACAGATTATAAGTGTAATCAGTATTTTAAAAGAAGCTTAAACGATGTAGATAAAGATTATGCTTCACATTGATATTATTATTGTCTCTGTAAATGATTCAGTTAAATTTTGTGAATTTTTCAAAATTGTCATTTTTAGTGATTTTATCCCCTTGACAAATCTGACGAAATTCAATGTTTAAACCGAAAAAGTGATATGTTACTATTAGTTTAGAGCAAAGAAAAAAATTGAGTGCCTTCTATGGTTTATTATGTGTACGTGATGTACGTTTGAAACATATAGTTTTTCAGATAATGGTATCCAAAAATGAGACTTTTCAAATTAAAAAAAACAACAAAAAAAAAACTTTTTTTTTCTTTTTGAAAGATATATTAATACATTTAGTGTCCACATTCTTAGAACAACGAGTACTTTTCGATTAAACAAAAAAAAATGATAGGAAATCAGTCTGAAAAATCAGACTACCAAGTTTTAGTAATTAAGAAAAATGTATTAAAAAGCTTGAATAGAATTACTATATGATTGTAATAAAAAGATGTATAGCCTTCCGCAGTATTGGAAATGTTCGAATGTCATTGCGCAACATTAGATCGGATAATCGAAGTTCTTCTGAAAATAATATATTATAGTTAGAATTAGAAAAAATAGTATAGCTAAAAAAAGGCAATAATAAAGATAAATTTAGATATGTGCAGTCCAGTTGTCACAGTTTCTGTCTTTTTTTTAAAAAATAAAATCTCTAAAATCTTAATATTTCAACACGCACCCCCGGTTGCGTCATCAACCTAGGGGAAGATACCAAAAAAGAGTGCTGGTCCGATAGCGACTTCCCAGATGTTCGCAATTTGGTCAACAACCTCTAGCGTCAGGGGGATTAACCCACTTAGCAGAAATGCTGGCGCTACCTGGAAATGATTAAAAGGAAGGGCATTGGGCTTAGTAAATTTGCCCCTTATAATCTCCCACATTTGCTGGTCCCTAACCCAAGCAAAGGGTGGGTGGCCTAATACCTGCTGGTCGTCAGATTAAAAAGATATGCGCGTCGCTGAGACTGGAGGACACAGTTGAGTGAGGTGAGAGTTGAGCTCGGTCTGCGAGCCAGTCGGGTTGACTTGAGCCTGGGCTGGTGAGCTACATGAGGTAAAGGCAACGGACTCGGCTTTTGAACAGGTCGTGCGCTACGGGCATGCGGAACCGATTAGGTGGAATTCGGCAAACCAGACACATGTAGACACTTGGACGGTTCCATTAAGGCAGGGATTTTATATATGATGTATATATCATGTCTCACTCAAGAGTTCGAGCAGCTCAGTTCTGAGTTCTTTTTAGAACTACCATTCGGTCTTTCTGTATGATAGATGTATTATTGTTAAGGTAGCCGATAAAGCTATTTGCCCTTTTAGGGCACAATGGTTGTTGCTTTATGTAAATAAACATTATTCATTGTATTTACATGTGTCGTGTTCTCATTTCTTGTTGTATTGTGTGCGTCCTATGGAACCACTGACTGGGAAAAATACAAATACTCGTTGAAACCCAGTAGCTGTACTCCGGACATGATAACACAGGGCTCATGCTGTCAAAGAAAGCACAGGGGGCACTGATTGGATGGGAAGAACACGGTGCCAGGATCATGACTGCCTCCTTCCGTACCAAGAAGAAGATTAAAAGTAATATAGTCCAGTGGTACGCACCAGCAAACGACAGCGATGAAGACGGCAAATACCAGAAGATACTTGAGACCTTCCCCTGAAAGAATGTAACCATCCTCATGGGAGATTTCAATGCAAAGATTGGGTCCGAAAACACAGGTTATGGGCAAGTACACATGCTCTGGGAATGATGAATGAGAATGGGGAGAGATTTGCAGACATGTGTGCACTCAATAACATGATCATTGGAGGGAGCATATTTCCCCATTAAAAAATCCATGAGAATACATAGATTTCCCTGGATAAAGTAACAGAGAATCAGATAAACCATTTTTGCATGATAAGAAAATTTAAAAGATCCCTACAAGATGTAAAGTGAGAAGATGGGCGGATGTATCGTCTGATAATCATCTGGTTGTAGCGAAACTGAAGCTGAAGATATATGAGACAAGCACGGCAGACAGAAGAGTAAAGTACAACATTAACCTTCTGAAAGATCCCAAGACGAAAGAACAGTTCAACTTGGTGCTGAAGAGCTAATATGAAGTGCTCCATGAACTGGTGGAAGAGGAGTACAGTGTATCGAATGAGTGGTAGAAAGTGAAAGAATCATTAAGATCATGCCAAGCGGCACTAGGGCCAAAGAAGCACATCAAAAAGCGTGGATGATCACAGCTGATACCCTGAATAAGATAGAGGACAGGAGGAAGAAGAAAGCAACAGTCAACAACAGAAAAACTAGATCAGCTAAAGGCAAGGCACAAGAAGAATTCGCAGAAGCGTATAGCAAAGTGAAGAGAAGTATTAGGAAGGACAAAAAAGACTATGTGGATGGATTGGCAGCTGAAGCAGAGCCGGCAGCGTACAGCGGAAACATGAAAATATTATATGACAAAACATAGAGACTTTCAGGGAAGACCAACAAACCAGAAAGACCTGTCAAAGACAAGCATGGGAAAACTATTAAGGATTTAGATCAACAGTTGAACAGATGGGCTGAGCACTTTGATGATTTCCTGAACTGACGAGCACCACTGCACCCCCTCCCCCCAGTTATTGAACCAGCCACATCAGATCTGCCAATCAACTGTGACAAGCCAACCAAAGAGGAGATCAGGAAAGCCATCACCTTTGATAAAGAATGGGAAAGCAGCTGGACCAGATGACATCCCAGCAGAGACACTAAAGGCAGACCTCAATACGTCAGTGGAGATGTTATACCCACTATTTGAAAGGAAATGGGAGGAAGAAGACGTACCAACAAATTGGAAGGATATCTCATCAAGATTCCTAAAAAAGGTAACCTTAGCGACTGCAACAACTACAGGTGCATCACATTGCTATCAGTGCCAGGCAAAGTCTTTAACCGAGTCCTTTTGGAGTGCATAAAAGTCACAGTCGACCCACAGCTGAGAGACCAACAGGCAGGTTTCCATCAAAAAAGGTCATGCACAGACCCGATTGCAAAGCTCAACATCAAAGTTTAGCCATCCCTGTAGTGGAACTCGCCGCATTACATCACCGTTATTGGCTTTGAGAAAGCATTCGACAGTGTAGATCGAGAGATTCTCTGGAAACTCCTTCGACATTATGGTGTTCCCGTAAAAATAGTCAAACTGATTGAGAGATCATATGAGGGTAGGTCCTGCAGAGTTATCAATGGAGAGCAGCTAACAGACAGCTTCCGGGTACTAACAGGAGTCAAACAATGATGCTTGCTTTCCCCTTTCCTTTTCCTTCTGGAATAGACTGGATTTTGAAGAAATCCACCAGAGAAAGAAGAAATGGAGTCCAATGAACTTTGCTAAAAACAGCTGGACGACCTCGAATTTGCAGATGACCTTGCTCTCCTTCAGGCTCGTAGTGTATGGGGGGCGGGCCCCCTTCGTTTTGTCTGGCCCCCCTGCTTATTTATTCTACTTAGTAAAATGTACTGCCTGCCCCCCCCCCCCGCTATTGCCTGCCCCCTGCTGTAGAATGCCTGGCCCCCTCCTGTAGAATTGTCACGCTACGGGGCTGCTCTCAACAGATGCAAGAGAAAACAAATCTAGTAAATGCCACTGCAAAGGAGGTCGGCCTTAGCATAAACATAGCTAAAACCAAGATCATGAAAATTAACTCCACCAGCATGAATACAGTCACCCTAAACGGAAGTCAGCTAGAGGAAGTAGATTCCTTAACCTATCTGGGTAGCATCATTGATCAGCAGGGAACCACTGACTCGGAAAAAATACAAATACCCGTTCAAACTCAGTAGGTGATCATACATCCAAGACAACGGCAGTCACAGTCGCCCAGGGTTATCAATGAGCGCTTTGCCGAAAGAAATATCTGACAAAATATGCCTATTGATATACAAAGCAGGCTATTTCAAAATTTAATGTGTTCATGTTTCAAAATTGTATTGACTAAAAATAGTTCCAATGGAGTTAATTGATATATACCGGTACTTTGTAGACTAGAATTCATATAATATTAACATGTTAATATTTTAAACACCATCAATTTATTTAACTGATCGGAGAAAATAGTTTAGAATAAAATTAAATTTAAGTGATAACTGAATTAGCGACAAGCTCTCATTAAATGTTTTTCATACAAGTCTTGGAGTTCTTTATCCGTAAGATTGCCATTATTGTCGTCAAATAATTTTCACAACCCACCCTTCCCCATGTCAACAACTGTCAAACTTGCTTAGACCCTCCCCCCGTCCAAGTTGTTGACGTAATTAACGGACTAGCCTTATATTATGAACATTATATATAACAAGTATTTTAGCCCGTCGAACGACGGGTGGAATTTTCTATCTTTATTAATAAAAAAATTTTGAAATAATGAGCACACAAAAACAAAATAGCCTTCCTAATCTATATACATATTATTCATTTCCACTCTGCGTTAAATCGAAAGCGGAAAACAAGAATTCAAAATAGCGTCTTGTCCGCGACTCGATTCGATATTTCTTTTTGAAAAATCTACAGTTTTAAATGGTTTCTGTGGTTTTTATTATGAAATGTAAAAGTCCCAAATATTAAAAGGTAATAATTAGCATATAATATTATTCAAATTATTGTAGTTTTTATTACAACAGATAGCATTTTAACATCGTCAAACGTAAACAATATTAAAAAAAGGAAGTCATAAAATAAATGAGCGATTTGTTTTTAATAGTACATTGAAATTTTCATTTCGTTCGTGTAACGTAATGGCTGAATGGATAAGCTGCTTGGAATTATCATTTTTTTTAACGCTGACTATCCAGTTTCGATTCCTCTTAGGGACATTTTTTTTTTTTTTTTTTTCAGAATGTATCCTTTTATTTGTTTTAATGAAAAGTAACTAATTAGATCTCTTTGAATTTTTTTAAATTGAAATAATTTATCTTTTAGGATGTTGTAAGAAAAAGAAACAACAACTTATTAGATTTTTAATTATTTCATAACTTAAAAAAAAAATTGAAAATATGTATCAAAGCTGAACACAGAGGCGTACCTAGGGTGGGAGAGGGGGGTCCAAAATCAAAAGTCCCACCGGGCCCAGCTTGAGGGGAGCCCCCAAAATTTTTTTTTACATTAAATATTAAGTACATAATCTCATATCTTGGTATCGAATGTCAAAATGCAGGCCAAGCCCCCGGGTGCACAAATCCCTAGGTTTGGCACTGGCTTTACAATAGTCTATCTTCATGCAAAAGTTTTGCAGGATACCCCAGGCCCCAGCTTGAGGGGAGCCCCAAAATTATTTTTGACATTAAATATTAAGTACATAATCTCATGTCATGGTATTGAATGTCAAAATGCAGGGGCCCCAAATCCCTAGGTTCGGCACTGGATGAACAATAGTCTCTCTCTATGCAAAGGTTTTGCAGGGTACAATATGATTGTGTGACGTGGTGGCTGAATGGCTAAGCAACTTGGGGTTATCTTTTTATTCTGACTATCCAAGTTCGATACCTTTCTTTGACATTTTTTTTCTATTGTTTTTTTTTTTTTTTAGAATTTATCCTTTTGGTTGTTTCAATGAAAAGTAACTTATTAGATCTCTTTGACATTTTTTTTGTTGAAATGATTTATCCTTTAGGATGTTGTAAGAAAAATAAACAACAACTAATTAGGTATTTCATAACTTAAAAAAAAAACTTTTTAGAAAATATGTGTCAAAGCTGAACACAGAGGCGTACGTAGGGTGGGGGAGGGGGTCCAAAATCGAAAGTCCCGCCGGGCCCCAGCTTGAGGGAAGCCCCCAAAACTATTTTTATATTAAATATTATCTCATGTCATTATCTCATGTCATGGTATCGAACGTCAAAATGCAGGGGCCCCAAAAGAGACCAAGCCCCTGGGCCCCCAAATCCCTAGGTTTGGCAATAGTCTATCTTCATGCAAAAGCTTTGCAGGGTACAGCTAGTATCCATACAGGAAGACCGATGACACCAGAGAGCGCATTAGTCTAGTTTTTGATCTCAGAGAGAGTTTGTTGCCTTGCCAAATGTGTTTAAGTTTGATCAGAGATGCCGTTGTCTGGGCCAACATGGCAAGAATTTCCGGCTTTGACCCCTAGGTATTTAAAGGAGGAGATAACTTCAAATTTTTGCCCATTTATGCGAATGTCGTTTTCGAAGGCTCTATTTGTCATGACTTTAGTTTTTTCGGCATTGATTTCCATGTCATACGCCTCTGCTGTTTTATTTAGTTTTTGCAGTGAGTTCTTGCAGTTCGTCCTTGCTGCCAGCTATGTCGTCTATGTCGATGGCGAAGCGCAAGTTGGTTATGGTTCTCCCTCCGATACTGACAGTTCCGGTGTGGTTTTCCAGCACATCCGTTATAATCCTTTCAAGGAAGAGGTTGAAGAGAATGGGGTAAAGTAGACATCCTTTATGACACCAACAGTAGTTTTAAACTAATCTCCCAGTTTACTATTGAAGAGCACCGCGCTAGTTGCTTTGTCGTACAATTTTTTGATAACTTCAATAAGGTTTGCATTAATGTTGAATATATCTCAATACATAATCACAATAGATAAAAGACGACCATTTTTTGAACAGCAAGGCTCGTCCATTTTTCAATACAATTAAACTCAGCTGTCAACAACTAATTAAACTCAGCTGTCAACAACCACAAAACAATTGTGAGCGAGTGATGAACGGCAACTCAAACCTCAAACAGTCTGCTTACTGATATAATCACTAACGTTTAAATTAAGTTTTTTGTTCCCTCAATTTATTAAATATTTACTTTAAAATACCATTTTATTAAATATTTTCTTTGAAATACCATTTTATTAAATAAGTGTTTTAAGCCCGTCGAACGACGGACGGAATTTAATATTTTTTAATATATTTTTAGAGCATTTTCGAAAAAAAATGCTCTATTGTCCCCATTTTGTCTGTCTGTCATCACCCTAGATCTCAACAACCATAAGTCCTAGACCCATGATGTATATATCATTTTGTAGGTCTTGGCCTGCCAAGTGTACATCAAAAGTTCATTTCGCGATAGGACCTCTGAGGGCCGGGCTTCAGGGCTCCTAAGGGGCTTATATATTATATATACACCTTGTACGTTCAATAACCCATTCATTTGGTGCGAAATACTGCAGCACGTAGTTTCACCAAGATTTATTAAGAAACTCATCAAATGAAATAGTAAGCTTGTGTTCTGAGTTTAATTGAAAGTATCAGAGCTATGCAACAATTGACGGAGTTTTCGGACGATTAAATGACTATAATTTCGAATGTTTTCAATTATGAGTCCTATTTCAGTAACCACAAACCACTTGTAGTTAGATTTAAGAGACAATAATTTTTTTTCAAATATAAAGAAACGTCTTTATAATTTTTTTACAGATATATGCATTACACAATTAAATTTATAAACATTTCCAAAATTTACAAATATTTACTGAAAGCTAACAAACGTACTGATACATAACACGAAAATGCGCTAACACGTCCTGTGTCCGGAATGGAACAGGCTTAATTGCTTGTTTTTAATAATGTGCACACAAACACAAAACAATTGTGAGCGAGTGATGAAAAACACACACTGTATTTGTGCGACTATACCCCGTGGTGTTTATCCTCTTCCGGGTCTAAAGCAAGTCAAGTGATCGGTTAGGTCGGAAGCAAGACACGTAATAACTTTATCAAATTCTATTGGTGGAACAAATAACACACACTTGCCTTTTATTAAGTAGATTATAATATATAACAATTCGAAACAAGCAGAAAGTTTCTCATTCTAGATTTGACAAATACAATAAAGCTAAGTACTAAAGACCCAATCAATGCGATGAAATGAATCCGTTTTAAACATCAAAACTTTTCAATAGAAACTAATACGGTTGCAAAGATCAAATATTAAACAATGTCTAGTTTTTTTTAATGCAAAATCAAACCAAATAGGCCTAGAATTAAAAAAGAAGCTTTTAATCTAATAAAACACTTTATCAGTAAAAATAAATGTATAATCTCTTAGAATATAGGCCTATTATTATCTCTTTATGAAAATAGCCAGAATACAACTGTCATGGTTGGTTTTTTGGTATATTAGTAGTATGTAAAGTTTATGTATATATATATTTATGGTACTTCTGTTCTTTGGTAGCTGCAAATATATTTCAGTCTCTTCAGTGCGTATGTTTTAACCAACTTGACTTGAGCGTGTATATAAATATATTTAAAGACGAACTACATGTAAAAAGCACTGAGCAAACTTCTACGAATACATTTACATATATTTATTTTCATATGACGGAACTTCTTACTTTCTATTGTACAATAAGATTGATGTGATAAAATATATTCCTACACTAACAAGGTCTCAGTCTGTCCTCTCCATTATCGTCTGCTCTATATTTCTTCACTTCCGCTAAACTAAGTGGCCAGATAATTCAAACCATCTCTGTGCCAAATAACATTATTCTAGCCTAACATGGTTATTACAACAACTAGAAGATTTCGCAAACATGAAGGGTATCGTTCAATGTACAGAAGCATTAATATGGCTTCGAGGTTTAACATATTAAAGTTATTATAACTACAATAGTAAAAATTTCCCAAAGAAATATAAAGCTAAAAGAGTAATAAACAAAAACTGTAACCATTAAATTACAAGTGTGTTTCGTTTCTACTTACCAACTACGTGTTAAGTTCCAATAATGTTCAATTCATTGTGACTGGTATACCGATATTTTGCTATTAATGAAAGGGTGTCTTGCAGACGAAGAAGATTAGAAGAACAAAAGATTTGACAAGACAGATCGGAAGACCGAAGTCAGAAACACAAACAATGCCTGCATAATCTCAGAAATCTGCAATTTTATTGTTTAAAATTAAACTTATAACAAACAATTTGTTGTTTTTACTTTTTACTTGTACACAAACAGAAAAGTAAGATAAAGTTGTAAATAATTTATGTCAAACTAAAAAAGTAAAAATGTATTCATTGTTAATTGTAACTTCGCTAACTTGTGAAAGTTGTGATGAAATTAAAATAATTTTCTTCGTTAATCTTTGTAATTTTTACTGAATTTACTTGTAGCAGAATTTTAAAAAAGTTTGAAAAATTAAAAAAAAAACAATTATATCAGTAAATCACTTCACTCAGGTGAACAGTTAACTGGAAGTCTGTAAGTAAACTTTAACTCTGTAAACCAAAACCAGTTTAGAGTTACTAGATTTGTGAAAAAAAAAAAACAATGTATCGGCAGCCAAAAAACGGCCGGTCCGATAGTTAACCCATAGTGCCAATATCGGTACGACTATCGGTCGCTCCCTACAAAATCGGCCGATCCGATATTAACCGATAGTGCCAATATCGGTCCGATACCGATACCGATCCTATTATCGGTCGCTCCCTAAATATCGCATTTTAAAAAGAGAAATGAACGTATTTTCTTATGATATTAAAGAAAAACCTACAAAGTAAAAACAATCATATAGTAATTTACATTTTTTCGAATTTTAAATGTTATAAATATTTAATATATATTATAATTTAATGTTTAGTATGGCGGTAAACGGCATTCATTTTCACACACATTGGTAGGCTATATTTGGCAAAGCTGTCGGACAAATGAGACAGGAGCGCACTGAAATTAAATATAGGATGATCAAATTAGACTGCGCGTCGGCCGGTAAAAAGTTACTTCGGTGATGGTTTTCATTTAAAAGATACATTTTTTTTATTCAATGTAAATAAAAAAAAATACATATTATTGTAGGGCTAAGAAAATATTTTAAAACGGTATAATTTTTATTGAGATTTGATCAGTTTTAAGAAAAGAAATCATTAGTTGAAAACTATCAATATATCGACTACATTGACGCAAAACACCGATTTTGAGAAAGTTTATAAGTACCACTATGCTATATTGTATGATTCAAGCGTATTGACTTTATTCGTTTATAGCTACCACTATGTTACAATGATTCGTGATCCTGTGAGTCGGTTTATTAGTGAATGGCTTCACGTCAGACGAGGTGCAACATGGAAAGAGAGCAGACTTCACTGTGATGGAAGAGATGCATCACTTCAAGAAGTTCCATTTTGTTTTCAACAAGGATCTTGGACTGGAGTGACATTTGATGAATTTCTTAACTGCTCGTAAGTATGCTACTGAAAATGTAATCTCTATATCTATACATGTGAACTCCAGGATGTCCTTTCACCAAAGTATGAAACAACAAAAGTGCGCACTTTTTATGTTTTATTCCAATGTTTATTTTGACATCTGTGTTTAAGCGCTCTCTTCAGCTAAAAGGTATCTGTATAGACTATAACTCAACTACAGTTACAATCGATAGTTCTGTGTGGAATTAAGGTACATGTAAATAGTGATTGTCCTTTATTTACCTCAACAAATCTCAGCTTTCTTATACCCCCTTCCTCCCATCAGTCAACAAATGTCAAAAGTTCGTGCCCCCCCCCCCAGTAAAATTACATCAACATTTATAACTACATATTTCATATTTTATTTGAGTCTCATATCATTCCTTCATATATTGACTGTTCTGTATATAGTGTTCTCACACGTCTTTCTGTCTTCTCTAAGAATACGTCTGTAACATTAATCTTATATCACCGTCTGTAGCCTTTGCTATGATTTCATTCAGGTATTTTGCATACTGTGTATAGCCACTTATTATCTTCTAAGTATCATTGCTGTAGTGGTTTTAGATATTTCCTTACTTGCAGTGACTTTCTGACTTAGTCAATCATTGACGACAGTCTTGACCAACATCCTAGTATAGACCGACACATAAATGAGAAATTAATTAAAGATAGGCCTACTAAATTGGCTGCTCCAGATATAGTGTAAAGTTACGACCCACATTCTCTGACCTGACATATCACTGCAGCTAATTACGATGTACATCTACAGTGTAAGTGTGACATGTAGAGCCGGATTTAAAATTTTAGGCCAACAAAAAATTTAGGCCCCATTTTAAACATAAAATAATATTGCTAAGTTTTTTTATTTGTGTTTACTACTCAACATTTTGGGGCCCCTTATTTAGCGGGGTCCTTAGGCCACGGCCTAATCGGCATGTCTATAAATCCGACTATACTTTTTTTTTCATCTAGAAGTACTGTAAACAAAATTAAAGTTCAGTGTGTCACCTGTCAGCAGCTCTTAGTACTTTATGTAGGCCTACATATCTAGCGCTATGATTTGCAGCCTGATACGGTTCAATCATCAGACGAGTCAGTCTATATTGCTGATTGCCTTCTTATTAATGTTATAAAACATGGTACATTTTGTAGGTCTCATTGACCGCTTCATTTTATAACGTACTATATTTCTTGGTACAATGATTTAGTGACCATTAACCAAAACTAATTGATTCAAAAATCAATTAGCATGCAAAATAAAAGTTTTACAATGTGACACTACAATTATTAACAGCTATAGAATCGATATTGGTCTAAATCAGTGGTTCCCAAAGTGGTCCCTACGGACCCCCAGGGGTCCCTGGTATCTCTCAGGGGGTCCGTGGAAGATTAAAATTCATTTGGGGGTCCCTGAACAACTTCAGGGGGTCCGCGCAAGGTTTAGTAAAAAATATTTTATCAGCTGTAAGTGACGCACCGTGTTACACAAACAAGCTTTCGACATTATAAAAAGAATTCCACTGATTAATAATACAGTACAGAGAAGTATTGATAAAGGCTCAGTCCATAGAAAATTCTTTATGTGATTACTTAGCAACATGTTAATTTTCTATATAGCTTGACGAGACAACTTGGCCAGGAACAGAAGCTTTACTTTTAGGTTATGTAAGATTTGTAAGAGGAGAATTATTTTTTTGTTCAAGAATTGTTATTTGCTTAATGTTTGGACACCGATACAAAAGGTGAACAAGACTTTTCATTGTAAAAGCTTTGCCTTTGACTAATACCATTTCTGTTGCTACCCACAGTGCTCCGGCAATGGTAGGAAGATACCGATGCTTTCTGGCATAATTAAAATAAACTGTACCAAATGTATTTTCAGTACACTGTGTCATTCTCCGCGAAAAATCTTAGTGAACGTTTGCACTAATCTCTAGATTATGTCATTAATGCAGTTAATAAAATCAAAAGGAATGCCTTAAATGAGAGATTTTTTTTCAACTTTGTTTAGAAAATGACGATGACTATAATCGTTTACTACTTCTCTCAGAAGTACGTTGGTTATCTAAAGGTGCATGTTTAAATCGATTTTATGCGCTTTTTGACTCATTGTTTGAAACTACAAGGTGGCCAATTAAATTTAATCAAAGCTAAAAAGCATTTGAAACAAAACTTTTTCTGTACTAACAAAACTTGGGAAGAGTGTTCTCAGTTTCCAAATCTTTCAAAATAGCAAAAAAAAAAAAAAAAAAAAAAAATGATGAAGATTATCTTGCTTACTGTCAACAATTAACTGCTCTGAACATAAGATTTGAAGATTATTCTTCACGTTTATATTCCCGACTGCGTGTTGAACCGTTTTGAGTGAGGACAAACTCAAACCTCAACACACATGAATCCGTAGAAATATATCCCGATTTATGGATTATTGTACAGAAGTTGTAGACTACTTTTTCGTCTTCTTATGTGGTAGAACGTTGATTCAATGACGTCATGAACCTCATTACACAACAAAGAAACCAACTAGAAAAAAGTGCTTTTGGAGATTTGCAGCTGCTACTTACAAAAATGAGCGGGCATTAATACACCCGTAACATCTCATCAAGTTCATCCAAGTCATTAATTGTTTTTAAATTTTATTTTAAGTAAAAATTATAATTTCAATGGATACTTCTTGAATTTTTTTTTTTATTTGTAACTTTTATGCATTTATGTGGTATTTTAACTTGGGGGTCCATGGGCAAGTTTTGATTTTAAAAAGGGGTCCATGGGTCCAAAAAGTTTGGGAACCACTGGTCTAAATGTAGTTATACTTAAGTGCACTTTTTTAATGTGGTAAAAGTCTTCTTTTTTTCGCTAATAAACTCCATGATTTAGGCTACAACAAAAAAAATCAGAATATTTTTTTAAAGACTAAAGCGCAGCCTTCTTGTGCGCGGGGACAGATTGGGTGCATTTGTTTTAAGGCCAGATCTGGGAAACAAATAAATACCACAACACATTAGTCACTTGAAAAAAGTGTACAGTTTGGATTGTAGGTGTATTTTTGGATTAACACGACGTCTTAAGCCTAAATAGGCCTACAACGCACATTGAACACTAATCTAAAATGCTGCACGGGCAGGATAGCGACTGTCAAAACAGCGACTGTCAAAACAGTGACTTCAAATGAGCGACGTAATCAGAATGGCGACTGTCATAACAGCGACTGTCTAAATGGCGACCGCATTATAATAGCGACTGTCATAATAGCGACTTTTCTGTCAATATCAGAGTGAGATACATTCACTACTCACTGCTAGGAGATAGTTAAGGCTATGAGACTGAAGACTATCCCCTTCGATGTTGTGATATAAAAGGTGTTTAGCTATTAAGATTAGAACAAGTAATGTGGGTAGAAAACAACATAAATGTAAAACATCAAACACTCTAGAAGTAGACCGCGGGTGACGTCGGACAGTCTAAGAGTCTTTTGAATAAATGAACAATTTTTTAAACCATCTATATTTTATAACATAAAATGAACTCATTGACAGGTACACATTTATAAAACATGTCATAGGGACTTTATTGTGGGGGCTGAATTTGTGTTCTACTGTCCCTGTCACCTGGATGTAACATACATCTAGGTATAACACACAGCTGGGTGTAACCAGGCTGCCGAGAGGGGGGCCAGGGGAGTCGTAGCCAGGGGGCCCGCATCTGTAAGGGGCCCAGCCGCCCCGACCAGGTCAATTTTTTTCACGACTCATTGTTTATTAAAGGGCCCGCAATGATGTCCTGCCCTGGGGCCCTTGTTGGCTCTCGGCACTCCTGGGTGTAACACACTACTGGGTGTAACACACAACTGGGTGTAACACACTACTGGATGTAACACACAACTGGGTGTAACACACTGTTATGTGGTGGGAAGTCATAATGCCAATCTTTGCCACGAACAGATCCTTGTCTAGAAGTATGAGTTTTATGTAGATGGTCTGGTGACAATATTTCTATTTTCACAGCTCACGTTCAGTCTCCGCTAATAAATCAACAAAATATCGGTTTCTTTGCTGATAAAACAAGTTTATTATTTATAGATGTTGACGCCAGTTCTCCTCACATACAGCACTTCAGTTTACGGCCCGCTCTTTCGCTCCTGCTATCTCGTTCTCAGTCTCTCTCCTGTCTGCCTTACACACAAAATCGTCCAGCTTATATACAGCCAACGACTGGCGTGGCATCAGTGATTTATTACCCCTAATCATTCCTAGCCCAACGAACTCTACCCTCAGTGTAATAAAAGAGATTTGACATCTAAACAGGGGACCTATAAAACTTTCTAACTCAGCATCCCCCGCTAAGTAAATTCTACCGCACGGCTTTCCTAAATAGATGTAGTATCACCTATAATTTGTAGACCGGTCCCCAAACTTAATCATACGTGTCACGGTCACGATCAATTAACGACATCCCACCTAGGGATCTTACACGGTAATCTAGGTCACTGTTACGTCGGGAATTTACCCCCCGCCATAGACAAGTCCAATCCTAACACACGCCTACCACCCGCCCTAATCCTAGATGACTCAGCATGGAATGTCCAGAATATGTTACGTCAAGAATACACCTCCCCACTTCCTCGCCATGGTCAAGCCAATCCTAGCACACGCCTGTTATCCGTGATGACTCATCATGGAATGGATGGAATGTGAAAAAGACGTTTAAACCCTTTTAATACTGGGCCACGCAAGTCGAGTCCAATCCCAACATACGCACTATTCCTCCACCTTCCCCCCCCTCCGGGCCAGTGACGATGACTCATCATGCATGGCTTGGACCAAAGTGAAAATCAACTGGCTCCGTACCCTAATGACTCATGCTAGATGTTCCACCTCCCCGCCCACGCACGGTTTATCAACTGGCTCACGTACCCCTTCCAGCCTTTATAAAGACGACCCAGAATGTGTTTCGACAGTCGGCCCCGGATACTTAGAACAGTCGGCCCCGGATACTAAGAGCAGTCGGCCCACCGTCAGTCGGGCCAGTAGATTTAGAGAATCATAATATTTAGAGTAGACTTAAGTTGCTAGACGTGTAAAATATTGCTTCACTAAAAGTTGTATCATAGTGTATTAAATAAGTGTTGTAGTGTACACTCCTCTGAGTTGTGTTATTTATACATTAGCACCAATACCAGTAAGAGTTAAAGTTAAATATTTGGTGATTAGATACCAATCACCTGGCGAGCCTGCCCTCAACAGATATTCATATTAGAATTTTATAACGCAACATATTTGGCGAGCCTACGCCTCAATCAAGACATATACAACCACTTTGACCGCCAGTCACAATGACACCCCCCCTTTCCCGAGCACTCTTTTGTTCCTGAAACCCGTAAACTATTGTGCTAAAAAAAACCTACATCGTAACACATACACTTTTATCAATAAAACAAACTGCAACTAAACTAACTTTGAAACATTTTTTGTTTATTAAAAACTGTTTTGTGTCATCCATAAAAAAAGATTAAAACTGTAAACATTACGTTAATAATCTGAAGGCATACATAAATAATATGTAGGCAGTGGAATATCAAAAATATTCAAATGTATTTAACCTGACATTCTAGTTTCAAAGTAGTATAGTTACGTGTAGTATATACACTAGAACAGCGGGCTTTGCATTTCAGTATGCGCAGTCTGATGTGAAAGAATAATTTTCTTTGCTAATATGTCTACAACACTTGCTGCATTAAAATTTGATGTAAATTTGTTTCACATTTTGCATTTTATTTAGCAATTTGACTGAAGTAGGAGATACATCAATTGTTCTTTAGCTTTCTGCATAGTTGAGTCGACTGTCTCCATAAGACAGTGAGTTGGTTGAATATTCAGTTTTGAACACAGTTGTACCACTTCTGTTGTCATTGATTCCAACGCAACCAAATTGAAAGACATAATAAAGGATCACCTTATAGTTTCACAGTGAAAATCTACGCCATTAGGTCTATATTGTTTCATCCTTTAGTTTTCTTAGTTTATAAAAAAAATATCTAGTTTCTTGCTCTTTTTCATTTTCCTTTATCAAGAAGATTGTGTAATTACTGCCAACAAGTTGGTAAAGAAATTTAGTAATTCAGAAGTGTTGCTTCTGGACTGAACAAAAACATTGGGGCGGGGGGGGGGAGGCTAAGCCTTTTTTTTCTGAAAATCTTGTATTTACAAACAACTTTTTTTTTGGTACTAATTCAACCCTAGATATCCAACTACCTAGAGTGAAACATTTCTTAGTCATTAACTCTGCTTGCTTTAGACTATTGAAATAATTGTCTGTCACTTCCATGGACGTCCCTAGTAAGTATTAACAATCTCTGAGACTAATGCAACAATTCACTTCACTGACTAGTCACTTGTAAGTGTAAACAGTCTCTGAGACCAATGCAACAATTCACTTCACTGGCTAGTCACTTGTAAGTGTAAACAGTCTCTGAGACCAATGTGACAATTCTCTTCACTGGCTAGTCACTTGTGAGTTTGAACAGTCTCTGAGACTAATGCAACAATTCACTTCACTGGCAAGTCACTTGTAAGTGTAAACAGTCTCTGAGACCAATGCAACAATTCACTTCACTGGCTAGTCACTTGTAAGTGTAAACAGTCTCTGAGACCAATGAGACATATCTCTTCACTGGCTAGTCAATTGTAAGTTTAAACAGTCTCTGAGACTTATGCAACAATTCACTTCACTGGCTCGTCACTTGTAAGTGTAAACAGTCTCTGAGACAAATGCAATAATTCAATTCACTGGCTAGTCACTTGTAAGTGTAAACAGTCTCTGAGACTAATACAACAATGCACTTTACTGGCTCGTCACTTGTAGGTGTAAACAGTCTCTGAGACTAATGCAACAATTCACTTCACTGGCTAGTCATTTGTAAGTGTAAACAATCTCTGAGACTAATGCAACAATTCACTTCACTGGCTAGTCACTTGTAAGTGTAAACAATCTCTGAGACTAATGCAACAATTCACTTCACTGACTAGTCACTTGTAAGTGTAAACAATCTCTGAGACTAATGCAACAATTCACTTCACTGACTAGTCACTTGTAAGTGTAAACAATCTCTGAGACTAATGCAACAATTCACATCACTGGCTAGTCACTTGTAAGTGTAAACAATCTCTGAGACTAATGCAACAATTCACTTCACTGGCTAGTCACATGAAAGTGTAAACAGTCTCTGAGACTAATGCAACAATTCACTTCACTGGCTAGTCACTTGTAAGTGTTAACAGTCTCTGAGACTTATGCAACAATTGACTTCACAGGCTAGTTACTTGCAATGTATTTACCATGTCACACATACTAAACAAATATGTAACAACCCCAGACGCCAACCAGGCGCACATGTTCCGGAATGTTCTCTTTACCATAATATGTCAGGGAAGGGCAACTCATCATTCTTCCATCTTCAGATTTATCGAAGTTCTAAGAGGGGAGGAAGCCCATCAACGGACAAATCTTACCCACCTGCTACAGGGCAGAGACCTGACTACGCGAATGAAAAAATACGCGACAATGAACACACGAATCACTGCTGTACAGTAACATCGATATCAGTATTATCTTCTGCAATTCATTCGAGCCATTGCTCACAATTTAGAAATAAACGTGACATAATTTGACTAACGTTGATCTCTTTCTATTCTATTTTAAATCTTCTTTTTAAATCATGTATGTATTATGTAGTTAATCTAAATTAATGTTATTTTTAATTCCGTATTGATCTATTTCTATCCTGTTTTAAGTCAGCTTTTTAAATCATGTGACTTTGTATGTAGCCTATCTAATTCAAATTGAATGTTATGTATAATTCATTTATTTCATTTAATTCATCGAGAATAAAAGAAATGTAATTTTTTAAATTTCTTTAGCCTTGAATTTTTATAATGAACAGTTGCAATGGTTCTTTGTATGTATGTGTTTGTGTTTTCAGCTGTTGCCAGTTGTCTGATGAATTAGTCGCTGTTATGACAATCGCTCTTTTCATACAGTCGCTATATTGAGGTCGCTGTTGTGACAGTCGCAGTTTTGACAGTCGCTATTATGAACCCGAGCCTAGTCTGGCTTTTGATTACTGACACAGTTTCCCCCGGCAACTTAATCATGAAGCAAATTTTAGTTTTGTTACAGATGGCAAGGAATCTTCAAGCGAGGGCGCCATTCCCGCGGGGCTCTACCCGTTGCCACCCACTAAGCCCATCAATGAAAGTAACGACTAAAGTGCTTAGAAAAAATTAAAGAATTAAGCTTTATGTAATAATTATTACTTTCTTAATTGGCACATTTCTGCGTTCAATTCTTAAGTAGGTACCCCAAAGTGAAAAAAAACGCGATTTTCGTACATGTAAATCATTAGCCAACATGCCTATTTTCAACCAACGATTTTTATAATGAAACAATAACATTATTGTATCATAAACTATATCATTAAAAGTTTATTTTAAGCACCTTCAGTATATGTTTGTTTTGTTTTCGATAATTTAATAAACGAAATCTTACATTGAATTAACTCGCCATGTCTGTTTTTTTGTTGCAACAGACGCGTACATTTTCTACCCCGTATAATCCAAATATATATAAAAAAAATTATATTTATTTAAGAATAACAGATCTTTATAACCATATCTTTAAATATTTGATAAATAGGAAATATCATTGTTTAATTTAATTTTTAAAACGTATTTTAAACATTTTTTCCGTAAATTTAAATCAATCATTAGATAGCTAAACTATTGGTCTATACAACTGTTATAAATGTAGATGCGCCCAATTCTTGGTGCCCATTCGCCTCGCCCTATAAAATACACTCTAATTATACATTTGTTCCCCGACGCGAAGGCCGAAGCTACGGATTTCCAGTCTTTGACTACTCATAGTGATTGAGAAAAAAATATTTTTAGGACCTATCGAATATCAGAGGTAAGTCAAACCATTGCCAAATCAACTAATAGCATAAATATCAATGCATTAAAAAATAAATATGTATCTGTTTACTAATAAACTAGTATTAAATGATGATGATTATAAATTATATTTACTGTGATTTGCTAGTGAATCTCTCAAAGTCTTACATCACCCCTACATACTTCCAACAAATGCCCAGTTTTTTCTCGCGAATGAAAAACAACAATGTTTTTTTTATTCTATAACATGTTAAAATATTTATAAAAATTAAAAAAAAATTTTACGGGAAACTATTTCATTTAAGTATTTTAAGTCATTTCGTTTATTCAAAAATGGTCAAGAAATTGAAAGTTGAATTGTCTCGTCGGAAAAAAAACAACTAAGACTAGTAAGACTAAAACTAAATTTGCCGTGTTTGAATTTAAATTATAGTACTGAATTAACTATTACATTAGATTTACTGTTAATAATAAAATCTGAATGAGAAAGTTTAATTACAATATATTATAAAAAAATGTTTTTGTTTGACTACAGATATAGACCTACAAAAATCTAGGCTACTAGTATAGTAGTTGTTGTATCCCACCTGACTTAATGCCTTGAACTCCTTGAGGACCAAAGGGCCTCTGCAACCACTCTCCTGCGCAATCTGTTTTGGGAGGCCTTTTTAAATTCACGCCATTATCTGTTTGCAGATTTTCATCTCCTGCTCGCAAGACCTTTACCATTGGTCTTTGGGCGGCCGACCTTTCTCTGGCCTTGGGGGTTCCATTGCAGAGCCATTTTTTTGATGTCTTCTGGAGGCTTCCTTAGTGAGTGGCCAAACATTTCCTCCAGAACACTTGTAGGTCTATGGGATCTTGGTTTACCTACTGCCAGAGATCTTCGTTCCTGAATGTTTCTAGCCTCCTTATCTTTAAATTATTCCTGAGGCAGCCATTTAGGAACATCTGTAGTCTGTTGGTTACTAAGTTTGTGACTCTTCATGTTTCCGCCCCGTATAGAGTACCGATTTCACGTTGCTGTCGAAAATCCGGAGTTTATATTTGTTTGAGAGGGAAGATGTTTTCTATACAGGCTTCAGACAGACGAAGGCATGTCTTGACTTGCAGATTCTGGCCTTGACATCAATTTCTGATCCGCCTGTGGCTGAAATAATGCTACCAAAGTAGTTAAGGTGGTCTACTTCTCTCAAATGCTCTTTGCCAAGGGTTATAGGTGCCTGGCTTTTGCTAAGTAAGGGTATGACTTCTGTTTTGTCTGTATTTATGTGTAGCCCAGTTTTAGCAGATTCTTGGGCTAATTTATTTGTTATTTGCATGTGCTGATGTTTCTGAGCTAATAGACATAAGTCATCAGCAAAGTCTAGGTCTTTTAAGCATTGAGTCATAGACCAGTCTTTGCGCCTTGAGTTATCTGCCTCATGATCCAGTCTATGACTGTAAGAAAGATCATGGGGAAAAGTAAGCATCCCTTGCGTACTCCGGTTTTAACTTCAAATTCGCCTGAACAGCTTGCCTTTATGTATCACTTGGCAGGCGACGCCTTCAAAGAGGTACTGGATAAGATGTAGGTCTTTGGAACACCATAGTGTTGTTGGATTTGCCAGATGGTGTCTGTTTATTCTGTCAAAGGCTTGGAGGAAGTCAATGAAATTTTGGTATGAGGTGGATTGCCACTCCAGGGATTGTTCAATGATAATTCTTAGTGTGGTAATTAGGTCAGTACAGGACCTGTCTTTACGGAATCGGCCTTGTTCTGGCCTGAGCTGATTATAGATGCGAGTTAGTATTTTGCTTGGCGCAGATAGCATCATTATAACTGTCATATTCTGTGAGATCGGGGTGAAATCAAGCCCTACCCTGTCTACCTTCCCCCCCCCTCGTGTTGCGTCATCGACTCAGGAGGAGATAGTCAAATGCTTTGTCTTCCCAGTGTTCGCACTGTGGTCACTGTGTCTGGTGCCAGATTAACCCACTTAACACTGACCGTCACCTGGGAAAGATTAAAGTAGACAGGGGAGATAATCGGTGCCCTTGTCAGATTCAAGCGGGAGAGGGGTGGGCACTTTGTCCCTTTATCTCCCCACGCTTAGTTGGAACTGAACACGCGTGATGTGGTTGGGGCCTACACGGCTCGCTGCTCATTGGTCAGCGGAAGTCTCGGCGCGGATTAATCGCGAGATTGGAGTCATTTTGTGTGGCTCGAGACTTCGTAGTTTTTAGTCAGGCAGTTGGAGTGAGACAGTCGAAGAGAGAATTCGAGCTCGGACGGCCAGGGAGGGCGTCAGCTCGACTCGCGCCTGAGCTGGTACAAAGGCTGAGCTGATGGGACTTAGATATTTTCATCCAGCTCAGTTCTGAGTTCTTTTTAGAACTACAATCGCAGTTACTTGATTAAACTTATTTGATCCATTTGGATTCAGTGTTGATACAGTTAACTGTAACTGTTACTGAAATGGCTCTAATAACTGAAAAAAGTGAGTTCAGTTTACTACTAACTGAAACTGTAATTGAAAAAAAACATTTTAACTGTAACTGTAATACTAATAGAAAAAAAATAATAGTAATAGTAATACTAATTGAAAAATGCGCTATAAAACAAAATTCTAGAAATGCGCTACAATATTACATGTATTGCATGTGGCTTATAGGGCAGTCACGTGTGATGTCATACAGACGCGAGATTGTCTGCGGGGAGCTCACAAGTGGAAAGAGAGACTGACAAAAAATCTAGAGATGCGTACTTTTATGAAAGTGAACAAAAAAATTTATAAGATAACCCAACACTGTTGTTTTGTAAAAATATTTGGTTCATATACCGGTATTTTTCATGTGTTTTGATGCATAGTCTTTACTAGTGATTACTGATATAATAACTGAAAAAATTACTAACTGTAATAGTAACTGTAAAAAACAATTCAATAATAGTAACTGAAAAATATTTGAACGGCTTACTGTAACTCTTACTGTAACTGAAAAATGCTAAATGTAATAACACTTTTGGATTTAATGTATTATTGATATAGTAGCTGAGAACGTTACTTGTCCTTTTTAGGGCACCATGTAAATGTTTGCTTTTATATGAATAAACACTACTCGTTGTAGTTGTACGTGTTTGGTTATCATTTCTTGCTGTGCACGTCCTGTGGAACCACGTGGCTGGGTAAAATATAAGTACTAGCCAGAACTTAGTAGGTGATCATGCTCTTAGACAACGACCGCATGGACCCCGCAAGGGGTCCTTGACATCTGGGTGCTCGTCCGGGATCTTTACCAATATCTGAGTAATCAGACGGGGCCAAACACCTTACTGAATTCACGGCTAGGGGGCTCACCCAGCCATTGTGCAGGGGCCACAACCAACAGTAGATGACACGCGAAGTCATCAAGTTGAGAGGTGGCTCGATGAGTCACTGAGTCCGAATGGTGATTCCCAAAATCACAAAAGTAGCCCCACTTGTGATAGGCAAAATCACCACGTGGCGAAAATGGTAAACGATGGCGGTACACTATACCGCCTACAACAATTCGTACGTCTTCCCTCCGGCCAGAAGATATGCCACTCAACCAGAAGAGAAAGGAACCCCCACCAACCGAAGTCAGACAAGAGAATCGAAATCATGAAATATTTTTTATAGTCTCTTAGTTAAGTTGTGTGGTGAGAATATGTTATTCTGTGTTGTTATTTAACCATTAACTGCAGGACTGGAAGCGTCGAGGTAGGCCAATTATTTTTTTTAGTCTTTTCTTACTGACCCTTGTGAGCTGCCTAAATATTTTTTTAAAGTAACGTATTTCCTTTATCTTCAATCAACTCATTTGAGTTTTAGTGAATTCTAACTTAACATGCGGTAAAAATCAAAGTTCGTATAGCTTTACATTTGACACGCATTTAATTAGCTCGTTGCAAGTCGCAAACATAGGGAGGTAACAAATTATGATATTTTAGTTACACCCGGTTAAATGTTAATGGCGTCATCAACCATACACTTTTATTGACTTATAGATTACCAATCTAAGGGTTTCTAGCACGTGTTAAGAGGGATTGAATTGGGGCTCACAGAGAGAAGGGGTTGAGGGCCTTAGTTGTTGTCAGTGGGCCACGTTAGCACCATTTATAGATAATGGGAGGGCCCATGGCAGTTTAATGTTGTTAGGTGTGCGGTAAGGTAACGGCCATGCAGTTTTAAGGGTGCAAGGCATCTCGCTGCCTTGTACATGCGGTAGGATATGGGCCTTTTAGGCGCCATTTTGTTGGTCCATGCCAGATTCCAGGTAACCGGTGGACGTTAATGTATTTTGATTGTGTTGGGCGCAGTTTTGTAGGTTCATGCCAGGTTCCTTGTAACCGGTGGACGTTAATGCATTTTGATTAAGCGGGGCGCAGCTTTGTTGGGCCATGCCAGGTTCCTTGTAACCGGTGGACGTCATTGTATGTTGATTGTGTGGGGCGCAGTTTTGTTGGTCCATGCCATGTTCCTTGTAACCGGTGGACGTTAATGCATTTTGATTTTGAGGCGAATGCATTTTGTTTTGTGAGGGGCCGAGTCCAAATAGCCTTTTAGCGGGGTCGGGACGTCGGGAGCCTCATTTGTTGTTGGTGGGCTACGTGAGAACCATTCATAGATAATGCGAGAGCCCATTGGAATTTAAAATGATGTAAGAGATGTGGTAAGATACCGGTCAAGCCGTTTGGGACGCAGAGCATCTCGCTGCCAAGCACATGCAGCAGGAGATGGGCCCTTGGGGCGCCGATTGGTTGTCCATGCTAGGTTCCAGAGAACCGGTGGACGTTAATAGATTTTATATTTTGATTGGGTGTTAATGCTTTTCATGCATATTTTTAGAACATTTTTGAAAAAAATGCCCTATTGTCCCCGTTTTGTCTGTCTGTCTGTCTGTCTGACTGTCTGTCTGTCTGACCGTCATCACCCTAGATCTCAACAACCATAAGTCCTAGACCCATGATGTATTTATCATTTTGTAGGTCTTGGCCTGCCATGTGTGAAGCAAAAGTTCATTTCGCGATCTGACCTCTGAGGGCCGTAAAAGGGGGCTTATAAAGTACCGTTTTTTACTATATAAGCTATATTAACAATGGAGCGCCCTAGATCTCAGCAACCATAAGTCCTAGACCCATGATGTATATATTATTTTGTAGGTCTTGGCCTGCCAAGTGTACATCAAAAGTCTATTTCGCAATCTGACCACTCAGAGCCAAAATATAAGAGTTTCTTATGTACCGTTTTTGCTTATATTTTAAATATAAATAATAAAAGCTAATCAAAGGGGCGTAATCATTATTTATTTTGTAATAGTTATTCAACATGATTACTTCCCTCTCTAAATTTATCAAAATTCATGAGCGTGGAGCAATATTTATGGCTGTAACCCGGAAAAAAAAATACGGATTTCGTCCGGCAAAAATGCTCTAAAATGTCCTTTGTCCGAAACGGAAAAGACTTAAATTGCTTGTTTACTTTTTTTGTGTTGTCATTTTGAATTTGAGTAGACTTTCATTTTGACTTTGTGTACAGTCATTTTCATTAACTCTTAATCGACGGCAGGTTTTTGGCATTTTTTTATTACCAAACAGGTGTCCTTACATTTTGGACTATATTGTCTGTTTCCTTTATAGCTCATATATGTGTGATATATACTTTTTTTTCTTCTTTGAATAGGCTTTAAAACTGTGCAGCTTTTTTTTTGTGAAAATGAATTTTGATAATATTTAAAAAAAAAGAATTTAACAAAACAAATTTTTTTTTTTTAAAGTGTACAAACAGCAATAAGACGAAAAACAAGTATTAAAAACAAAAACATTTTTTCAGACATTTTATTAATCTACATATATTTCTGAAATGAAATATTCAGTTATCAATCAATTTCTTCAAAAAAAAATGTTTGGTGACTTTTTTTCAAATATGCATATTTTCCTTTAATTATTCACATAAAAAAATTTAATTGTAAGAAAAACACAAAAAATGTAGAAAAAAAAGTTTTTTTTATTAAAAAAGACATAATGCACAGTGTGTTTTTTGCACTGCCCCTTACTTTTTTGACAAAATGTCAAAAAAGTGAGGGGTTTGGCCTTATGCGCGCCTGTGTCGTGAGGCTACCTTGTGTTTTTTCTTGAAAAAGTTGAAAAAAAATGTTTTTTGGTCAGTTTTGAATGTTTTTATATTTTTTTTTGATTTAGCGAGTGTTAGTTTCATTTTTGTCACTAGATTTAAGTTCTTTTTCCACTAAATAATGAGAATCTGAGTCCATTTTAATGTAGTCAAAGTGACTGACAAAACGTAAACAAATCAAAATGGCGTTCGGTGCCGGTCAACTGATAGTGTTGTTTTATTTGCGAGAAATTGTAGTTAAATAAAAAATAAATAAATATTTTTTATTAGAAAGTATTTAGCATGCATTTTTTAAATAAAAATATTACATTTGTAATAAAAAAAATATTTAAAAAAATAATATTTTTCATGGTTTGACTTTATGGATCACCAGAGTCACATTTTATTGTATGCCGTTTGTTGGGAGTTAAGTGTACATTCATTTTCATTTTGTGTACATTCTTTTTTATTTTTGTGAAGGCCGAGTCATTGTCGCCTATTAGCGGGCGGGACTGCGGGTGCCTCATTTGTTGTCAGGGGCGCCACATTAGAACCATTCATAGATTGGGTGGGCCCATGACTATATAATATGTTGTTGATGCCGTGCCACCTACATTATTATACATGTCCCTTTAGATAGTTAAGGTCCAGCTGCTCTTTGGATACACGAGGGTTAGGCGTGGGACTAGAGGAGCCCAGGGGCCCTCGAAACCTCGCAACACGCGTCGTCTGGTGGGGCCAGCTAGAGTTTTCCAAATGATTGAGTGGACCAGGTTGAGGTGAATGAAATTAAGAGTGTATAGAAGCGTGGCATACTCATTCCTTGTGCAAGCTAAGAGGTCATGCGCTCGGGCAGGCGGGCCTCATATAGATTAGGCGGACGCCGGGCTGGATCCCTAAAGTGAAGAGTGGTTGGCTCAATTCTTCAATCAAACTGGAGGGTGTGACATATGAGAGACCCGGGCAATCAATCACTGAGTAACGGCACCTATTTTTTTTACAAAAAAAGCACTGCTTATATCACTATATATAAAACAGCGTGTAAGAGATTAAGAAAGAAAGAAAGATAGTAAGAAGCCGAATAGAACTTGCGCGACGGTGCTGTATCGTGCCACACCAACTTGCCTCTCTGCTATCAGTTTATGAGGGTGTGACTTCTAGACAGAGACAATTCCCTTCAACTTTTTAAGATAAAAGACATCTAAGAAGTAGGACTAATACAATTAATGGTTGACAAGGTGACAGATGACTTATGACAAGGTAGTGAGAAAACAATAGAATAGTAAACAGCAAAGGTGTGAAACCGGGAGGCGACGTCGGACAGGCTAGTAGGGTTAACAATGACTACCAGGTGACGCTCCCTAGAAAGATTGGATAGTAAGTACAATAACAAAGGAGACGGCGTATTTAGGGTAATTAAAGCACTGACGTTAGTTGTATAAATAGGACTTGATTTGGACATAAATTAGGTAGGAGAAGTTTTTAGGAATGAGAGTTTACTTACGAGAGTTTTAGTGACAAGAGTTACGAGAATAGTTAAGAGATCTTTATTTGGTCAGAGTTGAGGCATAGTGAATTATTGTGGACTTAAGAAAGTGTTTTCATTTATGGACTTGTTGCATTATTATGTATAGTTATATAAATAAATCGTCGTGTTCACAACGCATCATGTTCGAATGGTTATTGAGTTGTGACAAAGGAGTGAGCACCAAGGTGCAACTTTTTTTAAACAATATTTAATAATCATTACAATTTAAACATCTGAATAACTCCCGGAAGTTTTTAAACATGTGTTCCTTTTAATCACAAAATCGTTCACTTATGATGAAAGTGTTCAAATGACGAGACTGCCCAAACTCCCCCAACCTATATTATGTAGGGGAAAGCCAGAGACTTCCATATACCTTTTATTCGAAAGATAAACAAACCTCATTTGATTTAATAGATGTCTCGCGTGGGTGTATTATGTTTTGTACTGATGTCTCTTCCACTTTTCTAAGCTACTCTGCACCATGCACAACTAATTGGCGACGGTCTTCAAACTCTTGGTTGTTTTAAACGAAAATTCTATGTCGCTACGTACCACTGCAGAATCTTTCCCGTTCCTCTTGGAGGACGCGCAGCACTTGTTGAGAAACGCTGTGATAGCAGGCCTACATGTAGGCTTTGTCTACAACATTGAAAGAAATATAATAATAGTATAATATAGAACACTTTTGTATGACTAATATAATTATGCATTTTATCTTTTATTTTCTTGCATTTCTGACAGAAGTAACTTGGCATTCAATAGACAAACGAGAATGCTGGCAAACTTAAGCCTTTCAGACTGTTACAGATCGAATTCAACAAAAACACAATCGGAAAGAGATGAAACCATGCTTGGGGTAAATTGTTTTGATAATAAGATAAAATCTCAAATATCGCTTAAATAAACGTACACAATTCATTTTTTAAAAAGAATTTTACTAAAATGTTAAATAATTTTCAGTAAATTTCTAAAAGGGAGAGATTACTATACGACAGAACATATGACTTTTCAATCATTAAATACATAATCGTCTAACCCGTGTGTCTAACTCAGGTAGTTTTCATATCGTGCGGTGTATGCGTTGTATTTCATACATTTCTTTGTTATTTCTGTTCATATCGTATTCTGTTCATGGCAGTAAAGTTTATTACATTGAAGAACATGTACATATATCAAACATAAAAAAGAATTATATTTGCAAGTATAACTTATTACATTATTGTCATTTTTAAAAGAATGGTTTCAGTATCAAACAATTACTATATTAATAAAATAGAGTATACAATTATAATTTACACTGATACAGCAATAATATTGTAATTTTAAACTTTGTATTCTGGAACAAACATTGGTATTTGTTCAAATCGATAGATAATATTTTCTTGAATTTTTTCCTTGTTTTGAGATATTCTTTTTCTGTGGATACTCATCATACAAAGAACAGATAAACGATCATCACCAGTTGTTGAGCGTAGCCACGTTTTTAGTCGTCTTAGAGTGTTAAATGATATATCGATTGTGCATGTTGTTACTGGAAAAGTCAATGCTGTCAAAAAAGCCATTTTAGTCATGGGGAAAAAAAATTGGTTTCATCTAAAACTTCACATAGAGTCATTGTTTCTTTTTTTTCCCTTTACGAGTTTTACATTTCCATATATCATACAAGATTTCACTCTCCTCGATTAAAATGTGTAATATTCAGCTATAGCCTCGGCTTGATCCTTAAGTGCGAGTCTTTCTAGTTTTGTCATCAAAAAAGGGATGCAAAACTTAAAGGGAAAATGCTGGTTTATTTTCTACACAAAAACGTGTTTCCAGTTAATAGAATCAAGGTAGGGTGTAAAAACGGTTATTCCAAAATAATCCTCAGGCAAATCAACTTTTGTATTTTCCCTGTTCATTTGTCTTCCAGCTTTTCGTGCAGGTTGAATGTCGACACCAACGTCATCTACTACACCTTTTGTAACTAAAAATTTTCTTATACCTCTCATCACAATTCTGTCGATCAACAGCCAATGTAGTCAACAATTCTTCGATGTATTTTTGTACTGCCAGTAAATCTAAATGCACTGACAGTTATTTTCTGGTCACAGCTTCTAGCGTTGATGAATATTTTTGTATAATAACTCAACAAGCAACAATTGTACCCCCAACCCTAACCTCTAACAGCACAAAGTAACAAATAAGCAACTTGCTTATTTTTTCCAGATTGTTCTAAATATTCCAGATGTTTAACAATTTCTGTTACATTTTCAGCGAAAATCCGCAAGCTTTTATATTTATGTTTCCATCTAGTTTCACATAGCAAAGGAACATTTGGAATTAGTTTTCTTCGCTGATTAATTTCTCAGAAAAACACTATAATTGACTTAATTTTTCCTGTTGTGTTTCACATTATTTAAATCGTTCACGACAAGATTTAGTTTATGTGAACTGCAATGTACAAATGTTGCTTTTGGGTCTTTTTTTCGACTTATTGCTTGGACTCCTCCTTCTTTAATTACCATTGTAGAACATCCGTCTTATCCTTGACCAACAAGATTCGTCATATCTAATCCATATTGTAATGAATTTGTAATGATGGTGTTCTTTGACAAATCTAATACCAAGTGACATCTGCGCAATGCCTGAAATTATGTTGTCTCGTCGGCACGTAAGTATAGAAATTGCACCTGAATTATTTGCTTCACAAACAATGTCCTCACGCAAGAGAGACCCACAAATTGCGATCATGGTGTTTTGTGTAGTTGCCGAGATATACTTAGCACTACAAGAACCAATTGACAAATGATTACCTAGAACTTCATCTCCAGATTCGACACAAAACAGGTTGTAAAAATTATCAGAGTGTGATTCTTTTCCACGAAGTGCCAAATCATGCTTGCCGCAAAAAAGGGATTGTAGAAATGGTGGGACCCAGTTTGTTGCAATTTTCTTGAGTTTTTTTTCTAAATGATGAGTTCAACTGCTTATCTATAGAAACTGCTTTGACTTCCAATAATGCATGTGCTTTGCATGTGGCCACGTGCATCTTCGTTGAAATCTTTAAATTTTGTGCATGGTTTGATGACAGATGCCCTCTGAACTCCTGGAATTACTTTTTGCGGAAACAACGCGCAAAATTTGCAAAATGCACCTTTTAACATTTGCTAGTATACAACCCACGATGAATAGCATATCTAAAACCTCTGTTTCCACCACTGTCAGCTCTAAAAATCATACTTTTTATCAGGGGTCCAACAGTCATGTATCAGCAGCAATTTCAACTCATTTGAAAGGTCGTATGTCATGACATACCTTCCAATAATCCAATTTAGGAAATGAAGAAGTGACAGCGACAATTAAATTAGAAATAGTTGCTTCAGTTGTATCTGGCTGTTGAACTTGTACTGTTGTCCTCAATGCAGATGATAATTCAGATACTGCAAACGCCCTAAAATCTTCTAAGAACGGCTTTTCGGAATCCCGCGAGAGCACTACTTTTCGTTTTATTGAGCCTGTACAATTTTCTCCTGATATCCATCTTTTCATATTAATTTAGGATAAATTTAAAAATCCACTCAGTGGCAGACGATTGTAAACTAACAAGTGTTGCCAGATTATAAAAAAAACCCTGAATGCCAAAAACATTTTCGAAGGACAAATCAAGCTACAGAAGGCCAAATTTAAAAAAAATTAAAATCGCAACATGCTTGTAGTCAAAATGTTTGAATTTTCAAATACATTCATTTATGTCAATATAAATAAATTATGTTAAACTTAACTTGGATTTAATTGAAAAATGAACCTGTATGGCATTGTCAATTAAAAAAAACACATATTTTTTGTGCGCCCCCCCCCCCCTGGATAAATTTCTAGCGACATCCATGTTTCTTTGTTATCCCTTCTGTTGGATTTCGTTCAGCCAGCTTCAGCAGGCTTTTCCACTAGTCTTTTATAACTTGGTACTTGATTGACTATAATATAGCCTACACATGATCGATCCCTAATCTAATTTATAAACTGGAAAAAACAAACATCTACGAGGTAAAACTGTCCTCACTAGATTACATTCAGTTCTGCGCATGGCCTGCCTAGGATATCCTACACGATATAACCCCCACGGACATAACCCCAGCGAGCCCCCATTGGACCTAATTCAAACTTTTATAATAAAATCTTTTATATATAATATGTATTTTTAAGTGATTTTTTTTTCAAAGTACCCCCAATAATCTGCATTAGCCCTTCGAGCCACAGTGGTCAAAATTCAATCCTTTGTTAGCTTTAAATTAACAGGAAGCTTATCTTGCCAGGTAAAACAAACTAAATTAATAGTTTTAGCCCAGTGTCAAGACTGACCGTATCTTTATTGTATCTTTTAATTCTCGCGCCAGGCACACATTTTATAGCAGAAGTACAGTGGTCGGAAGTTAATCCTTTATTTGGGTAAAACAACATAGGAACATCCCTATCGATATACTGTGTTGACAGACAGAATCTTTCATATTGACACAGATTTTTTTCACTTAGACGATGGTCAAGATCGTATGTGTAGAAGTATCAATAATATCGACTTAAATTGGTCTTCTGAATCCGAATTCTGATTTAATCATTATTTTTATCAAAACATTTTATGTTGTTGAATTTAAAAGTGCCGTATTTTTTTAACGGGTTAAAACTTTCATTAATATTGCTTTTTGCAATCTAATGAATTGATTATTAAATTTTCTATCCAATTCAAAAGGAAATCGCTCTGGTGTTTGTACCCTTTACGACCCACGTTTTGATTATCAGGACTACAATTTAGATATTATATATCTGGACCACATACTAGATATTATATATCAGGATCACATAGGTCTACTAGATATTATAAATCAGGACAACATACTAGATATTATATATTAGGACCACATACTAGATATTATATATCACGACCACATACTAGATATATCAGGACCACAGACTAATTATTATATGTCAGGACCACAGACTGGATATTATATATCAGGACAACATACTGATATATAATATGAAGTCTGTGCAGTGCCGGCTTTAGGTATAGGCAGCTGCCTAGAGCGGCATTATTTCAAACAGCGTCAAATTTCAGCAAAATAAAATAAAAGCAAAAAAAAAATAAATAAATAAATGAATTTGAGAAAGTGTAGAATTAATTAAGAGCACAAAATTGCTTAAAATGGCGACAACAAATAAGTCACGTGGATTAATGCTCTATCTTAATTTATTACATCACTATTATGACATCACTATTTACAAAATTATTTTCTTAACTTCCGTCCAAAGATGTCTGCGGTTCGATAATCTGCTTCAATAGGTATCACAATTTTTTTTATTTTTTATATTAATTTGATAAAAAATATCGTAAAATAATATAATTAATATATATTAACTAATACAACTAAATCGAAAATTACTTACAGTTTAATTCACGTATTTTCTAATGTTACAGTTCAGTTCTTCTTACCCATCATGAGCAAGGCTAACACAAGAAAGCGCACCCTTTTTTATCTGGAGCACAGTATATAAAGAAAAGGAATGCGAAAAAAAATCATTCATAGAATCACAGAAAGACTGTGATTCTATGAAGGATATTAGTGACGATACCATTAGCGGGAACATATCACTATCGGAATCAAATATAAGTGGTGTTGATTGCAACATGTCATGTTCTTCAGCAGAGTTTTCACAGATTCAATGCATTCCTCAGATATTTTTATCAGATATTTTTTGAAAAAAATTAATGCCATTCAAATGGCAGAAGCTCAAGCTGTGCAAGAAATTGAAAATACTACTTATAATCATGGGAATGCAAGTCTGCATTTAACAAAATTAGATTCAGATATAATGGAGGATCCTGCTAAATGACCAGATATAAGTGATAATATTCGTTGTTTTCTTATTCAGCATCATCCAAAGCAGATCAAATTTTAGTCTGGTTATCCAAAAGATGAAAGTGGGAGACAATTTTCTAATTACCACTATACACGCAAACTGGCTAACGGAGAAACTTTAAAAAGGAAATGGTTGATGTATTCTACGTCAGTAGATAAGGTATATTGTTTTTGTTGCAGAATATATACCAGGAGTAAATCTGCCTTAGCAACACATGGCAGTTGTGACTGGAAAAATATGTCAAGTATATTGCAGCATCACGAAAAATCTCCAGACTATTTAACCAGTTATCATGATTGGAAAGAACTAAAAATTAGGGTAACAAATAATAATTATTAATCAGCGCCTTATAAATCGTGAAGCGAAATACTGGAAGGATGTATTAGAAAGAATAATGTCTTTGGTCAGAGTACATGGTGTTCAAAATTTACCCCTGAGAGGGCAGTCTGATGGGTTATAACTTATATGCATCTTATAATGGAAACTTTTTGAAATTTGTTGAAGTTATTGCTGACTTTGATCCAGTAATGAAAGAACATATAAGACGTATAAAATCAGATGAAATTCATGACCACTATTTAGAAAAAGGTATTCAGAATGGGATCATTTAACTGTTGAGTAAGAAGGTAATACAGAAGGTGATAAATGAGCTAAAAATGCAAAATATCACGTTATAGTTCTCGATTGCACACCAGACGTCAATCACAAAGAACAGATAACAATGATTGTTAGATTTGTTACAGCAAATGAATCGACACATTACAAACCTTCAGAAGTTTCTATCAATGAACAATTTATTGGATTCGTAGAACTTGAAAAATCTACAGGTACAAGCAAGGTGGAAATTTTACTTAAAGAACTGTCATATTCGGGTATTTTTCTAGATGATATGAGGGGCAACGCTACAATAACAGAGCGAACATGCGGGGAATACACATTGATGTCCAAGCAAGGGTTAAAGAGATTAATTGAAAAGTCTTTTATGTCCCTTGCAATGCGCATTCGTTGAATTTTAGTGGTGAATGAAGCCGTAAACTGTTGTTTGGAAGCAGTAAGGTTTTTATGAGGTAATTCAAAATATATACAACTTTTTTTCTGAATCAACACATCGCTGGAATGTATTGTTTGAATATGTCCAAAACAATGAGGCAGCATATTTAACTGTTAAAAAGTTATGCGCAACACGTTGGGAAAGTCGAGTTAATGCTGTGAAGGTAATTCGATACCAAATAGTTGAAATTTGCGATGCACTCGTTTCAAATGCTGATGACATTTCACTTTCTGGACCACGTGGAACCCAGTCCCGTGCAGAAGCTAAGGGAAGTGTTTTATTCACACACCCCGCACCTCCAGGAGTGAGAAGGGAAAATCCGGGGGTGAAACAACAAACAACTGAACAGCGAGATGCCGAAGGCATCAAGGGAGGAGGGGTCAGGGGATGGGGCTTCCCTCCCCAGCCGACTAGGGGGTCTGGGGGAGCGTCGTAAGCTCCCTCAACGGGGTCAGCGATTGTTTACGCATTTCCTGCGTTAATTTGTATTGAAATGTTTCATAGAAGGCATGAAATCGCATCATCATGTAATGTAATGCGATGACAATCAATATAATGTAATAACAAAGTTTGAAATTTAAAAAAAAAAGAGTTTTTTGTTAAAAGTGTATTTTCTCACTTCAGAATTCACTTCTTATCTAGAATTGAAATACGTCGAGGCTTTTGCTGATGCCATGTGTAAATAATCTCTTGCAGTTGATGTCTTTCTGGTTTAACTGGCCCTTCGTGTGATATTAAAATCAGTTGGTGCAACGTGTTTGGTAACAGCCGCTGCCTTTGACGATTACAAAGCCTGTTCATTGACGAGAAAGAACGTTCCACATCTATAACCAACATATAACAATTATAACAAGTTATTGTAAATCATAGTCAATATTAGTCATAACATAGTATGCACCATTTAATCAGGATATAGCAAATTAAAAACTGTAAGGCTCGATTATTTTGTTTAAAAACATTGTTTTATAAGTTAACAGGGCAATGAAATAGTAAAAAAACCAGAAAAGTGTGCCAATGTTTGCAGACACTTACTTGCAGTTCCAATAGGGCAGGCAAGCAAAATACCTGCCAGCTTCTGCAGCTGGGGAAATGATTCTCCGACATCTGAAATTTGGAGTTGCTTACATATACCATCAACAGTTTCAGTCTTTCTTTTCGCCAGAAACTTTCTGAAGCATTGCCACTCAGCCGATAGATCTTCAGCATTCAACGGAGAATATCTGACAGTAGAGCAAGCTCTTTCAACTCCTCGGACAAACTTTTAAATTCTAAAACTGCTGGAATCAGTATTGACGCAGAAACACTGACGCGGCCTACTGTGTCGCCAAAACGTTTGTCTTAAGTTTTTCATTAGCTTGTCAATGTACGGCTTAACAACTTTCTCGTGAATTTCCACCACGTTGGCCGACTAGTCCACAGTATGCAATTTTGATTTGTACATAAATTCATGAAAGCCTTTGCTGTAGTTAGAATGATCTGAACGTATTTCTGCAAGGCGCTCAATTGTCACCTCAATCTGAAAAAACACAAGCATTGCTAAACTGAGCAACTGCGGGCTATCACATGTCATGTAATGGTAAAGCAAAAAATAACAGATTACAAGCATTACATATTGTCTAACTGAAAACATTAAGCAAGAGAAACACCGTAAACACTTAATAAGAGCATTACTATGATTAATAATTATATCAGAAAACATTCATACTGATCTATAAGCTGTTACCTTCTCAGGCAAAGTGGGTAGAGTTAACTTGGTCGATTGAAGCTGTAATGTCAGAATGTTGAGCGGCTGTAAAATCTGTTCAACGGCAAATAGCAACAGAATTGATTTTTGGTTTTGAAATGTTACAAATAGTCCAGCAGCCTCAGATGAAAGGTTCTCTTGAGCAACATGGATGTCTTGTAGCATTAGTACAATGGGCTCTAGACTACTTCGAATAGCTCGGACGGCTCTATAGTTCTGGATGAGAACATTTCGCCTCAAACCCCAGCTGAATAGCAAGTGCCGTATATTGACAAATTCCATCAGATGGTACGTCACACTTCGAAATTTGGAAAAGCATCTGCCAATTTGAAATATATCACAAGATCGAATCAAGAAGCAACTGCTTGCAATGCAGAAACAATCGCCTAGATATGGGTCTTTGCAGAAAATTTTAAAATCTACTTTTTACCTGTTAACTAGGTTAAACACTGGCAATTTTTTTCTGTCATGTAGTTTAACAATTTCTTTAGATGTGGCTCATATAAAAAAATTTGTTTCGTACCTTGTAAGGCGCTTGTCGCTGGTCGTGATGTAACTGGTGTTGCAGAAGCTGAAAATGAGATCTGTGTTTGCCGAAGTCGTTTCTTTGGTGGCCCAGAGCGATTAATTTGGCATTTTTGGCTGTTCGGATGCATTGCAAATTTCCGGATTAATGAGAGATCTACATTGTAACAGTTAACTATTTTAGAGATTGGTTACAATTTATTTTTATTGTGTTTAGTATTGTCTTGGGAGCAAAACTTATATATCTATATATTTAATTTGAACCGATGAAATCTATCTATATATATATTTCACAACTTCGAGAAGGAAGACAAAGACGCTGGACTATTTATAGAATAGCTGGGTTCAGAAGGGAGTTGTCTGATCACACACGCTAACTCAAAACACTATAGTGTGCTGTGGGAAGGGGTGGATTGAGGCAGACACATAGCGAATTGTCACAGACGACAAATCGCGCGAATACGTCACAGCACTATAGTCTGCTGGGGGAAGCTGGATCACAGTGAGCGTGTTGTTTAAAAGTGGGTCATGAGATCTCGCGACAGCGGGGAAAAAAACACTATAGTATAACTATGTGGTTGTACAATAGGGTTATGACTAATTTTAATTTTTTCAGCCTGGGGTTGTAATCGATGAACTTTTACCTACAAATCGCAAAAATGACTTTGGTTTTGCCGAAACATGAAAAAACCTCCCGCGCCTAAGTGAATTTCATTTATTAACATTGAAAAAAAAAGGGACGAGGCGTGAGTGTTGCCAGTCTAACTCTTAGAGAAAAATGCATTAATGGTTTTATGCTATATACAAAGTACAAACGAACGTAAATCTATATATTTTTATAAAGTATAAGACTAACAACATATATAATTTATATATAACTGATGTTATATATATCTAAACGTGTAGTCATTTTATAATTAACGATTATTCTAGCTATATTCAAAAAACACAGGACCTTTTCATAGCTATAAAATGGTCCTGCGTTTATTGAATATAGTTAGCATAATCATTCATAGTAAAATGACTACAAGTTTAAATATATGTAATATTTATTTATATAACTTGTGTATGTTTTTTGTTCAATACATTATACAAATATATAGATCTACATTCGTGTGTGTATTGTATATAGCATAAAACCGTCAATGCATTTTTTTCTAAGAGTTATACAGGCAACACTCACGCCTCATACATATAATACATATAATAAAAATTGTTTGAACCTCTATACCATGTAAGTTTTGCATAAAATACACATGAGTAATACATATAAATGAACATATTCAGTGTTTTAATAGTGTTTCAGATTTGTGTGTTTGTGTTTACAAATTTGCTGTTAAGATATTTGTCAGTTTTGCAAGTAGAATGAACCTACTCCATCAACGTTATAGCTCTCTCAGCTACTATGTTGGAACGAGGCACATCAAGCCCTGATGGTTCATTATTAACATCTGGCTTGTCAAAGGTTCTGAAGTATGTTGTTTCCTTTTTGATGGATGGATTGTTGATCAAGGGGCCACTTTCACAGTTGTATATCCAACTCTGCCTCCTGATTCAATTTGTCTTTTATACAGTTCTTTATCTTCACTACAAAGCCAATTTCCATTTGTTTTTGTTATATCAAACAAATTAACAAGATCTCCTTCAATTCTGCGTTTGGTCGCTTTCTGTGTTTTTCAAAAGAGATGATAAGTTTTTCAACCTTTGCCGACACTTGCTGTTTGGAAAGAACATGAAAATTAAGTTTCTCCCAAGCTTCAACAATTCCTGTTATTTTTCTGAGTCGGTTTCGTCTTCCTTTCAATTCATCAAAAAGTCCCGACAAATCTTCCGACAATATTTTTGTAGGTAGGCATTTTACATAGCATTTCGCTCATGCCTGTTTAAGTTCGGATATACTAAGACGGCGTTTAGTGCTTGATTTCAAGTTTTGTGCCAATATTCCCCCAGCCGCTTCCATTGCTAATTTGGACATTTTTCTTTGTAAAGACATACTTCCAAGAAGCTCTCAACAGCCAATCTCCAAAAACTATACTGCGAAGAAAAAAATTTGTTTAAATGATACGATATAGTATAAATTTACAGTTTAAAATCTCACATCTGTTTGGTCAAGTTTTTGCTTGTGGCAAGGCCTAAAACAGGATGACTGTAATGGACAGTATAATCCACAAAGTGTTTAAAATATAAATAGCTTCGTTTCAATCAGATTGTTCAATAGAAAAGCAATATATGTAAACAATTTTATACTCTCAAAAATGTCACATTCTCCTTAAATTGTTAGTTTATTTAACAACCCATCCACTCATGATTATGAAATTCGAAATGAGGCTAGGCGAGGGAAGTTTTTTCATAAACCAATAAAATTAACATCAAATATGTTATCTATGGGTAAAAGTTCATCTATTGCAACATCAGGAAAATCAAATTTTTGAAAAAAAAATTATAGTCATAATCCTATTGTACAATACTATTTCATGTCTAGACAGCTCCAGCAATTTTTAAAATAGTATTGTTTGGTCGTAATCATGTTCAGGGAAAAAAGCCGGGGGTAAAATTTCAAATTCCGGGGGTAAAAACTACCCCCGGAAATGGTCTGGATAAAACACTGGCTAAGGGAATAGCACAAAAAATGTTCGATTTCAAGTTTATTTGTTCATTAGTGATTTGGTATGATGTTTTATTTGAGATCAATATATCTAGGAAAACTTTTCAAGAAAAAGATCTTGATTTAAAGAAATCAATTCAACAATTGAATGCATCTAAAACTATGCTCCAGAATTATAGAACAGATGAAGCCAAAGCAATTACAACAGCTAAATCATTGGCTGAAGAATTTCGTATTGAGTGCAATTTCCCTATGGAAATACAAATAAGATCTCAACTAAGAAAGAGACAATTTGACTCTGGAGTTTCAGACGATCCAATTCTCGAGCCAGAAATGAATTTCAGGGTAAATTTTTTAACCAGATATTGGATATCGCAATTCAATCAGGTAATGATCGATTTATGCAGTTACATCTCATAGCGATTTATTTGGATTTTTGTATGAAATTAAAAAACTGGAGGAATGAGGTTTTCAAAGATTGCATGGACCTTTTATTAGCTTTAACATCTGAAAACGAAGATTCAGCAGACATTAATGCAACAGTACTGTGCGATGAATTATTTGTTTTATAAAGAAGAATTACAGAACAATCAAGCCCTAGAGTTATATTAGACTATGTGGAATGCACTTGGTTGCTCTTTTTCCGAATGTGTACGTGGCTTTGCAAATTTTGCTTACACTCCCTATAACAGTGACGAGTGCAGATAGAAGCTTTTCGAAGCTCAAACTCATAAAAAACATATCTTCGTTCTACCATGTCTCAGGATCGTTTGGTTGTTTAAGCTACAATATCTTTAGAGAAAACGATTGCAGAAGATTTTGATCTGACCGAAGTAATTGAAGAGTTTGCCTCTGCCTAAGCCAGAAAAGCATATTTTTCTTGAATTCTCTTCCATCTTTTTAACGCTCAATAAACATGACATTTCATTTTTTTTTTTATTTTCTATTACTTTTTTAACTTAGCAAAAAAAACTTCCTAAAATACACTATGTATACTAAAAACTCTTTAACTTTTATAAAGTTGCCAAATTAATTTTTTTTTTATGAAGAATGAACACAAGTAAGAAAACTATAAATATATCATATTTTTGTTCTCATAATTTGGATTTACATAAAAATAAATAGTATTTATAGAGTTTTCTTAGAAAAATGAAACTAAAAAGGGTGGCATTTTTGTCCTTGCCTATATCTCAAAAATGTCTAAGGCCGGCACTGAGTCTGTGGTAGAGATATATAATATGTAGTCTGTGGACCTGATATACAATATCTAGTCTGTGGTACAGATATAAAATATATAGTACGTGGTCCTTAAATATTATATCTAGTATGTGGTCGTGATATATAATATCTTGTATGTGGTCCAGATATAAGATATCTAGTATGTGGTCCTGATATATAATATCTAGTCTGTGGTACAGATATATTTAGTATGTGGTCCTGATATATAATATCTTCTCTGTGGTTCAGATATATAATATCTAGTATGTGGTCCTGATATATAATATATAGTCTGTGTTACAGATATATAATATTTAGTCTGTGGTCATGCTATATGTCTGTGATTGAGATATATAATATCTAGTCTGTGGTACACATATATATAATATCTAGTCTGTGGTCCTGATATATCTAGTATGTAATCTTAATATATCTAGTATGTGTTCGTGATATAAAAAAATCTAGTATGTGGTCCTAATATATTATATTATATATATTATATATAATGTATATTATGTCGTATATATATGAGGACCACATACTAGATATTATATATCAGGACCACATACTAGATATTATATACCAGGACCACATACTAGATATTATATAGCAGACCACATACTAGAAATTATATATCAGGACCAAATACTAGATATACATCTTGACCACAGACTAGATATAATTTATCAGGACCTATTTTCATGAAATTATGTACAGGAAAATACACGTTTTAAATTTATTAGCCTTCATTTACAATTTTCAGGATAGTTGCAAAGTAGGATAGAAAACACTATTTATTTATTTAGTTATTTATGTTTTGACAAAATTTTACTAAACATATTTGTCCTAACCTGTGCGACTTCCAAAAAAATATGGTCAAATCATGTCTTGCCAGATTGTTCAAATCAAGTCTATTTTCATTAGCATAGTATCTTGCAATTTGTTAATGCCAACAAAAGAAGCACATTTTATATATAAATAGAATACAATTTTACATTCGACAGTTAACATTTTATAAGCTTTTAATTAGGTTCACTTTCTATATTTTAAATATCTGAGAAACGGAACAAATCCAGTTAGAAGATCAATTTATCTAAAAAAATAAACTACTAAAAGTTGTCTACATGTATATAATTTATTATAATTCGATAATTAGCGTACTAGGCCAGAGTAAATATCTCTCTAGTGAGGGTGCTTGATGCAAAAGTGCCAACGACGACCTTGGACACAATGTTAATATTTCTAATCCTGAGGATTGTAAAAATAAAAATCAATATGAGTGGTAACTGTAAAAAGTAAAGTAAATGGGCCATCGGGGCAGATGAAGTGTAGAATTCATCTGTTTCTATAACCTCGGCATATGAAAGGGGTTGTGTGGTTAGCACAACGCCCAGCCGCCTTTACTCTCCCAACTTAAAGTCAGGTACCCATTTAAAGCTGGGTGGACTTGGGGACTTTCACCAGGACTTGAAAAAATCCCAAGGTTCTCACTGAGATTCGAACCCGGGACCCTCCGGTCGACTGTCAAGCACTCTACACCACTCAACCACCCGTCCCCTATGAGTGGTAACTGAGTAGTAATAAATTATCAGGTAGTAGGCAAATACCCTGTTAAAGAAATAGAGGAACTCTTGCTTAATTTTACATTGACTCCATACACTCAAAGAAATCTCATTTAATTACACTGTAGGACTATTATTTATTTTGCAATTCTTTTTAGTTTTTATTTTATTACAGTAATTAATTTAAAGCTTAATCATCAAGCATTTCTTTTTTTAATAATTTTTACAATGAAATATATTTTATACAACAGAGTGCTAAAGATAACCTCAAGAAATTTTTTACATTTTTTGGACTCTTGGAGTACATTGAAGAAAGCCAAATTCTCTTTGAGAAAACATTCAAAGGTTTAAAGTTTACAAGAAAGATGAGTTGTAAGAGATACTCAGCGGCTACTAACTATGCCATGTTATCAGAGAAACACTGGAATTCAATAGTTGAGAGGAATCTTTTAGATGTGAAATTGTACCAGTTTGCTAAAGATCTATTTTTCCAGAGATTATCTCAGTTCAACATAGAACTAGAGCCAAGAAAGTACGAATCGCAAGTAGTTCGAGAAGGTATTACTTATTCTATTTTTACAAATGGCTAGTATTCTTTTCACAAGTATTGTCTTCCACTGCTTACAATTTTTAACTGATTTTTTTGTTTTGTAACAATAAATGTTCATTTAAGAATAATATATATGAAAATGTTTTCACTTATGAAAAAAAGACCATTATCAAGCTGTAATTTTAAATAACTTTTTAAAGCAGTATATATATATATATATATATATATTAGGGTGGCTATTTACAATCCTCTCTATTGCTTCTACCCTAATTGGTAGGTCTTCCAATGTAGTGCAGGTCTTTCGTTTAGTACATTTCTCATTCTCCCTGTCAAATATCAATTTATACACTTCAGCTTGTAATATTTCCTTTTCTGACTTGAGACGTTTATTTTCCAATTTTAATTTATCATTTTCTATACGTATGCTTTCTCTATCATGTTTATCATCCTCAGCCTGCATTATGTTAGTAACATTGTACCTTTATTCCTCACTTATCCTCTCAACTTCATTAAATCCTTCCATCAGTTTGTCATTGTCTATTAACACGGGCGATTTTTTCTTCTCTTCATCTTCTTTCTGTCCCTCTATAGATTTGTTTGAAGAAAAATCACCAGTAAAATGGGGTAGCTTATGGAATGGGGTCATTTTATCGCCCTCCACACTGACTCCAGGGGTAGCTGACATCTCAAGCTCTAAGCGCCTTTTTTCCTTCGCGATTTCTTTCTCTCTCAGTTCCCGTTCTGCGGCTCTTTCTTCACTCTCTCTCTCTCTGTTTTTCTTCCCTCTCTCTCTGTTTTTCTTCCATCTCTCTCTTTTCCTTTTCCATTCTTTCTTCCCTCTCTCTCTCTGTTTTTCTTCCATCTCTTTCTTTTCCTTTCTTTCTTCCCTCTCTCTCTGTTTTTCTTCCATCTCTTTCTTTTCCTTTTCCTTTCTTTCTTCCCTCTCTTTCTTTTATTTTTCCTTTCTTTCTTCCCTCTCTCTCTGTTTTTCTTCCCTCTCTCTCTGTTTTTCTTCCATCTCTTTCTTTTCCACCCTCTCTCTCTCTCTACAGATACCCAGGTTTGTAACTCTTGGCCTGTACGGCCAAGTGTCTTACCAGCTTCAACAATATTTAAAATTGATGACATGGCAGTAACCAAAACCAATTATAACTAATAAATGAAAATGTTTGATACTATATATCATACACAAAAAAAATATTCTATTATGTCATCAACATACAAGTAATAACAAAATAAATACAATATACTTTTTCAAAAACATCCAAATTAAATGTTTTGGCTGCTCAGGGTGGGCCCTATTTTAACCTCTACTGTATTAAATACAGAAATTCCACCAAGAACAACATACAAATAATTACACCAGATTTCAATAATATTCTAATAATAATTATAGAAAAATATGCCAACTTACATATAACGAAATACACAATATTTAATTCTGTTCCTTGACTTCGATGGTTGATCCTCGGTGATCCCGGTCCGCGATGTTCGATGTTCTCCGATGATGAGGATGAATAACACACAGGTTGATCCTCGATGATCCCGGTCTACAATGTTCGATGTTCTCCGATGATGAGGTTGATCCTCGATGATCCTATGGAGGGGGGGGGGTACTCTGACAATGAGGAGGTGATTCCCAGCCACACGATAACGTCGGCCCCGTCAGTACACAGCAACTCTGGCCACTTTAAACAGTAAAGTTGGACACTTCAGCAGCAGTAGGGTTGGCCTCTTCAGCAAACAGTAGGGTTGGCCTCTTCAGCAAACAGCAAGGTTGGCCTCTTCAGTAAACAGCAAGGTTGACCTCTTCAGCAAACAGTAGGGTTGGCCTCTTCAGCAAACAGCAAGGTTGGCCTCTTCAACAAACAGCAAGGTTGGCCTCTTCAGCAAACAGCAAGGTTGGCCTCTTCAGCAAACAATAACGCTGGCCACTACAGAACAGTTTTCACGGCGCACACCCAGGGTGGTGGCCGCCACGTAATTCACCGATGAATACTTAACCGGTAATTACAACGAGTCTTAATGTACTCACTCCGCTGCTCCTGAATCCAGCTCAAATAATGTTACGTTCTCCAAATAATGTCGAGTACTCCGTCGGAGGTGCCAAATATATGCTACGGGTCCTTATAATGATAATACTTGTAGAAGGTGTAATAATTCAGACAACTCAAATTATGAAGTTAACTCCAGTGAAGTAACATCAACAATCATTTAATTCTTGAACATAAACTGACATAAAGGTAAACTCAGGAGGAGTACAGTAGCAAACTGTAAACATGCATCCATCTACATCGATGCCCAAAGCTAGACTCTACTAGAACATGCATCAGCATCCTATGATGCACAGAGCTCGGCTGACTATAAACAAAGCATGTGCTCCCAACTGTCGGTTAAATATACACTAAAATCTACAATAAACTTCAACACAAGATGGCGGAATGACGCCATAGCTACTGAGGTGGGCGGAGCCTACCGAATTGCGTCATCAAGCTTAGGATTTACTATTTCTCCACAGTGGCCCAAAATCATTTGGTAAAAAATAAAGTTTCTCACATCAAACGGGGCACCCCCTTGTTGAGTTCCATTTGTCTTACTTAGTAACTGAGAAAAAATTCAGCTTCCTACTGCTTATTGGAAGGGAGTGCTCAATAGTTGCAAAGTTTTGCTATATTAAAAAAAAAACGCATTTTTGTTGAATTTTTTAAATTACATTTTCAAATCATGCCATTACTGTAATGTATTGAAAATGTCAACATAAAATATAAATTGTAGAGTGCTGAAGAGTCAGAGTACATTGTCTAAACATTGTCTACATCGAAACAGCAGAGATGGCAGATTTCTTTGTAGCTTGTACAGGGATGACTTTTTACTGTTGGCTTCAACAACTTGCAAAATAAATTGCTTTTTGTCAGGGATGGCGCGTTGGTCTTCTTTTATCTTCTTTCTTTTAATTATTTTCTCTGTTTTAACTATTTCACAACACACTCTGTATCTCACAATTATATCCAATAAAATGCGACAAGTCAATTAATTTTAATATGAACATTCTTTTTTATTTTATTCACTAAATGCACCTAACAAAAGCCAAATCAATACTATAGCTTCACAATATCAATTCCTCGAAAATAACCATACACTTCTTACTACTCCTTCGTTTCTTCCTAATTACTCTACTCTTCTTAAACTTAAAAAAAAACTACACTGCCCCCCCCCCCCGTCTCTTTCTGTCGTGACCTGTATATCTTTGCGTCCCTACAACTGACCACGCTGTCTCTTTCGCCCCGCCTTCGTCTTCCAACCTGTCTAATTACGTAACATCTAACTCTACACGCTGCTGCTATTAATCATCAGTCCTGACATATTTTCACTGTCCGTACGATTCGTTTGTCTACCTATGTATCTATATATCAATCTATCACTCAATCTATCTGTCTATTTATCTAAACAATATATCTGTCTATCATTGTCTGTTACAGGTTGTGGGTAATTTGTCGAAACCATTCTCACTTTGCTCCAACCCTTGACTCGCACGGCCACCCCCTAATAATTTTAATATGTATATTATACGATGCATAGTAGTAAACGTTCCAGTTTTCCCACCCTTCATTTCTACCCCCACCCCGTAATTACGTCATAGCGCAGGTGGCCAGCGGAACTGAGATGAAAAGCCCACGCCGGCGAACAGTGCAACGGTTGGCAGAAATACGTTACATTCCAATGGGGATTCTCTCTGACCACTCGGCCTCTGTTCAATTGCCGACAAAGGATAGATGTCCAGTTACTTTTGTCTTTGTCGGTATGACGTACCCCCACCCGGGAAGTTAGCTCCACCTCCTGATTTGACAGGGTAAGATGCTTAGATGAATGATTGGTCAGGGGGTCACGTGTGTAAAAGTATGTGAGTAACGAAATATAGTTTGATAGACATTCGACCGAGGGTCCTAGGAGTGACCGGTCGAGATTCGACTGAGTGGTCTTGTGAAAGAAGAGAGTCGATAAACAAAGTGAGATATATATATATATATATATATATATATATATATATATATATATATATATATAATGTAACAATAGCTTTAGATAGATCCATACAATTTTAGAACCACTGTTCAAACTCATGGGTCCAGGATACAGTCATATGTTTTGATAACTAGAATTCCAGCGGTTGATCTTTGTTTAGGGTAAAATTGGTTGTCATCACAGGTCTATGACCCCCCAGAGGTAGGTGACGATAGATGTAATTAGGCAGACAAAGGAATACTAGACCAGAGTGAGTTTTTAGCCGCACCAATCCCTAGGCTGGAATAAGAGTCATTAATATGTAGATGAGTTAGAAAGGGTGTTAGGGAGCCAATCAAAAGTTCTGGGGCTTTGGGGCACGTGATAATTCACCATCACATAAATAAGAGATGTAACTGAGATTTCGACAGACCGACGATAGAGACATCAGGACAACAGTTGTAGAGATAGTTAGAGGAGATGTTAGTGGAGAAATAATAGAGGCACAAGCTATCAAGTTATTGCGTTTTACAGTACACAGTCAAAGTCTATTTTATTGAAGTAGATATGAATAATTCTTTCGGGAACCCAGGATACTAAGTGTCAAAGTATGTCTGGATAATCCTTTCGGGGACCCAGTATACTAAGTGTCAAAGTATGTCTGTATAATCCTTTCGGCGACAAAGGATACTAAGTGAGTGTACGAAGCATTTTTGTGAATACTGCTGTACACAAGTTCATACTACATATGTTTTCTTATTGTTGAATAAATATAATTGAATCGTGGAACTTTGCCTCATTGATTGGTGTGTTGTTTGAGAGTGCAACGAGACTAAACGCTACTTAAGATTATAAACCAGTTATAATATCGGCAGCTACATAAAACCAGTATAGTTATCTGAAGCAGCAGTGAGGAACACACAGTGTTACATTGGAGAAGCATTACATCAACAAGTACATAACGTTCAAATATATATAACGTTACAATATATATATATATATATATATATATATATATATATATAGACAACGTCCCTTTGATTTTATTCGTTTATACTGGATTATTTTTGCATTTTTGGATTATCTTTGCTTTATTTTAAAGGCCACCAGATCCCTGTTACGGACTGGTGCCTCTCTGTAAATAAATATTTGATTGTTGTCACACGAGACTTGTTGAATTAATCATCGTCCCTTACTGTACGTTTAATTGCTGGTGAGACTGTGTGTAGCAGAAACACAAATAGAAATACGAGTACCAATTGAGTCAGCCCTCATACTTCTAGATACAAGCCAAAGGATACCCTCATAGGGATCCTCGACAATGTCTATCTATCTACTTTCACTGTCCTTACACTTTTCTTCCTCATTTTTTGTCAGCAGTTTAAAATATTCCTCAAAAAGTTTATCGTTGACCACACGCAAGACTTTAATGCGCTGCATACCCTTCTGGTATCAATATTATCATTCCACTGTTCTGGAGGAAGAGCTAGAAAGGAGTTGCATATGCGTAGTTTTGTAAGCAGGTTCTGTGAACGCCAGGTGGAAAAGTGACCCACGCTGACGCCTTCATTTTGGAGCAATGATGAATCACATCGCTCACTAGGTTCTATTCCAAAATCTATTATTTTTTTTCTGTTTCTCAATTGGTGACACTTCATCGGAAAACAATGCCAGGCTGACAGTCTCATCAGACAGATACCTCGTGTGATTCTGGAGAATTTTTTGTGCTGCAATACTGATGTCGTGATCAACAGACTGATATTGCTGCTGGTCCTTCCAGGGCAAAAGATCTCATCCAGGTGCTTCTGCTGCACAGGGTGCTTGAATCCAGGACTTTGTGTACAACAAGGCTCTTAACTGTACACATCGTTTGAGTTGGCATCATTGGATGTAAGACTGAAAATGTCTCTCTGATGACGGAAGATATAAATTTTAATGGCTTAGCCATCCATCTAGCATGATTATAGGTCTGGTGCTCTCCAGTGAATGGTTTTTGGTGGATCTCCTAAAATGATCATTGTCAGTTCAATAAGTTTTACATAATTATCTTTGACCTGGGACTTCAAGTCAATGAAATTTTTCTCGGAAAACATCAGTGCTTGAAGGCAGTTCCAACTTACTATTGTTGTCAAGCTTTATGCGTCCCCCGAACTTCTTTAAATCTTTTGAGGATAGGTATGTTTGGTGAGTTAGAGGGACCGCAACACAAACTGAAAGCCTTTGCCAATACCAGTTCAAGGACATGCCAGCCACAATAGTTCTCGACCAATATGATTCTCAAGCAGTACACAAGCTCCATTGAAACGACCAGTGTTGACAAAAGTGGTGTCGAAGCTCATAGCCTGGATGCTTTCTACCAGTGCCCATTGTTCTAACTGACCATAAATAGCATCAGCAGCATTCTGTCCTGTCCCTGATGTTAGTTTAGGGACACCTAGTAATTTTTCACTGCCATCACCAGAAACCAGCACCAGCAAGCGGTCAACTTCTCCAAGACCCAGGATTTCAGGTAAGATTTTTCCATCCCAGTGTAGAACTAGAGGAAAGTCAGGCTTGAATGAAACCTTGATATCTGCTGCTTATTTACACCTGGATTTCTTTCTGGCTCTTTGTATGGTGCTTCGTGAAACTGTCAAAGATAAAGGATCATGTCCTAGCGCTGCAGCAATAGGAATCATCAATCGCAAAACTTTACGATTAGATTTAAGAAATATTTGTTGATTTTCCGTCTGCACAATGTTCATAAAAACAACAGAAAGTCATGTATCTAAAATGAGAACTAGGTCAGCATGGAATAGGTCATAAGTGAAAAAACGTTGTACTTCCACCAGTCAACAAAATCGAGTAAAATGCCGTAAAAGGTAAAACAACGAGGCTTGTGAGCATCCCCTTCTACTTGGAATTTAGTTGTAAAATTTTAACAGTATATTACCTAAGGCAAAATGAACACAAAAAGGGTGCCCCGGTATGTGGCCAATGCTCCCTCTAAGGTGTGGTATGAAGTGAGCAAAAAAATAGGTCTCTGAGCGACATTTTGTTTGAGGCCAAAATTTGTGAGCGATTTAAGCGATGTCGTCCGTCGGAGTGAGCGATCGTACGTGTAGTATGAGCGACGCTCTGAATTCGTGTGAGCGATCGCTCACGCGCTCGGCTTGGAGGGAACATTGTATGTGGCACGAAGTTGAATTTTTTGGGCCACCCTAATACAGGGGTGGACTGGGGAGTTCAAGCGGCCCGGGAAAAAAAACAAATAGCGGCCCTATCTTCATGAATTTTATTTTCCTTGTGCATTCTTTCCATCCAAACCTGAGGGCCGAGGCTTCCAAAGTCATGGGTAATTTTACAAATTACAATATACAGTAACAAAAAAAACGATAAATGGAATATATAATTTATAATTGTATATAAAATATCACGAATGTGTCAACTCCAGTTATAAATCATTTTATTCGGACTCACTGTGATGGTGTTTATAGTATAAGCAACTTCTTTAAGCTGGGTGCCATTTCGGCTACATGATCTATAATTGTGTCACTATTTAGTTCACTTAAAACATCGGTTTCTGTTGCCATAAGCATAAAAGCTTCAAGGTGTGTAGAAGACAATGAGCTTCGCAAGCGATTCTTAATGTATTTCAGTTTAGAGAAAGATCTCTCACAAGCTACTTGGGTAGAAGACAGAGTCAGTAAAAGTTTATATGCACTAAAGAGATGCTTTTATGTTTGCCCATAGAAACTGTATTTATGTAGTACAGAAAAGCATCAAACAGGACATTTTTTTGCAAAATTTGCATTTTTTAAGTTCCCCACTCTTATCCACAACTTGGTCGTCCCAGAGTTTATGTGGCGAATCTTCACTGATGCTGTCCTCTCCAGAATCATCGAACATTTGGAGAATGTATTCGTCGGGGACACAATTTTTAAATTGGTCCCATTTCTGCGCAAAGTCAGTTAGCTCTTCTCTGAGATTGGTCGCTGTGGCGCTTTCATCAAATTTAACGAGAATACTGCTAAAGCGCTGCATCGCTGATGTAGCCAAATCTTGTTGTTTAATATCCTCAAAATTCTGTGTATCAATGCAGGCAATATCTGCAAATAAGGAATCGTGACTTTCAAATCGCTTTTCAATAGCTTTTACTATTTTGTCCATAATGCAGTTATGAACTTCAATGCGATATCTGTCCGCTGCATTATTTCCTACTACCTTGTGCGTTCTTCTCTACTTTGTGTAAACGTTTCTCTACAAAATTTTCCTCAATGGTAATTTCAATATTTTCTTCTTCCAACTTGTTATTAGCCCAGGACACAAATCCTTTGGCACTGTCGAGAACACCATCGAAATCTCTTGAAATATTTTCTAACAACTTAACAGTACAATCTACATTACGGTATGCTTGCAGTGCATCAATTCCGGTGGTTTGTAAATAACTAGAAAGCGATCCTGTGTGCTGGAATATTCTTAAGTATAGTTTTGCAGTGACAACCGTTTCAAACTTGATAAACGTATCTAGTACAGTTTGAGCTGTATCCCTGGTTTTTGCATTGAATGCGTCCGATTGTGCTAGTTCTTGTAACGTATAAATCAATTCAATGTGCGATGATGGTGTCTAGATTTCTGTTGTTGATCGACCCAAACATCCATTCTTGTATACGATTCTCTAAAGAACACCGCAAATGCGTTAAGCAGTTGAGATAATCTGATTGAAGAGGTCGTGTTTTGAGTGGTATCAATTAGGACAAGATTCAATACATGTGCGTAGCATCAGACATGAATTTGATGAGGTGCAACGTCACTCATCATTTAGTAAACCCATTGTACTGTGCTTGCATATTGGCTGCCCCATCTGTAGCATTACCGACTGAATATTCAAGATTTATGTTACATTGAATGAGTTTCTCTTGAAATAATTCAAACATACCTTTTCCAGTAGAAGATGTACAGTTTGCAACGCATATCAATCGCTCATGAACTTTATCTGTTACATATCTTATAATTATTGAACATTGGTCCTTCACACTTACATCCTGAGTTGTATCTAATTGAACTGAAAACATACCAGCAGATTTAATTTCCTCCGAAATGGTTTTCTTTATTATTTTTCTTATTGCATCAATGATATAATTCAACGTCGTCTTCAATATGAGGGTAATCAAATTTCCTCTCCCCTTATTCGCCAAATTAGATGCTTGTCTGTCATTACTTTTCTCAATAACCATATCAAGATGTTTTTTAATTACTGGGTCAAATTTTGACAAGAGTAATAATATTTCCAAGAAATTTCCATGATCGATTGTATCGTCGTTTAATGTATAGGCATCATCATTTTTTGACCGATAATTAAGACCACGTTTTCCAATCAATTTCAGAATCTCAATTACTCTTTCCAGCACTTGTCTCTTTTCTTGAACTTGTTGGCACCTTTTTTTATTTTGCTGAGAGAATAAAATTCTATCAATGTGTCTTTCACTTACAGACATTATATAAGCTTCCACACATTCCTCGTAATATTTGCTGTTGTCATGTTCTTCTATTCTTTGATGCACATGTTTCCAGGAATTCATTCAAATGAGTTCATATCGTCAGTCGAACGTAAGTCGGTCGGTCCCACATTGTGGGACATACCCGAAGTCCCGGCGGCCCAGTCCACCCCTGCAAACATATGTGGCTCCCAATTTTTTGTTTAAATTGTTGTAATTATCAGATTTGGCTCTTTGACTAATAAGTTTGCCAACCACTGTACTAGGGAACTTACCAAATATTAAAGATTGCACGAAAGATGAGATAATGAATTGGATAAATGAGAGAAAAATGTACAAAAGAAATTGCCTCACTAAGGAGGGTGAGAAAGAAGAGCTACTTCACATACCATTAGATCAACATATGGAAGATGATGATAACCAAGAGATAGAGGCACCGTAGCCCTTGTACACACGAGAGAGAGACAGTACCACGAGACAAATGACACAGAAAAACCACAGTCAGCAATGGAAGATTTTGGTCCATCGCCTGAAGAGTTCAAGGTCCAGCAGAGTGTTGATGAGTCCTTAAAGACACTTTTTCAGGAAGTGGGAATCAGAGACCAAACGAAGTCCTATTTTGCAATGAAAAATAGTTATCTCACAAGAATGACTCCAACAACTGATGTGGTACAACTGGTAGTTCCTAAGATTTATAGATGCCCAATACTGGTCAGGTGTCACTCCTCACCGCTTGCCGGACACATGTCAGTGAAAAAAAACATATCAGAGGTTGAAACAACATTTCTATTGGCCGAATATGTCTAAGGACACATCAACATTTGTGAAGTCAGGCTCAATATGCCAGAGAGTTAACAATATCAGTTCGAAGCACACAGCATCCCTACAGTCAATAGATTTCCCATCATTACCATTCCAAAATGTGGCGGTTGATATCATCGGTCCACTTGCTAGTCAATCAGCTAGGGGCCATCGCTACATTCTAACTATGGTTGACCTATGTTCAAGATGGCCAGAAGCAATACCACTGAGGAATATATCGGCTGAAACAGTGGGATATGCCCCAATAAAGATATTTTCCATTTATGAATTCCCAAAACACTTTTGTTTGACAGAGGGACTCAGTTCACTGCGGAAGTTACGTCACAACTAGCTACATTGCTGGCTATACGTCAGATATCTACCACACCGTATCACCCACAATCAAATGGTGTGTGTGAAAGATTTATTAAGACACTTAAAAGTATGCTGAACAAGCTGGTAAATGAAAACAAACATAATTGGGACAGAACTCTCCCGATGTTACTTTTTGCCTACAGAGAGACACCACATACATCAACCGGATTCTCTCCCTTCGAACTATTATTCGGGGTGAATCTTATGAGTCCATTAGCAAACTTCAAGAAAACATTGTTACCACCAGGCTTGCGGAGCCGCCAAATTTTTTTCCGGCTCCGGCTCCTACAAATTTGACGGCTCCGGCACGGCTCCGGCTCCCTATTAAGATAGTATCACACGAGACAACAATTTTTGTAGTTGCGCCACGCAAACATGCCGCTGCTAAAAAGTTATGCAAATTTTGCCGCCTTCACCCCCATAGTCAGGAACTTGAAAAATATACGCATGTCGGTTTTACTAAAAACAAACCATTTCAGTGCATCCATAATCATATCATTATTTTCGACCGAGGTTTCACTAGTCGCCATTTTCAGAAGTAATAAAAAGTTATTTCAATGATCAAATTAGCAAATAGTAAAATGATACATTATTTAAAATATTTTAAAGACTTCAATATTTATATTTATTATTTATAAATTCAAAATGACTATTCGGACCCGGGTACCAATAAACTCCGATTTTTAATTGGACCCCGTCCCAATAAAGTCTGATTGTTATTCGGACCCGTGGCAAATATGCACTTAGCTTAGCTATACATAAACTTTATTATTGTTTTTTTTTTATAATTGTTTGAATTGTATGATTTAATCGTTACTCAGTGTCTAGGGTTCCACTAAGCGGACTGTGTATTATTATTTTTTTGGGTTCCGTCTAATAAAGTTTAAATATAGCTAAGCTAAGTGCATATTTGCCACGGGTCCGAATAACAATCAGTCACAGCCTTATAAATGTATCTACTCTATTTCAGATATTCTGTTTATAATAAAATTGTTAAATACAGAAGGCGACCATTTTGTTTTTAGTCCATTACAAATTCGCGTCAAATAATGATGCGAAATGGCGCGTTCTATCTGTCGTCATAGTAAAAATTTATTTTAAATGATTGATACAATTATTCTATGAAATAAAAATGTTTTAATTTTATATATAACAAAATAACATGCCATTAAAAAAGTTCGGAGGGTAAACAAGATTTAAAACGAACACAAAACGATTTCCCATTAAAGATTTCTTGTGGTGATGTGCGTGCACGCTATCATTTAAATGCTGTTACTGTTGTGGCGTTCGTAAAAATGACAACATTTCAAATTGTAGGAAGCAAACAATCAAACAAATTTACAATTTTAAAGCTAAAAAAAAATCTGCTGTAAAAAAATCTATTTGGGAGCCGTGGAGTCGCCAGATTTGTTCAGCTCCGGCTCCAGCAAAAAGTAGCGGCTCCCGGCTCCTCGGCTACGGCTCCGCAAGCCTGGTTACCACAGCAGATAACCATGTCACCGTATGAACTAGTGATCAAAACGAGAGAAGCAATAATAGACTCCTGTAGATTGGCTAAGATAAATACTGAAAGGGCAAATTGTTATTACCACGATAACAAGAATGAGAATCGCTATCTCAGGGAACTTAGTGAAAACGACCGGGTTTTGGTGAGGCTTCCACACAATAGCAAAAGGGGATTAACGTGGCAGGGCCCTTTTCGTGTGATAAGAAGGGTAACCGATGTTGATTATGTGGTCGAAAAAAAAAAAGAGAGTCAACATTGCATGTCAACTTGCTTAGGAAATTTAACATGCCCCCAGCTGAATGTGAACAATGGATTAAAGATGTTCAGTTCTCGAACATAGTTACGGCTGTAGCAGTCGACAGTTACGACAGCCCAGACATTCACGCACCAACAACATCAGCAGAGATGGTTACAATAGTGGAATTGGAACAATACATGCCACAGAAGACAAAACAGAAGTTTAAAGAAGTGATTATTGACTACCAAGATATAATAACTGATCTCCACGGCAATCCTGATTTGATATTTTTTTTATAATGGAATTAGATTGTGCTTATGACATTTGTTTGATGGGTTAGGGTTAATGAAATTTTTTTTTTTCGGAAGGAGGGAGGAATCTCAGGATATTATGGTGGAAGGAGAGCATGAGTGTGTAACTGGAGACTGAGTTGTGTTATCTGTGGGTGGGTGTAGCTGGACAGTGGAAAAACAGGAATGACGATGACCCTTGTGTGGTGAGGTCGTGTTTTGGCCCAGCTATTAAGTAGACTCGGTCAGTTAATTATTGGAGTTCAGATGATATTGTACTGGGATTTTGTTCGGAGGGATTTGACATATTCTTTTTTATTATAGTTCTTGTGTTTGAATTCAACGGTTATGACTTGTGCAATTATGTATGTGGATGTGTGTTCTTATTAATCCGGCCTTGACTGACAGATATTATAATGTTACACCCTTGAAAAAAAATGAGCTTGTTCTATGTATATTTGTGTTTGTGTTGAATGTAAGTAATTTTGTGTACAGGAAATACTTTTGCAGATAACGCTTGGCCAAACTGGCACTTTTGAAGGTGTAGAGAAAAAATGAAAAAGTCACATATTCAAAAATTTATACTCATAAACTATTTGAGCTATAGTGATAAATTTGATGTTCACCATCTTAGGATCCGGAGTTCTTGCTATAATCATGTTAAAAAAGCTGTAAAACCATTTTAAAAAATCAGTTTGTGGTATCTAGTTCAAGTATAATGATTCTTTTAAGTATAAAAATTTTTGTAATAAGTAATTGGATTATAAAAGTAACTACTATAATTAATATAAAATTTCTTTTTGATAGAAAATTCGAACATTTCTAATCGGAATACATAATAGTGAGGCGTGATAGTACTAAATAGGGAGTAGGATAGTGTTAAGGGTCCCTTGCGGAATCCTTGTGCTTGTTGTCTATGGTATATGATCACCTACTGAGTTTGGGCTAGTATTTGTATTTTTCCCAGCCACGTAGTTCCACACGACGCACACAACACAACGAGAAATGAGTACACAACGCAAGCAAATACAACAAATAGTGTTTATTTACATGAAATGACAACCATTGTGCCCTGAAAAGGGCAAGTAGCTTTATCGGCTACCTATACAATAATACATCTACAATACAGAAAGACCGGATGGTCTTACCTGTGGCTGGTAATTCTAAAAAGAACTCAGGGCTGAGCTTGTTGAACAAGTGAGAAATGAGGTATCCATCATATATGACATCCCTGCCTTAAGGGAGCCGTCCAATCGTCTACATGCACCTGGTCTGCCGAATTCCACCTAATCAATGTGAGGCCCGTATGCCTGTAGCGCACGACTTCATAGCTGTACAAGGGCTGAGTCCGTTGCCTATACCTCATGTTTACTCACACTGGTCCCGCAAAGCTCAACCTGTCTTACCAGCCCAGGCTCAAATCGACACGACTGCCTCGAGGTCCTTGCTCCACGGGCACAAATACACGTTTTTAAATTAAACTGACAATGATATACAGGCAGTGGCATAGTAAGCGCTACTTACAAAGGGGTGCCTAATGGTATATGTTACACATGAAATTATATGGTTTTCGAATGGGGGCGCTAAAAATGTATTTTGCCCCGGGCGCGAGTTAAGCTCGCTACGCCACTTCATACGGGTTCGTTTTTCAATTAAATTCAAGTTAAATACAACATTAATTATTTATATTGACATAAATAAATGCATTTGAAAATTCAAACATTTTGATAAGCACAAGAAGTTTCCGATTTTATTTTATTTTAATTTGGACTTCTATAACCTGATTAGGCCTTCAATTTTTTTTTATCTGGCAACTCTTGTTTGTTTATAATTTTCTGCCACTGAGTGAATTTTATATTTATCCTAAATTAATTCAGACATTCAGAAATAAAATTAATATAAAAACATGGATATCAGAATTTTTTTTACATGCTTAAGAAAACGAAAAGTAGAGCAATCGGGGGATTCCGAAATGACGTTATTAGAAGATTTTGGGGCGTCTGTTTCCGCAAAAAGTAATTTGAGGTGGTGTATTTTACAACGTTTTTCTTAACTTCACTTCTTGTCTGTGTGTCCGCGGAATTTTGCAATCCAATTTTAGACCAATGTCCGATAAGCTATAGCTCTGATACTTTCAATACAACTCAGAACTCGATGACAATGCAATATTCTTACTATTTCATTATGATTTGATGAGTTTCTTAATAAATAAAATTAAATATGTATGGCGAATAGGTCACAGCCTTGTCTAAATCAAGGGAAATTACTGATGCTAAATATAGTACACAGTAACGGAATTTGGCCCCAATTTTAGACCACTTTCCGAAAAAACTATAGCTCTGATACGTTCAATATAGCTAAGAACCCGATGACAATGCAATATTCTTACTATTTCATTATGATTTGATGAGTTTCTTAAGTATTTTTCGAAAATAAAATTATTGTTGCTGATGTAGTGAAAAAAGAATGTGTGACGTCAGAGCTATTCTGTACGTTCTTGTGATTAGACAACTTCCAGAACAGTCAAAATTGATTTTAAAAGCGAACGCAGCGCAATAAAAACAAATGTGTTGAAAAATTATTTAAAGTGAATGAATTAAAAATTTATATTCTCTGTTTATAAACATAATACTCGAATACGTTTCACTACTTTCTTTGATTTTACAATGTGCGGTTGTGTAAGTTACGCGCACAGTTGTTTATGTTTGCGTGGCGAGGTCAAGTGAGAGGTCACGAGGTCAAGAGTCTGAAAAGAGATCGAGACGGGTCTTTAAGACCATGACGCAACATTTCAAATTTTCACCAATCAAAAACTAAAAATTAGAAAATAAAAATTACATTTAAAAAAAATATTTTATAAAAAAACAAAGTTTTTCTTGCGTACTAAAACGCAGAAAATAATTTCTGAATAAAGTGGTAAGATGGTAATAGTAATAGACTTTATAAGAGCTTCTGATTTGTATAAAAACGTAGGGCGCATGAACACAAACATCCAGACCTTTATAACATACTCTAATTTATATAAATGAAAACCTGTTTAAAATAATTTCACTATATTAATATTGACGCAAACACTATTTTTTTATTTAATTACAATACATTAAACAGAAGAACAAAAAATAAAACCAAAGGTGTTTTATTATCCTTCATCACTATCAGAAATTACTCTAATTCTTTTTTTCGGAATCGAAGGTTCGAATTCACTTTCATCACTCGAAGTTATTTGTGCCGATTCGATGTTTGAAGAAGAAATATTTACATTCTGAGAGCTGGTAATATAATCGGTTATTAAGAATTGCTTCGAATTTTTGGTAAGATCTTTGTAAACTTCTTCATATTGAGCCAAGCGATCCAAAATTTCGTTTTTAGTTTCTAAAGAAATAACTTTTCTTTTAACTTCTTTCGACATTATAAGCCTATAATTTTTTTTTACTTATGTTCATTTATAATAATCTAAATTATGCACTCACTTGTAATTTACGAATATGGAAAATTAAATCTTTCTGAAACTGTGAAACTTTCACTCAAATACAATTTTCCGTAGATAAAACTTTAATTTTATGCAAAGAAATACAGACACAGTGTTCGTGTGCAGCAAGTCAGCACATAAGCTCGGGATTCCCCGTGAGATGTATATGTTACCGGCAAAGTGTGAAATCCGGCATTCTATAGAATGCCTAGGCAATGTATAGAATGCCTGAATTTTTCAGGCAAAGTATAAAATAAATTGCTATTTCATACATTGCCTAGGCATTCCATAAAATTCCGAGTTCCCGTTCGGCAAAGTGTGTAATTGGCCTTGTTAGGAACTAGAGTAGATTTAGAGACAGACAATGCCCTTCGACGTTGTAAAATAAGAAGATATATCAGAAGTAGGAGTAATCAGAGGCGCCGAGAGCCAACTAGGGCCCCAGGGTATAACATCATTGCGGGCCCCTATTTAAACAATGAGTCGTGAAAAAATTGACATGGTCGGGGCGGCCGGGCCCCCTTTCAGATGCGGCCCCCTGGTAATGACCCCACTACCCCCTTTCGGCGTGCCTGGGAGTAATGCAAATAATGGTTGACAAGGTGACAGACGACTTAGGACAAGGTGGTCAGAAAACAATATTGTAATGTAGAAGAGAATCTCGCTTTGGAAAATAATACGTTTGTTGATAAATAGATTTACCAAGTATTTATTTAAAAAGAAAAGAAGAAATGAAGAAAACTTTATATTAAAAGTTGTTCTGGATTATGTAATTAAAGTTCTAGTATTTTTTTTTTGGGGGGGGGGGAGTTTTTGCGCCGACACCGAATCGACTCCAGACATGTACAAATGCCGACACCGACTCCTTACAAAATACAAATGCCGACAGCGACACCGGGCAAAGTACAAATGCCGACAAAGACACCGACACCGGCAAAAACTACCGACACCGACTCCCCAGCCCTGGTGCCAGGACAGGAATCACGCCATGTTGACATGCAACGACGGCTCTACGATGAATTATCTAAAGTAAGAGCCAATGCTCTTACTTCGTATTCGGACAAGAAATTTCGTCATATGTATATGCAAGACAAAATGCAAAACTATGAGGTGTCTTTGTGTGAAAAAGAAAATTAAATGCAATTCAAAATGCCATTCTAGTCTTCCCTGCTGCAACAAGTAGCTCATTCCAGTTGTATTCTGCTTGTTTTCACCAGAAACATCTTTTTATTATTTATCAATTCTTCACTAATTCGTGAAATATGAACAGGACAGATCAAAATACCTAAATACGAAGTGTTTTGTGTGAAAGAAGAAAATTAAGTACAGAACAATTCTAAGTGTAAATCCAGTCTTACCTGCTGAAGCATATACTTCAATCTCAGCTCTGCTGTCGTCGTTTTTTTTTTCCGGTATGAACATCATATGCTTTATTTTGCATTCATTCCATATTTAAATACGTTTTTATCAATAAAGGCTTTTGTTGTTCTTTTCTGATACTTTGCCTAAACGACACTAGTCATTCTATACAATGCCTAGGCATTGTATAGAATGCCTAGGAAAAGTATGCACAATTTAAAAATTGTATACTTTGCCTAAAACCACCAGGCATTCTATACATTGCCTAGGCATTCTATAGAATGCCGGCATTTCACACTTTGCCGGTAACATATACACAGCGCACCTACGTTTTCAATCACAGTAGCATTTAGTAGAGTGCGATAAAAACAAAAAAAAAAACCGTGTAAAAGCGAAAACGTGTAAAACAAGTACCGTGTAAATCGGGGGATAGGTGTATTAATATATTGATTCAATTGACTTTACAAGTATTACATTCTATATCATGAGTTTAGGTTATACAACACGAATTAATTTTACTTTAATTGTTAACATTTGATGATTCTAATACTGTAGTACATTCACATAATATAAAACATGCGCCCAACGTTTTTCGTTTTTATAAAAATTAGAAGCTCTTATAAAGTCTATTACTATTACCATGTTACCAATTTATTCAGAAATTATTTTCTGTTTTTTAGTAAACGTTGTTTTTTATAAAATATTTTTTAATAACGCAGTGGCTACGGTTCTGTCCATGACAGAAGCCGTATTATTTTTGTCCAGGTACCATCCATATATGTGCGCATGCGCGACTTTCGGGACTCCGTATTTCTAGTGATATAATGTTAAAAAAAAAAAAAGAAATTCTGCTAATTTCTATACAAATTAAGTTCTCAGCTTTTATAATATTTATTTATTTTTTTAAAGTAAATAGGGCTTAGAATTACTTTAAATACGAATATAGGCCTAAAACTAGGTCAAAAGGAAGTGAAAACATAACCGAGCACATTTTTTTTAATAGTACATTAAAATTGTTGCTTAATTTGTGTGGCGCACTAGCAGAGTGGTTTAGATTCCTCTGAGAGACATTTTTTTTATTAATTTTTTTTCAGAACGTATCCTTTTAGTTGTCAGGATATATGTCTAAAAATAAGAGTAGCGATGTGCGCATGCACGGCAGTTATTCTTTATTACTTTTTTTGGGGTCTGCCCAAGCCTAATAAAGTCGGACGATTATGCGTTAAATTTGAATCTATCGCACCCCCCCCCCGCCTTTTATTCCAGACAACCAAATAACGTGAAATTTGGTACACGTACACATAATTACACGGGGTAGGTCATGGGACAGGTTTCGTTTTATCTCGATGGGTAGTTTAATTGTAATTAATTATTTTTATTTTAGTATTTTACTATATTAAAGTAATCTCGACGGCGCCATAAATAAAACTCCTCTGTGACGTCATTTCCCGATGATGCATTTTACATCTTTAAATTTTCTACTAATAAAGCCCAATAGAACTTGCGCGCTGGTGCTGTATCGTGCCTTTGTGCTGCAAAGAATTGTTGTTGTTTTTTCATGTTCCCTGATTTGTACAGTTTGCGGAAGGTACACGGACATTACTAAACAAAAGCGGTAAGTAAACTCAAGATCCAGAAATTGGTTTCGTTCCATCTCAATGGTTAGTTTAATTGTAATTAATTATTTTAGTATTTTACTATATTAAAGTAATCACGGTATGGGAAGCCATAAATAAAAATCTTCTATAACGTCAATTCCTGATGAAACATGAACTTGCGCGCCGATGACACATTTTTTTTTATTTGGTGCAACACCAACTTGCCTTTGTGCATAATAAAGTTGTTTTTTTTTACTTTTGGTACACGGAACACAACATTTTAGAGAAAACTTTACTAAACAAAAGCGGTAAGTAAACTCAAGATCCAGAAATTGTACAGAGAGAGAAAGGGAGGGAAAGAGATAGATAAAGAGAGTAAGGGGCAGGGAGGGAGAGAGAGAGGGAGGAAGGGAGAGAGAGGGGAGAGAGGGGGATTGAGAAGGAGGGAGGGAGGGATAGAGAAAGATAGGGAGGTAAAGAGAAAGGGGTGGAGAGAGAGAGGGGGTAGGGAGGGAGAGAGAAGGGGGGAAAGAGAGGATGGGAGAGGGAGGGAAAGAAAGGGAGGGAGAGAGGGGTAGATAGGGAAAGAGAGGGAGGGTGGGAGAGAGGGGGAGCGAGCAGGGAGGGAGAGAAGGAAGGAAGGAGTGAGGGAGAGAGAAGGGGGAGGGGGAGGGAGGGAGAGAAAGGGGAGGGACGGAGAGAGAGGGGGTAGGGAGAAAACAGAAGGTACACAGAAAACCTTGCAACTAGTGTGTGTGTATATATATATATATATATATATATATATATATATATATAATTCTCTTCTTCGCCCAACCATGCAGCCTGCAAGACGCAATTCTATTTATATAGATAGATTTGTCGCGTTTGTGGAATTCCCGAATACGTCAAAGCAAGCAAGATGCATTCAACAACATTCGACAACTCGCGTTATTTTCTGATTTTTTTTATAAAACCAGATTATTTTAATTTCTTATAAAGTTGTATGACGTTATGTCCTTTTATTTAGTAAAATATATTAAGTAATACGAGCACAATACAATACTATTTCATGTCTAGACAGCTGAAGTAATTTTAAAAACAGTATTATTTGGTCGTAATTATGTTTTTATGTGCTCTTACAACGAAACTATTTCATTTATCACCGTCACGGTAAATTCTGTATCCGTTTAACCGCGGAAAATGAGGGAATGCTGTACATAAAATAGAATCTGTCAACTGATTATTGTAAAAAAATAAATAAATAAAACATTTAATAATACAATTATGTGTGAAGAGTTAAGTAATATTGAACTAATTTCCAATTTTAAAATATACAAAAAAAATGGTGTATAAATATAGATAAGATGTGAAAATGCTGTGGAGGCTGGCGCTACCATTAGGCTACAAAGTGGGTCAAGTGAACACATTCAACGCTGAAGTTTAGACAATACAATATTACATATGGTGAAATCTTTTGCTTTGATTTCTTTGTGCTGCTGTTTTGGGGGAAATCCCGATTAAGTAAATTATAAATATGTATGGCGCATAACAAACAAATATGAACTGTTTCAGAATATGTACGCATTACAAAAAAAAATTAACTTGCATCTATCTGTACTGAATAGTGTAGGATGAAGGTTATACTAAAATAAACGTAAGCTGTGTTGAGCAAGTCTAAAAAAATACACAACAGCTACCTAAGGTATTATGGAGACTGGCATGACCTGAATTTAAAAAAAATGTTACATCAAAATAACACTATAATGTGCTGGGGGAAAGGGTGGATTGAGGCAGATCAAAAATATAAAGCAATGCAAATTACCCCCAACCCCCCGGAATATGTTTGTTAGAAACTGAAAGAAAAAAATTACAATTCAAAGAAAAAAATCCTGATCTTAAAAAAAATGCATTCAAATATATCTAACCATTCAAAGAATTAACTAAAAATCTGTAAACAATAAAATAAAAAAAAAAACAAGTTGCTGGAAGGTTCCAGATAGTGACCATAAAGTCTGCACATGATAGGTCAAAGTTCAACGTTGCATACAATGTATTTTCTCCAAAGATGTCAGCCTGTTATTTTGTTTGATTGCTTACTTAAAAAAAATAATTACAGTAATTATAATGATTGATAAGGCGGCGTAAGCTACATCGCGGGATGACTAGTTTACATAATTATGACTCTTTCCAGCTTAGTGATTGGTGCAGCCAAATACCCATTCTAAAGTTATAATCCCTTTGTTACTTGCAACTAAGTTTACTGTTATCTGCGGTTAAGGTCACTGACTTGTATCAACTTGATATAAAAAAAGTTCGTTGTCCTGCTTTGGCTTAAGAGACAGTGGTGCTCCCCCTTTACACCTTAGACCAGTGTTTCCCAAACTTTTTGGACCCATGGACCCCTTTTTATAGTTGAACTTGTCCACGGACCCCTAAGTTAAAATACTACATAAATGCATAAAAATTACAGATTTAAAAAAGCAAAAGATTTTGTTGAAGAAGTAGTATCCATTGAAAGTAATTTTTTTTTGTTTAAAATTAAAAAAAAAATTAATGACTTGATGAGATGTTACGGGTGTATTGATGTTCGGCTCAATTTTTGTAAGTAGCAGCTGCAAATCCACACGAGTTCTAATTTCTAGTTGGTTTCTTTTTTGTGTGATGAGGTTTGTAACGGCACTGAATCCACGTTCTACCTAATAGGAGGACGGAAAGTCAAAAACTTCTGTACAATAACCCATAATGTGGGATATAAAATTGGGATCTTTTTTTTTTTGTTACCAGAATTTGTGGTATCCTTGTTCAAAGATTGGTTTAAGTTCCTCATTTGTGGATATTTCAATAATCTGTTCCTGTATTTCTACGGATTCATGTGTGTTTGAGATATGAGTTTGTCCTCACTCAAAAGGGTTCAACTCACAGTCGGGAATATAAACGTGAAGAATAATCTTCAAATCTTTAGTTCAGGGCCGTTAATTGTTGACAGTAAGCAAGCTAATCTTCATATTTTTTTTTTGCAATTTCGAAAGATTTGGAAACTGAACATTCTCCTCTTCTCAAGTTTTGTTAGTACAGAAAACGTTTTGCCGTAACGCTTTTAGCTTTGATTAAATTTAATTGGCCACCTTGTAGTTTCAAATGAGTTTTGTAAATTTGTCAAATAAATCAGTCATATAGGCTATGCCAATTTTGAGTTAAATTGCGTCGCAGATTATTGTCTTTGCTTTCCAGGAATACCAACACTGAGTCAATGAGCGCATAAAATCGATTTAAATATGCACCTTTAGATAACAAGTGTACTTCTGTGAGAAGTAGTAAACGATTATAGTCTTCGTCATTTTTCAAAGTTGATAAAAAAATATCTCATTTAAGGCATTCCCTTTGATTTTATTAACTGCTTTACTGACATAATCTAGTGATCCATGCAAACATTCACTAAGATTGACACAATGCACTGAAAATACATTTGGTACAGCTTGTTTTAAGTATGCCAAAAAGCCTCGATATCTTCGTACCATTGCCGGAGCACTGTCAGTAGCAACAGATATGGTATTAGTCAAAGGCATAACTTTTACATTGAAAAGTCATGTTTATTCAGTAAACAACGTTTCACCTTTTGCATCGGTTTCCAAACATTAAGCAAACATTAAACAAATAACAATTCTTGAAAAAAAAAAATCTTCTTTTACAAATCTCACATAAGTTAAAAGGAAAGCGTTTGTTCCTGGTAAAGTGGACTCGTCAAGCTGTAAAGAAAATTCAGATGTTTCTTAGTAATCATATAGAGAATGTTTTACGGACAGAGCCATTTCATCAATCCTTCTTTGTACTTTATAATTAATAAGTGGAATTCTTTTTATAATGTCGGAAGCTTGTTTGTGTAACACAGTGCGCCACTTACAGATGATAAAAAAAAATATATTAAACCTTGCGCGGACCCCCTGAATGAATTTTTATCCTCCACGAACCCCCTGAAAGATACCGGGGATCCCTGGGGGTCCGTAGGGACCACTTTGGGAACCACTGCCTTAGACAAAGGCTGTCTTTTGGATCTAACTTCCCTACCTGGGTCACTGGACATTTTATAGAATCTGACTTGTACTGTTAACCTTATTCTACCAAACAAAGATCTAACTAACCCTGAACTTTTAATTAACAAAATATATAAATGTGGATCTGGCCTTATTAACTTTCAAACTTGACTAACTAACTGAAATCTACCAACTTATCAGTGGTTCTAAAGTTGTAGGGATATACCGAAAGCTACAATTGGGCTATTACAATTGTTCTACAATTGCAGGTAAAGAAGGAGGGTTCCAGCAATCATTCGAAAAAAATACTCAAAAGCACCATTTGTACATTGCAGTTCACATAAACTAAATCTTGTCTTGAACGATTTAAATGCTGTGAATGCTGTACGAAACACAATAGGAACAATTAAGTCAATTATAGTGTTTTCCGAGAAAGTAATCAGCGAAGAAAACTAGTTCCAAATGTTCCTTTGCTATGTGAAACCAGATGGACACATACATATAAAAGTTTGCGGATTTTTGATGAAAATGTGTCAGAAATTGTTAAGCTACTGAAATATTTAGAACTTTTTGGAAAAAGCAAGCAAGTTGAATATCAGTTACTTTGTGCTGTAAGAACTCCTACATTTGTTGTTTGTTTAGTTATTATACAAAAATATTTATCAAACTCAAAGCTAGAAGATGTGACCCAAAAATAGCAGTCAGTGCACTTAGATTTACTGGCAGCACAAAAGTACATTGAAGAATTGTTTACTACATTGGCTGTTGATCGACAGAATTGTGATGAGAGGTGTAAGGAAAAGGTGTTGCTGATGACGTTGGTGTCGACATTCAACCTCCACGACAAGCTGGACGACAAAATGAACAGGGAAAATTCAAAAGTTGATTAGCCTGAGGACTATTTTAGAATAACTGTTTTTATACCCTACCTTGATTCTATTACATCATCGCTGGAAACTCGTTTTTGTGTAGAAAATAAACGAGCATTTTCCCTTTTCGTTTTGCATCCCTATTTGATGACAAAACTAGAAAGATTCGCATTTAAGGATCAAGCCAGGGCTATTGCTGTATATTACGCATTTGACAATTTAATCGAGGATAGTGAAGCCTTGTATGATATATGGAAATGTAAAACTAGTAAAGGGGAAGGAAAGAACAGAACCAATGACTCTATGTGAGGTTTTTGATGAAACCAATTTTTTGACAGAATTGGCTCTTCCAGTAACTACATGCACAATCGAGAGATCATTTAGCACTCTAAGACGAGTAAAAAACATGTCTGCGCTCAACAACTGGTGATGATCGCTAATCTGATCTTTGTATGATGAGTATCAAAAATCTTTAAGAAAATGTTATCAATCGATTTGGACAAATACCAAGAAGTTTACAATTTTTGTTCCAGAATAAATAGTTTAAAATTACAATATTATTGCTGTATCAGTGTAAATTATAATTGCATACTTTTTTTTATTAGTTTAGTAGCTGTTCGACACTGAAACCATTATTTTAAAAATTACTATAATGTAATCAGTTATGATTGAAGATATAATTCTTTTTTATGTTTGATATATGTTATGTACATTGTCTTCAATGTAATAAACTTTTAGGAAATTTAGTTCAGTTTTATTTCAACAACTTTATGACATTTTTCCAAAATTGTGGGTGTGTGTGTGTGTGTGTGCTAATTTTCATAATTAAGACCTATAACCCATTATAAGGTTAGCATCTCTTTGATACCTACCTACAACTAAGTTTACTGTTACCTACGGTTCAGAGGCGTAGCAATGGGTGGGCAAGGGGGCATCATGCCTCAGGCGCTACTCACAAAGGGACGCCAAAAAAGTACTGTTACGGTTAAGTACACAGACATTTATCATCTAGATACAAATAACGTTTGTTGACCTGTTTTAGATTCGGAGCCTGTAAGTGCTCCACCCTTTTCCCCAGAAAAAAAAATTGATAAAAAGGATACTGTAGTCATTAAGGACGGCCGAACAAAAACTTTTGTTTCCCATGTGTGTGGGGAGGGGGTGACCTCAGGATTGAACTTTGCCTGCCACGATCGTGATCCTGACTGGTGCGCTCTCTGTTCTCAAAGCTATAACAGGGGCAGGAGAATGGCCCAGGCGGCTAAAAGCCATGGTGGAAGCTATCCAAAATGACCGGGTATATTTCCTTGCGAAGTCGTTCAATGCCCAAGCGCGACTAGTGAATGCGGACAAGAGCTCATTAGAGGATGAGTGTGCCAAGATAAGAGATTTTGAGTGAACTCTGCGGTTCTTGAGTTGGGACTATGGGGTGACGGTCAGGAATGTCTGCAGTCAGATAGAGCGGACGTTCAAAACTGACCCTTGGTGTGGGCTTAGGAGAATCAAGCAGGCACTAATTGCCCAATTTCTTCCTGGTCATTATCCAGGTGCATACTTTGGGAGGTTGAGGCCCAATGTCGATTTCTTTGCCGACACTGCAGGCAGGTTGAAAAAACCGTGCAACATTTCCTAGTTGAGTGACCCCGGGCTGGCGGGTAGACTGCTTGCCAATGGCCTTTATGACAGTTCCCAGATGTTGAGGAACACAGTAAATATGATTTCACTGGCTCTGAGAGATTGTCTCAGTCTGCAGATAAACTAAGAGTTCAGAGTTCAGAGAGAGAGAGAGAGGGGGGGGGGGAGCTGCAGCACTTGTAAAATTTAAATTAATATTATCAAAGATAAAACTTAATATGTCAAAAATAAATAGTGTCGTTATATAGGGGCTTAAAGGGCCCCTCATATAATTTGTAGGATTGCTCCCAAGTCAAAGAGACATCTCTAGCCATTGTGATTTTAATAGATGATACAATGACACAAACATTAACTCTTTGGATATTGGGCATTTAATTAATAATTAGAAAGCATATAATCATAATTATACAAAAATACACATTTTTCATATATGGCTATATGCAGTGTATTGTTTCATTAGTGCAATAAATAAAATATTAATTTATGATATAGTTTGCTAACTATTTTTCCAAAAAGAAATTTTTCATTGAAATTGTGGGGAGAGATAATAATATAATATTGTACAAGTGACATGCAGTCATTATTTTGCACATTTTTTATGCATCATTACTCAGGAATCATTTATGGCATAAAAAAAACAATAAGAATACTGACAATGTAGAATAAAGTAGTTGGTAGAAAAAAACAATAAGAATACTGACAATGTAGAATAAAGTAGTTGGTAGAAAAAAAAACAAGATGACTCTTGAAAACTATTACCAGTGCACAATTTATTTACAAATATATTAATGAAAAAAAAATGTTCATAATAAAAATAATCATCATTTTATAGTCCTCCCAATAAATGTCTGGACAAAGGTCAGTCAGAACATAATGTGATGACAAATTAAATAAGTGAACAAACCAGTTGTATTGTATCTGCAAAACCTTAACAAACATTCAACTTTGATAGGACTATTTAAAAATAAATGTTTGTTAATGTTAAAGTACAGCAATAAAATGTCCTGAATTATTAAAACTAAGTTATCAAAATGAAATTTTTAAAAAAGAAAATGTGTAAAAAATTTGGCTAAAGAAGAAATATTCTTGTAAAATGTTTGAAATTTCCAACATTGTTTGTAAACACTGTGATTATGCTTATAAATAATCTTTGTTTTAAAAATAGCATAGCAATATTTAAATTTATGAGAAAAGTGTCACATAATTTCACGTTATGTTTCAATAATAAAAAAATAAAAACCAACAACTCTCAGCAAGCTTTTCACACTGTAATTACATCTTAATAGGAAAAAACACTTGAAACTCTTTCTGTAGCAATATTTTTTATTGTAAATAAAAACACCAGACGTTCTAAAGAGAGAAATGGAAAATTGACATCATTCTTACAAAAAGTTAATTCGCATTTTAGCATTATTATAAGATAAAACTTTTTTTAAAATAAATATAAATGAAATACAAAATGCATTCTGCAGTAAGGAATGAGTTAACTGACTCAAATAGTTTTTACTAGAGCTGCTGTTTGATCAAATTTTTTAAACAGAATTAACACAATATTAAAAAATGTAATCAATTTTAATGCAAGTGAGCTTTGTGAGCTTTATGCAACTCCAAAGAGTATTTTTCTGTTATTTTCTAGTATTTTTACTTATATATTATAAAATGGCATAAAAAGTCATTTTTTGAATATGACTAAGTTATATCCTAATGTTACAGATGCATTGAGCATTTGGATTAGTGTATATAAATCTTAAATTCAGATCAGTTTATTCATGTGTTGTTTCTATTAATGCTTTCCTTAATGAAATAATAGCATAGCCAGAAAATGGTTGCTCACTTATTTTTAATTCCTTATTTCTTGATTTTCACCTCTTTCTCCCACCCGGTCACATTTTCAACACACTTTGTAACCTCTCTCCCCACAAATATCATGTTTCTTATGGCTTACCCAACCACCATACGCCCTCGGTTTTAAAAAAAATTTACACTATGGAAACAAACCCATCAATCAAATTAGGCAAGTTATAGCAGATGTTCACTAATGGTATCATTCAGGGTCAGAAAATAGAATGAAGAAATGACAATCATATTGTTTCAGGGGTTCCTGGGTCTCGTTTTTTTAAAAATCTTTTTTGATCGATTTCTGTTAAAAGAATTGGGTTATTTACTGAGAGTTTTTTCTTGATAACAGCATTTGGGTTAAAATCAGACCATGTAGGCATTGCTTTAAAAAATTCAATAGCGCTTAATGAACTTAAAAAAAAAAAAAATGAATATTTTATAATATTTTTGTTACTCACTAAAGGTTACAGAAGATAAGTGTTACTCACTAAAAGTTACTCATAAAATGACAACCAGAATTAAAAAAGGTGATAGGATGCTGGATACCGAATACATGTTGTCTTCTCCAAATACTCTTGGCAATGATTCCATCCAAGATTTTTATACATCTGAAATACAATTAAGATTCATCTTCCAGTAAGTTAACATACAAATAGACTAATTAAAAATATGAATTTTTAACCTTTTCTTTTATGGCATATCTGCTAATAATATGATGCCAGAATTGACATGTCATGAAAATATAGAATATTATTTTATGATGGTGAAATACATCCCTACATTCCCTAGTCCTAAGTTAATAATTCATAATGGAGTTCTTATGCATGCTAGAACACTAACCTATATTAACCCACTGGTTACTTTGGGGAAAACTAGAAATACTCTACAATTAATTATGGTTTTATTTAACTAGAGCAAAAGTTTTGGTAAGGGGTACAAAATGACTAACTTTTTTAAGTAATAGATATACTGCCTTAAAAGTATATGATTTATTAAATAGAAATGAATTATCTCTCTATCTGTAAAAGAATTAAAGTTACAAAAAAGTTATTAATTAAAAAAGTACAATTTTTTTTCCAATTTTGATTTTTAAATATTCAAAATAGCTATTGAATCATAAATGATGAATTTGTGCAAATACATTTACAGTGAAATGCCACTATAACAAAATTGACAGGGACTCGAAATTAGTTCGTAATACTGAAAATTTGTTACGACATTTTCTGTTCTTAGTATATGGATATAGTTCATCAAGGGAAAAAAAAAATTTGTTGTACTGAATATTTCATTACACTGACATTGGTAATAATGACTTTTCACTGTATTTTTAAATGAGAATTTAATAGTTAGGTTTTTTCCAGACTTACTTCTATAATTCTCTGCTCTAGATCTTTACTATGAAGTTCATCTTGTTGCTTTAATAACATTTTCAGAGCACGTCCATAGTGAGACAAGGCAGCTGCATGACGCCAAGCAAATTGAAATGTTTGCTAAAACAATTTTTTTTGTTTTTTATTATAAAAAAATATTAATTATGTATAAAAATCTAATGAATAAATAGCGATTAGACTTTAAACTCATGAAATTAATGTTAAAAATATCAAAGTTTACTGTCAAGTAATTTTAAAAGAAAAGTAAAAACTTTCTAGTTACGGGAAAAAAAAATAACTTCTTAATCATTTTAAAAGTCAAAAGATGATTTCTCAGCATCAGACCTATTTACATGACTAAAAAGGTAAAGGAAATAGAACACAAGAACTTTATTAAGAGAGTCTTCTAAAATATCAGCTTTTGATATACTGTCAAGATTTGCAGAAAATGTAATGGCTAACCTTATTATCTGAGATATCAACCCATTTACTAAGTTCTCCATAAGTCTGGTTAACATCTTTACTTGTGATACTGTCAGAGAACTTTTTTAAAACAATTTCTGCTTGGGCTGTACCAATCTTTGTTAATATTTCAATCATCCATGACTTTTTTTTCTCCATATCACTGTGACAATAGTTAACAAAACAAATCAATACAAAAAAAAATATTTTAAATCATAACTATATTGTGATAACAATTTTTGCAAGTTCTGTAAGGAATTTCAGTATTTGATATATAATTAATAATATATACAGAGATACAAATCTTTGATTTCCCTAAGTACATTATTTTTTTTGTGAACAAAGCATCATGATTTATTAAGGACCTGCACTAAAAATTTTGTCTGTTGGCTGAATAATATTATGCAAAGACCATGGAACAAAATTTTCAAGATTTCACATAGAAAAAATGAAAATGAGTTCATTTTTAACCAGCATCAAATTAAAATTTTCTAATTCATATAAAAAGATCCATCAAATCTTTGTTGTATTTTTTGTAGTTGTAATCTTTGAAATTTCTGCATTTTTTTTTATAATGAAATTCACCAATTTGATCAAAATCAGTTTGTCATGTAACTGATCTCATGGACAGTGTATAAACCATAAAAACATGTGCATCCCAATCAAAAAGTTTAAAATATGCAGTATTGTTATGTAGGAAATTGGATAAACTTTCCTTTAAAAGTTGCTGTCAGGTGAGGTTTATATCACAAAATACCACGATTGGGACAAGATAAAACCTGATTGGGACAAGATAAAACCTGATTGGGACAAGATAAAACCTAGTACAAAAAAAAAATAATTTTCCAATTGCAACAACTAACGCTAAAAAGAATATACTTAATTTGTACTAGGGGTTACCTCTAAAGCTTCTTTGTATGCAAGTGTTCTTTATTATTATGAAACTCTTAAGGCCCTTTTGTTAAGGTAATTTTTTCTTGAAAAAAGGACCCTTTTAACATTTTGCAGAGGTCCTCAAGATATTGGCAATGCCACAGGTTTAGAATATTGCCTAATTTGAGATATTCACTATTTTGAATTGTACCAGAAAATTGTAATATATTTTTTAAATTATAAAACACCAATCCTTTATTTTAAAGTCCTCATTTTACTTCTTGTAGTTAAATTATCAGATTTTAAACATTTCGATATATTGTATTTGTCTATAGCTTTGATAGAACCAAAAATATGAAAGTGTGAGTTTTAAAATTTTGGCACGTTAAGAAACAATGTAAAATGAGCTCTTCCTAGTGTGTTTGGTGTGCTACTATCTCATAAGTATTTCAGTAACAAGTATTAAAAAAATTTACTTTGTAATTTACCATAATAATATTTTTTATAATACATGTTATGGCTTCTAAGTTAGTTTTCCCATTTTCGCTAACTTTCATCATGATTTATGTATCTTATTTGACTCCAAGTGATGTTTAAATAGAATTCTTTTATGAGTATCATTTTTATTTCTTATCTATGTGTTAAAATTAAGGTAATTTAACAATCAAATATTCAATAATTATTTCACTATTCATTTATTAATTTGTAGTTTGGGGCTGTCAATTAACTATGTCAACAAATTTTAGGCGATTTTTACCTCCCCCCCCTGTCAACAGCTTGTAAAACTTCCAGAGACCCCCTCCCTTCATAAAATTACGTCAACATTCCCCCCCCTCCCAAAATAAAAATAGAATGGAACAAAAAAAAACAAATATTTTATATAGACTAGTTTACAACTACAACAAAAAAGTGAATAAAAGTAAAATGTTTAGAAAAAAGTTTTATAAACATTTAACTTATGAACATATTTCAAATTTATAACTACAAAGGCTCACTCTAAACAGAAAAGAGACTATAGGGTTTACAAAAATGTATACACATTACACCTTTAAATTATGAACATATTTCAAATTAATATATTACTTAAAAAGTAAAACTATAAATACACTTTTAATTTATTAACATATTTTTTTACAAGCAAATCCAAATCTATATCTTCCCATGGAGATGTCAAATGTTCCTCAATTGTTATTACTGGCACAGGCTGAGTAATTTCTTGTGGAACTGAAACACCAGACAAGTCAACATTTTCTTCATCTAGCCATTCTGCACTTAACATCTCCCCATGAGCATAATTGCCATGAGCTCTCTCTGTCTTTTGGTAGGTACCACAAACTGATTTTTCAAAATGGTTTTACAGCTTTTTTCAACATGACTAATGCAAGAACTCGAGAATCTAAGATGGTGGACATCAAATTTATCACTATAGCTTAAATAGGTTTAGAGATATAAATTTTTGAAAATGTGACTTTTTCATTTTTTCTCTACACCTTCAAAAGTGCCATTTTCGCCAAGCGTTATCTGCAAAAGTATTTCCTGTACACCAAATCATTTACATTCAATACAGACACAAGAAAACATAGAACAAACTCAATTTTTTTCAAGGGTGTAAAATTATAATATCATTAAAATTAATAGCACTGAAAATGGGTTTTCATCATTTTTTAGAAAAAATAAAAAGGGAGATAAATTTTCAAAATTCGTGACATTTCAAAAAATCATTATAAATATTGTAATTAACACACATAAGAACTAATTACATCAATCTGTAGGGTAACTTAAGCTCTATACATTCAAATAGTCATAATATCTTAAGATTATTTATGATCAATATAATAAAGGTTAGAAAGAGGTGGGGTAAAAAAAAAACTTGCTCATTTTCAAAAATTTACACAAAAAAAAAAAACTGTTACATATATATTCAAAATTTATATATGAAAATGTAGGATATACATAGCTCTAAACTATAAAATAGTCGTTAGACCAATTACTTTTATATATACAGGACAGGGATGGATAAATCCATGCATCTAAAAAATCAATAAAAATACTTTTCACTAGGGAAAATCCACTATTAAGTATTGTTTGAAAAGTTACATTAGTAACAATACTAACAGTAACATTTGATGCATACATTTCAATTATATTCTAATTTTTTCATAAGTCATGGAAAGCAAACAAATAATTTACGCATTTTACCACTACAGGAGCTCACCTAAATAAGTGTAACTTTCGAAATTTAAGTAATTTTACTTTTAAGTTAATGTAAGCATATACCATTTAAATGAGTTACTAATTTACCATTTAAAAGAAGGGAAGGAAGGAAAAGAGGAAGACAAAAGAAGAGATGGGAAGACAACATCAAAGAATGGACCGGCCTGTCGTTCATCGACTCCCAAAAGGCAGCTCAGGACCGGAGTAAATGGAGGGAACTAGTTTTCAGTCAACAATGGTGCCCCAATGACCCATCCATGGGTTAAGGGATAGAAGAAGATACCATTTAAATTAGTTATTAAAGTACCATTTAATTGATCAGCAGGACCGGATTTAGATGTCATAAGGCCCTAAGCTATTTTGGATATAGAAAAGTTCCCTTAGCCCTACTGGGCCATTGGGTCAGATGAAGTTAAGCATTCTTCTGTTTCTATAACCTCAACATATGAAGGGATTGTGTGTTAGCACAACGCACAGCCGCCTTTACTTCCCCAACTTAAGTCAAGTACACATTTAAAGCTGGGTGGACTTCTGGGACAACTTTGCACCAGATAACATGTCGACAGTCGAGTATCTACACCACTTGGCCATCCGTCATTTGGGATATGGGGCCCTTTATAATTCCAGATATTAAATGTCAGTGCCAAATATCTAAACATGTATGATAATTGCTCACTCGAACATTTTGTTAAGGGCCTCATAAAAAAAGTGGGGATTCTAAGCTATAGCTTGTGTAGGTTATATATAAATCCAGCACTGTTGATTAGCATCATTCCCTTCTTTTTTAATTTCATCTTTCAATGCCTCTCATAGTAATAAAGGTTTATTTCTGGAGCTTTTCAAAACACATATGTTTTGTTTCAATTCATGCTTACTTAGAGATAATGTACTGTTTTCTTGATCATTTACTGATTTTAACTCTAATTTCTTCTTGATAGAGTACTACTATTTCATCAAGGACATTTTTTCCAATTATTGATCCTACCATTAAAAGTTTTATTTGTTTTAAATGTTTTATTATGTTTTCATCTATTTCTCTGTTATTATTTACTTATCAAGAGTTTGAATGTCTGTTGTTTACTTCATATAATTATAATAAATAAAAAATTCATGAAAAGTTCATTAGTTAATCTCTGTAGTTTTGAAATAACAGACTCCTTAAGGGGACTGTGTATATTACTCTTATTCACTCCAAAAACTACAAGGCTTTTAAATATATAACCCACATTCAAAATTGGTCCAAATAGGTTACATAATAAACTGCTGATATGGTATTTAAACACATAAAAGTCTTTTCTATGTGTTACTTAACTTGAATACACTTATACCAGTTCTTTTTTTTTTTTGGATTTGTGAGAACCATATTTAATTAAAGGTAAAAGATGTTCAAACTTCAATATATTTATAATACTAAAACTGAACTAATATTAATAATTAAATACTTAATAATAATACAATCGCATGAGTGGCTAAGAGATATTTTAATTTAAAAAATACAGGCGTAACAGTTACATGAGTCCATGACTTGCCATTTTCCTCTTTCAAAACCACAGTTGAAGAAGTAATGTATTACTGGTCTAGTAGCCAAGGCAATAAAGGTATTCCCTCCAACTAGCACAGAAACCTTCTATAAAGTATTGAGTTGTACACCGTCTGATAGAGACAATTATGATATTTTAAAAATGGTTCTTACTTAGATAATAGTGAATTTAAGCATAGACTAAAAATAACAGTTATATTACAACAATAATTGAAAAAATATCCATTCAATAATAGTTATGTTAATTCGGTCGGTCTACAATCTACTATATGTTTACATTGACAACCAATTACCGACCAAGTGACCTGTTATATTTGTTTTCATTTGAGATAATAAAACTATCTAACAACTGTAAAAAATATATACTAGTCAATTTTGAATATATAATCTCTTAGAATATACTATTATCTTTCTAAAAAAATAGCCAGAAAAAAATAGAAGTGTCCGCAAACATGAGGGGTATCGTTCAATGTACAAAAGCATCAAAATGGCCTCGAGGTTTATCATATATAAGTTATTTTAGCTACAACAATAAACATTTCCAAAGATATATAAAGCTAAAAGAGTAAGGAACAAATAAAGTGACTATTTATCTACAAGTTTTTATCATTTTTACTTACCAACTAGGTGTTTAAGTCCCAATAAAGTTCTATTCATTGTGACTGGTGTAGCGTTGCCAACATGATTGTCGGCCATTTTCACGGTCGTGCAAGAAGGGTGAAAAATGCGTGTTCTATGCTATTTCTTAGCGCTCTGCAATTCTGGGCCATGCTTACATATTAAGTTTCATTATAACATTTTAAAAGCAAAATGGATGGGCTTTCTAATGATACTAAAGAAAAACCTACAAAATTAAAAAATCACAAAATAATTTACTTTTTATTATGATTTTTTATATTAAAAATATCGTTAAATATAATTTAATGTTTATTATGGTTGTAAAGGGCATTCATTTTAGCACACATTGATATATTTGACATTACTGTAGGACGAATGGCCCAGAATCGCACGGAGATTGAAAATAGGATAGTCAAATTAGATCGCGCGTCGGCCGGTAAAAAGTGACTTCGGTGATGGCTTTCATTTTAAAAATGTAACCTTTTGTTCTAAATCTACGTAATAAAAATTTACATATTATTGTAGGGCTTACAAAATGCTTTAAAATGATATAATTGTTTATGAGATTTGATCAATTTTAAGTAGAGAAATCATTAAGTTAAAACTATCCAAATATTGACTACAGTGACGCAAAACCACGATTTTGAGCCAGTTTGTGGTACCTACTTTTGGCAGCCACTTGCATACGAATTATTTGCTGTTGGTGTGTGTTACGATCACAGCCCCCCCCCCTCCATATCACAGCAATCCCCCATATTATGTTCCCCTCATCCCCACCCCCTCTAGATCTGTGGTCAGCAGAGCGAGATCAAAGCTACCAGGTGCTCAGGAGCTGGACGAGAGCTGGACGATTGTTTGACTTTGCACCTTTGCCCACTGACCAAGATCAAAGCCCTATCAAAAACCCTGAATCACATGCAGCAGTTTTCACAAATGCCTGAATAAACTATCTGAGTATTCAGCCATCCCGAAGGATTGGAACAGAAATACTTGATCAAATATAAACTCTGACTTCATACACAATATAACATTAACGTCTCTTTGATTATACTATCGTCCCTCCCCAATTCCCTTCCCACGATATTCGGGGGCAAGCAGTCGATCGAGGCAGAATTTTAAAGGTGCGAATCCACCAAGATGAAATTCTAAGGGTATTGGGGATTCCGTCTCTGTTTCGCTGCAATGATACTCTAATGAGAACATGTACACCAGTCAGGATTTCCGCTGCGGAGCAGCGAAAGTTTTCAGTTTCTCTGCTTGCAGAGTTTTTTTCCAGAGAGCTACATTTTCTGTCAGGATAAACAAACAAAATGACTGTTTAGAAACATCAATTCGAATAGAAAAAATGATTCAAATTAGTGTATATTCATTAAAAAACAACAACAAAGTGAATTTTGACAGAAAAACATGAATTACTATAAGTTTTGGCCGGCAACAGTCTTTGTATATGAATTTCTGAAAGGAAAATCTACATCGTCTACCTACATATTCTATAAATGAAATCTCTTTCGATCAAAGAGCTGTCTGAAAACATAAGAAACGTTTGGTTGATCATGAAAACGAAAAAAATGAACAGCTACCGATCAAATAAAAAGTTAAAAAAGAAACAACAGTTTTCCAGCTAGACAATTTATTTGTAATAAGAACCAAGGCACACGGGATGCAGCATTTTCTGCTTTTTAAAGTATCGTTGTTTTTTTTTCACTAGCAGGAAGAAAGTACTAAGTAATCATAAAATCTTCTTTGCGGTGAGTTGTTTCGGCGGTCACAGTTTCGTTCCAGTATACAGTGGGTATTCGGTTAACGAACTTAATTCGTTCCACAATTATGTTCGCTATCCGAATCGTTCGTTAACTGATCATCGATTTACCATATATGTTAATGGAAATTTGATTAATTCGTTCTGCCAATTCGAAAAATTAAATAAAAAAAATGTCATATACAAGAATAATTTTTAAGTAAGTTTATTTATTACAAATATGATACATACATATAGTCTTGCTTATTAATCAGTTCTTTTTCTTTTATTTGTGCGTTAAAGAACATGTCCAATGTCGGTTGTTTTTCTCTCTCCTTCAGGACTTTTAGGAAATGATTGATAGCAATGTCGTTGTAGAGACCAGCAACCCTATTGACATCAGCTTGTTTAATGCCAGATCTCCTTTTAAATTTTGTAAACCAGCCAGTGGTAGCTTTGAATTCTAGATTTTCGGAGGACAAGCCTGGAGTTTGTTCTTTCAATTTCTCAAAAATTTCTCCAGACTTCTCTTGAATGATGGCCATTCTAGTTACATCTCTATTCACCTCCCGTTCATTTATCCAAACTAAAAGCAAACTCTCGATTTTATCATGGATGGCACTTTTTTTTGCTTCTCAGATGTAATTTTCGTAACTCCTTTAGTGGCTTGAGTCTTCTCGATGATATCTTTTTTAGCTAGGATTGTGCCTACAGTAGACCAGTTCAAGCCATACTGCCTGGTAACATCAGTCATTATTTGTCCACTCTCTACTTTAGTTATAATCTCTTGCTTGGTTTTTAAGGTGAGCACAATTCTTGACACTCCACTCTTTTCAGGTCCCATAATATTGTCTAATATGAAAGGTTTTTTTTATAAGGCATTTAGAGAAGCACATACGAAAACCACAAGGACATAAACCAACTACACATGTATAGTACACTATTGACAATGTGTCGTCGCACACTATCCTACGCGTCATATGGTGCTGCCTCACTGCTACGTAGTATGAACGATGATGTATCAGCGCATGCGCACATCCATTTTCAGGACCAATTGAGGACTGATGTCGAGTGTTCTGAGAGCTGAGACGTTTTTGTCAGAATTAGTTTTTGTTCGTTATCCGAATTTTGTTCGTTGTCCGAACACAAAAATCTTTCCTGAAAGTGTTTGCTGTCCGATTTGTTTGCTGCCCAAACAGTTCGTTAACTGAATACCCACTGTATATACAAGAGTTTCGCTAAGTGGTTCTATCAGCAGCTCCCACTTGATGCTGCTCTTCGCCACAGAGAACTTGTGGCCAGTCGTATTTGTGATAGTGCCTATTAGTGTCACGGCTGTCCCAGAGGCAAAGGAAACAAGGACATTTTGTGAAACCGCCTTGAAGGCCCATCAGGAATGACACAATTTTGAAGTCAACGATGACCTCCCATCCATAGTCATTATACTTGAAGGCACTCAGCAACATCTTGACACATGTAGTCCTCTTTGAGATGCAAAGAGTGAGCAATAGGGAGATACTGGTAGTTGTTTCTGCTGTGAAGCAGCATTGAGGCTGCAGGATGAGCTGTCTATGAAAAGGCGACATTCACTCGGGTTACAGGTGATACTCTAGCCTCGAATAGACTGGCCACATTGATGAAGCAGCACAGCCCATCTTGCAGACTGAAGAAGTTAGAAAATGTTTGTGACGCTTTCTGTGAATTGCACTCATTCATCCAACAAGTTCCACTGCTTGAGCCTGGATTTTAGAAGCTCAGTGTGGCCTTCTCTCCTCAACCGTACCTGTGAAATCGTAATCAATATCTCCAATATCTTCCTCGCTGTCTGACTCCTAAAGATGCCTGATCCCTCTTTGGGGGAGAGTGAACAGGAAGCTCGGGGAAGTGTGGTACTGGAGCAATGGAAGAAGGAATGTCTGGATAAATGATTCGAGGTGCATACTTGCCAGTGTGACGTTTGGTAGGATCCACCATGCAGAACAAGCAGTTGCTTGAGTGGTCAGTTGGTAGCCGCCAAATTCGAAGCATACATCAAACTTCATGGCTCTCTTTTCTCCCCTGTACCATACTGTAACATAGCAGTTATAATTAATTATATAAATTTAAAAGCAGGAAATTTTACAAAATACTAAAAACTGTATTTGATATTAGCTAATAACAAATTTTACTATAATACATTGATATATGTGAAAATTTTATCAAAAGCAACTCCTTAAACTCTTCAAGATATAAATCATTGAAATTCTACAATATAAAGCACTTAGTCATATAAAAGAGCAGCAAATGTTTACTTTACCTTAAAGAGTTTTCTTGCAATATTTGCATGTGAAATGAAGTGCCCAGGACTGGTCTTGATCCCCGAGTACGCCTCACACATCTTACAACATGCTTTCACAAAATACTTTCTGGTTCTTTTCTTTTTAAATTTTCAACACACATAGCAAAATTCATTTGCTGGGTGCAGACAACCTTTTGATGCCATCTAATTCAATAATTGCTCTTTAACTACGATTAGTTATTCTCATACTCCACAATAACATAAACCGAAAAGCTGGTTCAAGAATTTTTAAGAGAACAGATGAATTTCAAAATATCAGTATCCTGCTCACAGAAACAAAGTTTTTGTGAAACAATAGCTATTTTCTGTTTGTTTATACAGGTTAGGGAAAAAACACTTTGAACCCAAGAAAATTTTTTTTTTTAATTTGTTACATAGTGTAATTATGAAGTTTTAAAGATTCATTATGAAATAAAATAATAATACCTTTTGATAGAAGCAGATTCTGGCCTGGTATCAGTTTTCATTCCAAAGTAAGTCAAAACAGCCTCAGAGTCAATAAATTGCAAAGCCTCTTGACCAACTGTTATTATGTCTAAAAGAATATTTTCTTCTATCTGCTTGTAAGAATCTGTGTCAGCTTCCAGAGCATTTAGCCTAGCTATATGAATAGGCACATGGGTCGGAAATTCTTTTTTTAATTCTTCATAATCTTTTTTTGAGGCAGAGGCAGGTGGTCTGTAATATATTGGTTGTGGAATGAGTTTTTAATCATATTACAAAGACTGAAGCCGCTGATGGCGTTATTGGCATATATAAAGCGGCAAATATAGTGAATTGTGGGGACTGTCAATTTAAAATAAGGATAAACAATTAACTTAAAATTAACTTTTTAAAAACTATATTTTAAAAAAATTAAGAAAATTTTTTTGTAGTATTGTAGTAATCATAAATTCATTTATTGGTTTAGGCCAGGGGTCGGTAACCTAGGCTCACGAGCCGAGTGAGGCTCTTTTGATGTCAAGTTGCGGCTCTTTCAATGTCAAATTGCGGCCTTCCATGAAGGCGCAAATAATAATAATTATATTATTCTATTTTCAAACTGAAATAAATATTGCAGTCAAGATGAAAACCATGAATGTAGGAATAACATGAATAAAGCACCCCTATAATAAGTACATTGCCAGTAGTCAAAAAACCCACTGTTTCTTAAATAAAAAGTTAAAGTTCCCTTAGCCTTAACGGGCCATTGGGCCAGATGAAGTGTAGAATTCATCTGTTTCTATAACCTCGGCTTATGAAGGGATTGTGTGGTTAGAACAATGCCCAGCCGCCTTTACTTCCCAAACTTAAAGTCAGGTACCCATTGAAAGCTGGGTTGACCTTGAAACACATTAAACCTGGAAAATTTACCATGGTTCTCAGAGAGGATCGAACCCAGGACTCTCAGGTCGACAGTTCAGTATCTACACCACTCAGCCAACCATCCCACTTTTACATGAAATACAAAGGCCGATATGTGAAATAATTCCATTTAAATATTTGTTTGTTTTTTCGTATTTCTACAACATATTGCATCTTTAAATTGTAATAAAAATCATGAAAATATCGGATCTACCCAAAACCAAAAATAAACTAGCCTGCTGATCAAACCTAAGGGAATATAACTCTCATGCAAAGGTTTTGCAGGGTACAGCTAGTATACAATAATATTGAAACAACAATTTTAGTGGCTCTATAAAAAAACTGAGAAAATTTTAAATTATTACTTTTTGGCTCTTCGTATCAAAAGGTTGCAGACCCCTTGTTTAGGCTATGCCTAAGTACATGATGAAAAGATTACATCTTTTAATGCCTACTGTAAAGAGTGCATTTGCCAACAAAAACTATTTTGCAAAAAGAAAAAACTCTCATTAAATCAAATGATTTTCAATGAAGGACCCAGTGCAATGCATTTCATGCACAGACTATCATGAGTAAAAAAATTTCTTACTTTGCCAACCAAATAATTTTCAGATCTCGAACTGCATCAGCCATGCCTTCTGCTGTAAATTTATTCATTGATTCTTTGATGCCATCTTTATCTTTAAATTCTTTATCTTTCCTCTTTCCATTGGCTTTGGGCTTCAATGGTAGTTCTGACACAAAATATTTGAACTTAGATCCACTCTGTTAAGTGAATTAATTTTTTATTAGGAACAATCTTATATTATTATACACTAGTCCAATTGCTTAAACAACAGGCCAAAAAGTGATAAAATAGAAAACAATAAAATTTAATGCAGAACATAAATAGTTAAATTGAAACCAATAATAATGCAAAATTTGAACAAGGCACAAAACAAATTAAGAAACAATCTTAATATATAAAAATGAAAGTATGATTGTTTATGGGTAGCCATGTGCTATAAAAATTGTGCTGTGGCCTATAGAAATTCGCATAGCTGAGCAGGAAATCACCAAATTTGTCATACAAGTCCTTTATTACAATTAGAAATTTGTTCTCTAATTAGTATTCTTTTAAATTGTCTGAATTTAGCTATTTTTTTACATTACAAACACTATCAACAGTCTTTTTCCATCCATTTTAGATAGATTACCTTGGGAATATTGACATTGTATAATTAGAGAAGAAATTGTAAAATAAAATGAAATCTACTATATAATCAGTTATGGTGACAACTGTATGCAAATTAGAAAGGTCATGTATAAAAGTAAAACTCAAATTCATAAGCATTACAAAACTTCTGTCAACATGGCAATGAACTTTGAATAACTGACTGCTAATGGCCTGTGTGTAAATAAAAGGCAGAAAAGACAGGTAATAGGTATACTAATTGGACTGTGAATGTAAAAAGGAACTTAGGAGTTAACCAATGAAACAATAGCGCTTATGACTGGCCAAGCTGGTAAGGGATGGACAATGTAAAATATACAAAATATCATAAATTATTTATTTTGCCATTCTCTTATGACCATTAGAATGCTCTGGGCTAATTATTTTTTTCTTTTAAACATTCAGAATTCAGTAATTTTATATATTTAAAAATAGAATAGAAGGTTTAACCCTCTATTCATTTAGATGACCTTCTACTGTTGACATCATAATTGTGTATGCTTCAACTAAATGTATGTAGAAATGTCAAGATTATGTTGTAAAAATTAGAGAGAATACAAAATAGAAATCGGGTGAGAATAGGGAAGGTGATAGAAAAAAAGAAAAGGAAAGAGGAAGAAAAGCAGAACACAAGCTCTATAAAAATGTTAACAATCCTAATATTTATTTCTAAGGCATTTACAACAGAAAATTGAATAGATTGGTAGTTTTTTGTCACACAGTTACTGTATGTTTTGTAGGCTATATAGCATGACAGCAGTATTCATGGAGTGAATGAAAAAGGTGATGGAAGTTATGAAATGAGTGTGTGGGTCTGAGTGTAGGTGATCAATGAAAGAATAATGGAGGGTGATTGAAGTACAAGAGATAGTGAAGTCTCAATATAAAAATGGTTGTTGTGGTTGTAAAGTGAGAGTTGTTGATTAAAGTTTAAGTAACATTTGTGTTAAGTAAAATCTTGCACAAAATACTAAGAAGAAACTGCTACTAAGAGGAGCACATAGTTTAAAATGAACGATTAACATATGTATAAAAAAGTAATTTTTAAATTGAAATTTAAAATAAGTTTAAAGGGGCCAGCTATGACAGGAATTTTGTAAAGTAACTAAAAAAATTAGTTTCTAAAGAATTAAGAATGGCATTTTGCTGGGTCACAAATTATCCACACAAATGCTCCCAAATGCAATTTAAACAATTGAGGTTGGAGTGATTACTACATTTAAAATTTAAAAACTCAATACATTTGAAAATAGACATATTGATCATAATAAAATAAAAGAATATGTTTAGTTATTATACTAATTTTCTTTACATTAGAATGAATTTTTCATTTGTGCAAATTTATCTGTAATACCAAAAATCAAATCCTGCTCTGTCTTGTCTGTCCTGCTAAGATGACATTTAGTTAAGAACATGTTTATAATGCAATGGTTTTAATTAGTCACCACATATGGCAATTCCCATAGTATTCTTGTATAATTTAGTGATAATGTGCAGTGCCCTTCTTTCATCCCAATCATGGTCGTTAAAAACAGAATAATTACAGTTATGGGGTACTTGGTTATTATTTCTAAAAAAATTTGGTCTATATATTGAAAATAATTACAATTAGCCACTTTTACCGCCAATATCTTAAACTACATCACAAATGCTTTTAAACTTTTTTTATTTTTATATCACAATTGAACCATAAAGGTGTAGAGTGTGCATTAGGGTGGTGCACAAATACATTGACATTTTCAAAAGATTCAAATATGAATGTGTACCTTTTTATTTTCTTCCTTATATAATTATATTGAATCCTGCAAAATTTTAGCAAATTTGAATAACTTTTAGAGGTAGCTCATCGCCATTTCTCAATTTTTGTTTACATTATTTTCCTATTTTGATGTTACTGTAAATTCTCTTGGGCAATGCAGTGGCCCTGAAATAGGATTATTTAAACGTTTTCGTGACAAGTGGTCATTAACTGACAAAGAAGATTATGAAACAGCTCTAAATGATAAAACGTGTTCTGAAATTTTGGCTTCTCACAGCATACTCAAATAAGAGAATACTTTGAATTTTTTTAACATTTTGGAATTACCAACTTCATTTTTGACAACTGTTGCCCCAGACAATTGGACCAAAAATGAAGAGTTTCAACAGGCTTTAAAATATGTAGAAAGTCTACGAGTTGTTAATGATACAGCCGAAAGAGGAATAAAACTAATTCAGGATTTTAACTGTTCAATTACCAAAACTGAAGAACAAAAGCAATTTTTGCTGCAGGTAGCCTCTGAACACAGGTCAAAGTTTCCTCTGCCACAGAAATCTTTGTTGATCGATGGAACCAAGTTGTCAAAAAACAATAATTAATAAACTTTTTATTTCGATACAATACAATAAATTAGGAACCTGAAACACTAACTATTATTTAGAATCAAGATTTTTTAAAATACTTTTTCTTTACCATAGTGAATGCAAATATGTTATTATATACCAGAAGCTTATAACTTTATTCTTTAATTATTTTAATATGTAAACAATAATATAAATAATTTAGTTTTAAAAATAGACCATGGTTTTTTATTATTATACCTTAAAAGTAAAAATATAATGTTGTATTTTTACATTATTAATCATTTTAGATTGCCCACTAATAACCTGAAAAATATAAAAACTTGAAGTTGATGAGCGACCTTTAAAAGTTATACAATCATGCCCAAACTTCAAAATTGTTATTATTACACATAATGTCACAAAATGAAATAGTACCATCAGAGAAATATATAAAAAAAATTTTTTTGCACCACCCTAGTGTGCATAGCACCGTACACTGATATACAAAATCTAGTAAGCAGAAAGAACACATTTGTTGACATTTTCACAAGAATCTTTTCCATTCTGACAGCTTTCAACAATCAAACAGTACATCATTATCTTTTATTCTATTTTGTCTTTCATAATTTGCATTGTACTGAAACACTAATTCAATAAATAACAGAAAAAAAGAAAACTATCCATCATGGATCCAAACTGAGCCACTTTTCTAATAATGAGCTTTATAATTGTTATTACAAAATTAGAGAGGAAGGAATTTAAATCCTAAAGATCAACAGATGGAGTGAACTTGGTTAAAACATAAATATTTTTTCTAAAAAAATGTATCAATTTTGTTTTTCCTTTCCATTTGTAATACTAAGTCTGTTTCTTTATTCTCTCTTGATTTACATGCATTGTACTGTCCGGAAACTGCTTAAAATTAAATATGTTATAGGGTTGAATTTCTGTTTATATTTCTATAAACTTTTCTAGTAAGGTTACATTGTACAGTGCCTAAATAGCATATACATATTTTTTACTTCTGGTGTCTTTCTATATTTTAAGCTGCTATTTTTAAAGTTGAGCTTATACTATATAGGTAAAACTAAAAACTTTATAAAGTGAATCTTTAATAAATCATACAGTGGGGTGTTAACAAATAGCTAAAATTCTCTAAAGTATGTGTCTTACAAACCACAAATATGGCTACTATCATACTTTTTAGCTCCCCCTTGCCGTCAAAATTAATCACATTTTCTACAAAGAGGAACCTGATAAAAATACCCAATGTCTCGATCTTGGCAAACAACAATGTGTTGGCTGGCTTTTACTCGACACAAGTGGCATGCAGAACGAATACAGAATGACCCAGGCTTAAAGTGCAGCATCAGGAGTGTGGTGCAGAGCACTGACAACAACTGATTGACAGACATGGACATAAACTAATAAGGATGGCTCATCATTATAACTACATCCACCCTATAAGACATCAGTTCACTCATGGGAGTTATATCAGATATTTTTCTGCCCATAGGTGTCCTAATTCCAATGTGGTATAGATCCAGAACCACAGACAATGTAAACTAACCCACTTGTGAGCTTTTTAAATCTTTGATATTTATATCTTTTTTAAGAGGCCCAATATTTTCTTCTGCGCCTGCGGCCTTATCTGATATGAATGCTTCTGTATTGATGGAGTCTTTTTTTTTTAACTCGAAGGGCAGATGAAATCTACATAACCACTCTACCTATTTCATTTATGTACTTTGATACATTATACTGCACCACAATAAAGTATTTCATTCTTCTGTTATTCAAAAAGATTTGTCTGTCAAGCATAAATAATAATTTAAGGTAAAGGAATGTTACATTTTCAATTATATTTTTTAATAATAGAAAAAGAACTGGGTTGGCGATATTTTCTTAGTTAATTCTCCATTTGTACTTATACACAATGTGTATAACAGTACAAAAACCATCTGAGACATGTACAGCAAATCAATCAACTTGCAGCCACTTACGTCACTATTTTTTTTTAAATATGTCATGTTGAACGTAATAAAAAATAAAATATAGTCCTATTGAGATAGAGTCCTTAAAAATATTATGAAAGAATTCAGAGTATTATGAATGACTTAAGGGTTATCAATGGTTTGTGTTGTGTGCGTAAAATTATGAATAGTTGGATATTAAATTCAAAGTTTAATTTCAGGTTTCTTTGGTTTAGATTGTGTACCCATAATGAGAATTATTTTCTTTGGGATGAACTATATAAAATATGAAATTTATTTGATGTATTATTAATAGGGCTGCTGATTAAACTAAGTTAATTTGCGATTAACATATTGAAAAAATTTGCGTTTAAAAATTTTAATGCAGCAACAAATTGCGTTAATTTGACCAAAATGCTGAAAGTTCACCAAATCGATAAATAACAGAATTTCACTCAACATTTTGAAGTTAAGGTCAGTTCACGTATTAATTAGATCTAACACCACCACCCTGTCACAATTCGCACACAACCTCACCCCCAGGTGTGTTGACAAAAGCCACACTTGTAATATAAAATGATGTTTTTGTTATATAGTCCTTCGACAAGAAAACCTCCTGCTCCCTTCCCGGTCGATGTAAAAAGAGAAACGTTTCATTCACTTATATACTATAGTGGAGGTAAAAAAAACAACAAGTGTACAATGAACGTGGTTATAATTAGATCAAAATAAAAAGATGCTAGAAATTTTGTATCATCATTTTTTTGCACATAATTTTTTTTCGCATTTTGATAACACAGCATCTTACTGGTCATGTCTGTAACAGCTGCACTAATAGTTTCATATACATGACACCTGTAATCAGCGTCTAGACTTGGTTGATGCAAACATCTGCACACGAGACAGTGGTTGTATTTTTCAGAATTATTGTGACACTGAGTTAAATTTAATATTTTATATAGGGCTGTTGATTTACTGCTATTAAAGCGTAATTAATGCGTTAAAAAATATGTGATTACATTTTTTAACACAAACACCTAAACGCGTTAAATTTTACCCAAATGCTAGTATTTCGGAGTTGCAGAAAAAATAAAAAATCAGTAGATGACCCAATTCTATAACCAGATCAGACAATATTAAAAAAAAAAAGCAAGAAAAAATACCCAAATACAGAAACTGTCACGTTTACATAAAATCATAGCAGCAATATGACCTTGAAACAATAGGCTTGTCATTTCTTAATTCTAGTTTATGACCTAGAATACAATTAGTGAACATCTGTAGAAGTTTGATTGACAGGTGCCATGGTTTTGAAACAATGTAACTTGTTTAAACTTGTTTAGTGGTTTGGTAGGCTATAAGTGTGGGGAGAGACTGCTAAGTGTGTCAAAAATGTAACTGGGTTGGGAAAGAAATATAAAAAAAAAAAAAAACGTTTTTAAAATAATGGAGCGAGTACTTCCTGGCTATACTATTATTTTATGATGGAAAAGGCACATATGAGATATAAATGACGTGTGTATTTTTTGGGATGGAAAGTGGAGGGGGTATGTATGATAGTGAAGGGTAGGGTAAACAAGACTTACGTGCGGCAAAGTGTAGCAAAACATTACAGGGAAGGGGGGAACTTATAGTCATAAGTTCGGAAACTGCAGTATGAGAAAAACACATGTTTGGCATTGTTGTTGATTAAAAAGAAAACAATTTGCTTCACTTGACGTGATTGATACAGGTCAATAAACTGGTCTCAATAACGATTTCAATAGACATATTTGATAATGCTTGATAAATCTGTTACAATTAAGTATACCTCTTTCATAAATTAATCTGACTTGTTTTTTATGCCAATTTTATGCTATGATATTATGAAATACTAGTTTGAATAAAAAAAAATGTATTATATTGTATCGATTAAAATGTGTGTTAATTTGCGATAAAATTTTAAATCATGCGTTAATTCTATCAATTTTTTCAATCGAACAGCAGCTCTTATTATTAAGTATTCCCTATATATATTTTGGCTACAATAATATATTCATGTCCTTTTGAGTCAAAGAGATTTATAGTTCACCCGCTCAAATAGAGCTTCCAACTTTGTATCTACCCAACGGTCCTCTGTTGACTAGTGTTTCAAAGAGATGTATGACTTGATAATAATTTTACAAACTTAATCTAATTGCTATATATGAATAAAAAGAAGTATCATTATATGCAGAAATTAAAAACCTTACACTATATAACTTTCATTTAATATTTATGGTCTCTTAAAAAAAAGTAATGTTCCTTTAGCCCTATTGGGCAATCGGGGCAGATGAAGTGTAGAATTCATCTGTTTCTATAAACTCTGCATATGAAGGGATTGTGTGGTAAGCAAAAAGCCCAACCGCCTTTACTTCCCCAACTTAAGTCAGATACCCATTTAAAGCTGGATGGACTTGTGGGATGAATGAAACCAATTTCACCTGGAAAAAATCTATGGTTCTCACAGTGGATCGAACCCAGGACTCTCAGGTCAACAGGCGAGTATCTACTCCACTCTGCCATGCGTCCCACATGTTCTCTTGACTCAAGAGGTTATTATTGTATTAGGTAGTTTGTATATATGATGATAAATGTAAAAAAAAAAAGGTAAATTGCACTTGGTAGAAATAAAATAATCTGAATGAACTTAAAGCACCAATTATCCAAACATATGTGAACATTTTCATAAAATTTTGAATTCAATAATCATACCACCTTGGATTTTCCTGGTTCATCTTTTGCTAGTGTCATGTGACCTGTGAAGTACCAGCCTGGTGCACACCCTTTGGGGATTCTGAAAAAAATGTATGTGTCCTATTGTATAGATACGTATAATTTAATACTGAAGTTCACAAGAAAAAAAGGAAATTTTTGCCCTTGTCCACAAAAATCAATGTTTTATTCATTGTATGTGTGTAATCAATTATTTTTGTTCTTCTTAAAAGCATGGCCCATGCCATGGAACTAAGGTGCCCATTCAATCATAAGGGAGGAGATCTATCCTAGATAGTTAGCTAAGAAAAGTCCCAAATGAAAATATTGAGGTGAAGAAAGAGTTAACCCAATAAATATTGACAGACATTGATAAAAATTAAATTTGAACAAACTTCATAAAAATTTATTTTACTTTAGAATTTTAAAAATTTAAAATATAAGTAGAATAAAAATATTTTCTTTTGATTCTATTTTAAATATGATGTTTGTGTTTATGTATGCAAAAGAGAAAAAGAAACTATTGCCAAATGAATACATCTATGATATTTTTTTCATTTACAGCCATACTTTATTAAAATTCTCAATATTATTTTGTCTTTCCAAAAATTTAAAACAAAAAATTCTTTTTTTTCCCGTCACTACAAAAGTGATTAATGCTTTAATATTATTTTAAAAATTTTAAAAACAAACATTTATACTGTAAAATGGGGTTAGATTGCATTTAAAACTAAAATTATTTTGAATTGGATTTTAAATTTATATAAAAAAAATAATTATACAAGATTAATCATCTGCATAAAACGCCTTATCCTTCCTTGTGTGAGTGCAAAACATCAATGTTAACCATTCTGTCATCATGTGTTCAAATAATTAAAAAATTATATCATTAGATTCCACAGGACAAAAGCAATCTATTTGCGCCTATTTTTTTTTTTCTATTGTTTGTATTTTTAATCAAAATAAAAAAGTTTTGGTTCTTAATTGTATTACTTTTCAGGGATGCATCCCTATTATTTCCTTTATTTCTATGTCTCACACAACAGGACATTTTTCTAGAACACTGTTACTATGTAATGATAGAGAGAGAGGTGTATAGATAAGTTAGGACATACTTATCTTCAGGCAACTGTGAGATGTATATGGGTTGTCTTGAACCTTTTTGAATAGAAAAGGAAGACAACTTTTTGCCACTTGTGACAGCAGCCTGCCAGTTTCCATAAAGATCAAGGACTATGGGTGTCTGTAGCTTCATTTTGACCATCAGGATCAAATCTTTTAACTTCTCTAGCATATCCCGCTTCTCATGGCGTATGTGCAAGAGAATTGTAAAATCATTTTTTTCTAGCTTCACAACATACTACAGATAGAAAAAAAAACACCAAGGCTATTCGTATATTACATTTTTTACAAATAAAAAAAGTTGTACAAATATCAGTTGCAGGAAAGAAATAATGAGTGGGGGGTAGTAAAAGTGTAGGAGCTAAGCTAAAAAGAGAATAAGAGGGATACAGAAAGAAGAGAGATCAAGAGAGAAAGTGAAATAATCAAAGTTACACAGTAGATTGCAATAAATAATTGAATTTTGATTTGTCTTTAGTATCAGTCTTGATAAAATAAGTCAGCAGCCACAGCTGGAACAAAACAAATACTCATAAATAACAAGTAATCTTCACAAAGCAATCACGCAGTACCTCATCCACATCAGTGCATCTAATATTGTTGTAACGATGTACATTAAACATTAAATTAAAGTCTCATTTTCCGTTATGTGACTATTGTAAATAATAACTTAAATTATTAAATAATAAAAAAGGGTAAAAAATTTGCCTTTGTTAAAAAAAATGAGCAAAAATAAATAAACATTTTTTAATGCAAGATAAATTTAATGTTTTTTAGTAAAATACTTCAAAATTGGGTGTGACACACAGCTATGTCACATGCCTTGTAAACGTATCTCTATTCTCTGCGAGTACTCTGTTTAACTCACATAACACACCTATTTGTAAGCCCCTTTTCATTATGAGTTTTTAGGCTGAATAGTTGATGGAAAATATCTCTGGACTTTTCACCTCTGGTCCACCTGTCAGTGGAATGTTTAGCGGTTCTCCTATTGTCATCTGTGGTTGACAAGTGCATACTTTCTCAAACCATTGGTGAGCAGTTAAATTCACGGTGTTTGGGCAGGATAGCGACTGTCAAAACAGCGAGTGACAAAACAGCAACTTCACATGAGCAACATAATCAGAATGGTGACTGTTATAACGGCGATTGTCTAAATGGTGACCACATTATAATAGTGACTGTTATAATAGAGACTTCACTGTCAACTTCAGAGTATGATACACTCACTACTCACTGGTAGGAGATAGTGAAGGGCTTTAGTTTTGTTAGTTTATAAAACAATCTCTAGTTTCTTGCTCTATTTCACTCTTCTTTATCAAGATGATTGTGTAATTACTGTCAACAAGTTGGTAAAGAAATTAAGTAATTGAGAATTATGGAAGTAGACTGTGACGTAAGTAGAGTAATGAAGGTGTGGACGTTAGAGGTATAAATACGGCTGAATTGGGACATATTAGTTAGTTAAGAGATGAAGAGTTAAGAGACTGAGTCGAGACAGGATTGAGACAATGGAGTCAGATCATCAGATGAAAACGTAAAGCAACAGATAATCACCCCCCTCTCCTGCTACTGTCGGAGAACTGTTGATACCCGATCAACTGAGACAAACAACAGACCAGCATAGATTCCTGCTCTATGGCAGTGGGAGAGGAGATGTTAATCGGATGCTTATTTTCAGCACAAATCAGTTTCTTCAAACCTTGCACGACTCCAAACACTGGATGTGTGATTGTACATTCAATGTATCACCAAACCTATTCTATCAATGTGTTGCAGCTAATATATTTATAAATTAAGATAACCTAAATTTTAAGCCAGAACATATTGCACATTTCCGTCAGCAGTTTTTTCACAATGCTTTGAAAAACAAGAAATAAATCTGCCTTCTATCATCAAGTCCCCAAATTTAGCCAAATAGAATAACATTTTACATACCTCACTAAATTCTTGGTAATTCCAAACATTCTAGGCACCTCTCCTTTAGATGGACTGATAAACAGATATTATCTATTGTGGAGATACTGTGTTCCCCATGTCAATATAGAAATGTTGCAATAATGTTTGCCTTTCTATCTCAAAACTCAAACTACAGTAGAAGTCCGATAATCCGGCATGTTCGGAACCGGCTCGGTGCCGGACTACCGAAAATTCTGGTCTATCGAGCGGTAATTATAAGAACAATTAGGTTAATAATTAAACTACAAATAAATACAACAAAGTTTATTTTACATTTCATATAATGTATTTACACTAGGGTGGCCCAAAAAATCCAACTTCGTGCCACATACCAGGGCACCCTTTTTTTTAAGTTCCTTTTGCCTTAGTTAGTATACTGTTAAAATTTTACAACTAAATTCCAAGTAGAAGGGGATGCTCACAGGCCTCGTTGTTTTAACTTTTACGGCATTTTACTCGATTTTGTTGACTGGTGGAAGTACAACGTTTTTTCACACTTATGAACTATTCCATGCTGACCTAGTTCTCATTTTAGATACATGACTTCCGGTTGTTTTTATGAACATTGTGCAGACGGAAAATCAACAAATATAATGTTCATGAGTGGTGAAGATAAAGAGATGGCAGCACAGCAGGAACGAGTCCATCACAAACAACAGAAACAGCTACTTCGTAAACAGAAAGAAGAAAAACGACAGCAACAAACTATAGAAGGTGAATCAGGTGAAAATGAAACAGAGAGCTGTGAATCATCCAATAAATTTGAAGTCCTAGATGAATATGAACCGTCCAAGCTCAACTAAAAAATGGACAAACAAGACAGAGATTGGGTATCATACAACCTTGTTCACTAATCATGTTACCAGTTCCTTGGATCGCAACCAAACGTCTGATTGTGAAGCTTTGCGATTGACGATTCCTATTGCTGCAGCACTGGAACATGATCCTTCATCATTGACAGTTTCATGAAGTACCATACAAAGAGCCAGAAAGACAGCCAGGTGTAAACAAGCAGCAGATATAAAAGTTTCATTCAAGCCTGACTATCCTCTAGTTCTACACTGGGATGGAAAAATCTTACCTGAAATCCTGGGTCTTAGAGAAGTTGATCGCTTGCCGGTGCTGGTTTCTGGTGATGGCAGTGAAAAATTACTAGGTGTCCCTAAACTTACATCAGGGACAGGACAGAATGCTGCTGATGCTATTTATGGTCAGTTAGAACAGTGGGCACTGGTAGAAAGCATCCAGGCTATGAGCTTCGACACCACTTCTGTCAACACTGGTCGTTTCAATGGAGCTTGTGTACTGCTTGAGAATCGTATTGGTAGAGGACTATTGTGGCTGGCATGTCGTCATCATGTTCTTGAACTGGTATTGGCAAAGGCTTTTATTTTGTGTTGCGGTCCCTCTAACTCTAACTCATCAAACATACCTATCTTCAAAAGATAAAGAAGTTCGGGGGACGCATAAAGCTTGACAACTATAGTAAGTTGGAACTGCCTTCAAGCACTGATGTTTTCCGAGAAAACACAGTGAGTTTCCTGATAAATTTTGTTGACTTGAAGTCCCAGGTCAGAGATGATTATGAAGAACTTATTGAACTGACAATGATCATCTTAGGACATCCACCAAAAACCATTCACTGGAGAACATCAGGCCCTGTAATCATGCTAGGTGGATGGCTAAGCTGATCTATGCCATCAAAATTTACATCTTCCATCAACAGAGAGACATTTTCAGTCTTACATCCAATGAAGAGAGCCAACTCAAACGATTTGTACAGTTTGGAACCTTGTTGTACACAAAGTCCAGGATTCAAGCACCCAGTGCAGCGGAAGCACCTGGAGGAGATCTTTTGCTCTGGAAGGACCTTCAGCAATATCAGTCTGTTGATCACGACATCAGTTTTGCAGCACAAAAAATTCTCCAGAATCACATGTGGTATCTGTCTGATGAGACTGTCTGCCTGGCATTGTTTTCCGATGAAGTGTCACCAATTGAGAAACAGAAAATAATAACAGGTTTTGGAATAGAATCTAATGAGCAACATGTTCGAGGTGATCCATCATTGCTCCAAAATGAAGGTGTCAGGTTGTGTCACTTTTCCACAAGGTGTTCACAGAACCTGCCTACAAAGCTACACATAGGCAACTCCTATCTAGTTCTTCATCCAGAACAGTGGAATGATAATATTGAATACCAGAAGGGTAAGCAGCGCATTAACGACTTGCGTGTGGTCAACGATACTGCAGAACGTGGAGTTAAACTTTTTGAGGAATATAATAGACTTCTGTCAAAAAACGAGGAAGAAAAGCAATTTATTTTGCAAGTTGTTGAAGCCAACAGAATAGTCATCCCTACACAAACAACAAAGAAGTCTACCATATGTGCTGTTTCGGTGTAGACAATGTATTCTGACTCTTCAGTACTCTACAATTTACATTTTATGTTGACATTTTCGTTACTTAACAGTTACATTACAGTAATGGCATGATTTGAAAATGTAATAAAAAAAATTCAACGAAAATGCGTTTTTTTATTAATATAGTAAAACTTTGTGACTCTTGAGCATCCCCTTCCAATAGCAGTAGGAAGCTGAAATTGTTGTAAGTTACTAAGTAAGACAGATGGAACTCAACAAGAGGGTGCCCCGTTAGATGTGAGAAACTTTTTTTTTACCATATGATTTTGGGCCACCCTAATGTACACGTATTGTAAAACATTTCACTTAGATTTTAAAAAAGTCACGAATGTCTTTTTGTTTTCTTGACTTTTAGCGTATAATATAAAATTTATTTCTAATGATATGGAAATCACACTTTCTTCAAGATTTTGAATAGACTGAGGGTTTACTACAATGTTGATGATGTCCTCATCGGTTAGTTCTTGTTCAACGGGCTTATTCTCTTCAACCAGAAACACTTCCGGATGATTCCGAACTATCCCGAAAACTTACGAATAGCTCTCGAGTGTTTTTATTTGCTTTAAAGACACACTTTTGGAGAAAAATTTTTTTTACAATTTTCTAGAGTGATGCCGGACTATCTGGCATTCCGGACTGTTGAATGCCGGGCTAATGGACTTCTACTGTAGTATTACTTTCACCCAAATCTCACCTGAATGTCATGTTTCTACTGTGTATAATGTACTCTGTGTAAACTCTGTCCAATTGATGTCTTAGCCCTGCCCACTCCTTTCCCTGCTGATATTATCTGTTGTGGAGATTACATCATGCAAGTGTCTCCTTGTCCCTGATAGTAAAACTCTCACACCCCTACCCTACTGAACTTAATATTTCTACTCTGCATACAAGTTTTCTGCCCCAACTTTTGGTCTGCCCAAACATTGTATTCTTCCCTTGGACAGACTGATAACTAAATCTTTAATTTCTGACACTATGTTTTGTTGAGATGGTCACCCTTGTCTAATAAAAATATCGAAACAATATATTTTCATAGTAGTTGCGTGTGTTGCGCGCACCGGTGTGTGTGTGTGTCGGGGTAGAGCTAGCAGTCATGAGGTCAGAGTTTGGTCATTTCTAGACTCAGTGAATTGTATTCATAGAATTAATGAACGGCTATTTGTTCTAATGTAGCTGTTTGTAGAAGGTTTGAGTAGTTATTAAGCAAGAAATATAAGAGGCAATTTGTGGGTCAAGAGGGAAGAGAGTCAGAAAAAGATAGTCATAAAAGAATAAAAAGTCATAGAGATAGTCAGTCATAGAGATAGTCTTAGAAAGTGTAGTGTTTGTTGAAAGAGAAGTGATATTGTTTATAAGATAAGAGTGATAAGTTTCAATATATGTGATAATTCATTTTGAGATAATTGGATTGTTGTTTGCATAGGAGTTGTAATCTGTATTCTTCCATATCCAATTAACTACTTGAATATTTACTTTATCATATTTCATATTGTGTTATTCGTTATATGTTATATGATTAAACATGTTATGAACCATGAAGCACCACAATTGTTCTTTATCATAACGTATTCGTTACATGGTGGCAGAGTATTCGTTACATACATATAATGAATTTCTCTATACAAGGCCCCACCAGTAGAACGTTTAAACATTCCTATCCAACATTCACTAAATTTAACAGGGGTAAAACGAACTACTTATGGCAGTAAAAAAAAAATCCAGTGTAAAAACTTAGCCGAACACTGGAACAGAAAAACGGCATGAAGTGTGTGTGTCGCCGTGTTTCCAGTCTAATTATACTATAACATGGTGGCAGAGTATTCGTTACATACATATAATGAATTTCTCTATACAAGGCCCCACCAGTAGAACGTTTAAACATTCCTATCCAACATTCACTAAATTTAACAGGGGTAAAACGAACTACTTATGGCAGTAAAAAAAAAATCCAGTGTAAAAACTTAGCCGAACACTGGAACAGAAAAACAGCATGAAGTGTGTGTGTCGCCGTGTTTCCAGTCTAATTATACTATAACATGAAATTTAATCTCAACTTTCTAAAGTTTTTGTTAGTGAAACAAGTGTAAAACTAGACAATGGACTTCCCTACCAACTTTGGCCTTGATCATATGTTTAGTTTTAGTACAAATGAATGAAAGCGGCTAAAGTGGTCATTAGCAATTTTGCATCTGAAAAAAATGCTACTTAAGTCTCCCATAGCAACGAGCCTGTGAGCGAGAAAAGTTGTCAAAAGCAACCAGGTTTCCGAGACCAACAACACATTAATTATTACAAATCTTTCTATCAATGGGGCGGGTGGTCGTGCAGCGTAGAGTTCAAAACTCGGAATCTTTGGAATTTTTTAATGTCCTGGTGTAAGTACCCAAGTCCACCCAGCTTTAAATGGGCACCTGACTTTAAGTTGGGGGAGTAGAGGCGGTTGCGCATTGTGCTAACCACACAATCCCTTCATAGGCTGAGATTATGGAAATAGATGAATTATACACTTCATCTGCCCCGATGAGTCCTTAGAAGCTTAAGAGAACTTTAATTTACTTTTTACTTTTTTTTTCTATCAAGGCCTAAAAACTACTGTTATACTTCAACAGTGATTCTTTTATTATGGGTTGTAACCCACAGGTGGACAGCCGACAAATGGTAGGTGAGTCATGATTAAAAAAGTTATAATTAAAGAATCAAGAAGTATGTATAAATAAAGTTCTACTTTTGTCTATGCTGCGCCACTTAAAGATTGTTAATCTGTAGAGTAAAACGGGAACATTGTCAAAGTGGGTTGCAAAATGTAAAAGTTTGAGAACCACTGTACTAATAAATATTAATATCATTTTTCTGTCTACTGTCTATGGGATGCTAGTTTTTAGTCTTTAGCTAACCTCAAGTCAACAGTAAGCTTGCTTTTTTTTCTTCTTAAGTATCTTGTTTGCACTAAAAAAAAAAATAAACTTTGCTGTTTTGTGGAAATACAATACTTGGGAGAACACATGACCATGTCCTCAATTCACCCATGAAACCGTTCATCACGTTTCACTCTACAAAAAAAAATGGGTCAGTCTGAAAATCATGTGTTGCCATAATTATTTTGTATTATGGTGAAAATTTTTGCATATGAGAATCTATGCTTTAAAACTGGTCTTAAAAGTTGGAAAACGCTGGTTTTCAAATCCCTCAATGTTCTTCAAAGAACTGTTTTTAGCTGCTGGTTTTTAAAAAATTGAAATTCCCAGTGTGTGTATGTGTGGAGGAGGTTGGAAAATATTCTTTTAATTCTTACAAAGAGCATGTATCTAAAAAAGCTATCATATTGTCAATATATTTAAAAAAAGGTAAATAATATGAATAATTTTGAAAGATGTCAGTTTTTCACCATATTGTCATTAAGTTAATTTCAGAAGATAACAAGCAGAAAGGGGCCAATATTATTTTGCAATGCTGAAGATTTTCTCATGCTGGTGTTCGTAATAGCAACATTTTGTTATTGAAAGGATTTTTTTACTTCAAATGTTTGTCATATTCCCAGCACATTATCCAGCATAACAATAATTTATCAGCACTGATAGCCTTCTGCGATAATTTTTATTTAAAAATTTTTAAATTGGCATCTTTTAAAATCTTTCATTGCTATAAACTATTTTTTTTATTAATTATTTTTAAGAATCTGAATAAAATATATTCACCCGACTAGGATAAGCATCACCAGCAGCTAAATATTGTTTATTTGCATCATACAGTATCCACATCTGACTCTCATACTCTGATGTATACAGTGTATCACTCAATAAGGCACAATTCACTGTTACTTCTGAGGCTTTAGGCTAAGAATAAAAGAAATATAGACTTTCCATTTGTAAAATAATTTTTTTTAGTCATGCCCAATTAACTTTATGCTTATCTTCCAATAAATGCCATCGCTAAATGGGGCAATAATATCATGTAAAATGACATAAGTGTAATGACATAGAAAAGGCAAAGTTACAGACCTGTTTATTCAGGCGATCTAAAATATTTTTTTTTATTATTTTAAATAAACCCTACATTATGTCATCTAAAATGAATTGGTATGTAGTTTCATTTTTTTACTATATTCAATACAAGATTTTGCTCACTTAGAATGTTACAATTTATAAATGAAATATCTCATATTAAACTGTATTCAAAGTACTTTTAAAATTTGTTAACTTTATTTATGTTATTATAAAAGAATATAGTGACAATTAAGATTGAAAAAGAACACCATGTAGCATTTTTACGGGGTTATTTTTTCTTGCTTTTGCACCCCATCAGGTTGAAAATCATAGTAGTTAATGCAGAAATGAATGAGCTATTAATAAATATTAATACCCAATTGTTAATTTGAGGGTAACATTACTAAATGCAAAATTTGTTTTTTATTTTTGAATATTCTTATATATATCGTTGAAATTAGTGAAGCAAATTTTCACCAGTGAATAGATCGTCCAATTTCATATAAAACTGTTTGAATCAAATTAGAATATTATACCTAAGGACATTTTTGGCCATGTGTTTAATCAATGCATATAAAGTCCTGTTAATGTGCCACTTACAAAGTCATAAAATGGCGAATTGTTATACCAGCACTTTTATGCCTGATTGGTAAGTAAAAACTGTAAAAAAAAATATTTTAAATGATAATTTGATTGAATTAAACCATTTTTTTTTTTTTATAATTACTAAATATTTTTTTTAAACATTAATATGAACCATCCTGTCAGTTGAAACATTTAGTTCTCAATGTTTAAATTGTCTCTAGACCCCTACTCTATTCTCAGAGAAACCTAACATATTCTTATCTAGAAAAGTTAAAAATTATGAGCTCTCATAATAGATGAAATGTTGATTAACTCATTAGACATTTTATTAGTTTCAAGACTTGTATTTTATAACCTTAATTTTATTTCTAAAATAAGGTCACATTACCAATCCAAAGTCCTCAATGTATACATTGTCTCTAGACCTCCTGTTCTATTCACAGATTAATATAATTTAATCCTGTTTCCAAATTTTAAATATGATGAGCTATTATAATAGTAAACATGTTAATTGACTAATTATATATATTTAACTTTAGAACTTGTATTTTATAACAATATTTTCTGACTTTTTTTCACATTCAGGGGATGGATACATAAATTCTTTGCAGTTGATGGAATAGTTTCTTGATGAGTCTAATAATAGTAATTCTCTTTTAATTGTAGAGGACACATTTCTTTAAAATATTATTTTTAAGTAGTAGAAAGTTGAAGAGCATTACCACTAAATTTATACTAGATTATTTAGTGTTTTTTTTATAACAAATTTCATTTTTAAACACTACTAATAAGAATAATTCTGAAAGCCCCTGATGAGAGCCCACATCATCTACTGTTGTGCAGATGCCAGTGGCGTAGCTAAGGGGGGGGGCGGACTGCCCCGGGTGACAGCATATGGAGGGTGACACTATGTCACCAACAAAATTTTTCAGCCAGGCTAAGGTGCGAAAATAGTCTGAAATAGAATTGTGATAAAAACCCAACCAACACAGCCAATGTGACAGACGTTTCGCATACAGATCAAATGTCAACCATAATTAGATATGTACACATCAGCGGTGGTACAGTTGAAGTGCGGGAGTCATTCCTTGAAAAGGTAAAACAGCTACTACGTTAACTGGCGATATCCTCGAGAAACTAGAAAACATCATTTCATGTCTTATAGGTTCTTGGCTATACCGGGTCAAATATTGATGAAAACTGTCTGAAGTGCGATGTTTGGAAATTTTTAGGGCATTCTATGTGCAAGCTACACTTGAGATAAATACATCATTCAACTCTGGGGGACGCGGGGGGGGGGGGTGGACTGCCCTGGGTGACAGCATTTGGAGAGTCCTGGGTTCGATCCTCGGTGAGGACCATGGAATTTTTCCAGGTGAAATTTGGTACCAAGTCATCCCACAAGTCCACCCAGCTTCAAATGGGTACCTGACACAAGTTGGGGAAGTAAAGGCGGCTGGGCGTTGTGCTAACCACACAATCCCTTCATATGTCAAGGTTATAGAAACAGATGAATTCTACACTTCATCTGCCCCGTTGCCCGTTAGGGTTTAGATAACTTTACCCAGGACTCTCAGGTCGACAGTCGAGTATCTACACCACTCGGCCATCTGTCCTACAAGATATACTTATAAATTTAGTATTCACATTCTTAGAACAAGTTCTTTTCAATAAAACACAATAATTTGATGAGAAATCAGTTTGAAAAATCGGTTTGAACTACCTAAAAGTAGTCAGCAATACAAAATCTCATAATTTTCAGAAGAAATTAAGAAGTATCACAAATTATGCTGCAAATGTTGGAATGCTCTCCAGATACGAAATGGCAAATTTAAATTTCTTAAATAAAGGTTGTTTTATTCTATAATGTCTAGTTAATTATGTTTGTTGTCTTGTTGCACTCATTGATATAAATATAAACAATAAATAAAAAGATACTTTTTTGTAAATAACTTTAACATATTTTTCTATGGTACTCAATAAACTTGAATCATTAGTATTTGTTACATTCTGAGACCACCAGACTGATGAGTCTTAAGATAATCGAAAGAACACAATAGACTACGGATTTTAATAATAACATTGCATTTCTGCGATGGTTATAGAAACAGACAAATTATACATTACATCAACCCTGATGGCCCTTTAGGGCTAAGGGTACTTTACTGTTTTTCATTTATGTAGAGCTTAAATACTGTTAAAAAAACTGTTTTATGAAATAAATCAATTTTCACTATTAATAGCAATTAATGAAAACGGAATATTGACATATGAACCCATATAAATCCTTTTAATTCACACTAATTTACAAAACATATACACAATTTAGTGTCCAAATCTAATGTACAAAAATTATATTAAAAAAAGGGCGGCCAAAATTGTATTATTTTTAGTTTTAGTAAATCCATACCAAATGAAATGAGTAAGTCACATCTATAGCGTGACTCTGTCTTCCATTCTTGAGTTGGTCTCTTTCTGTTGACAAACAATATATTTTGGAGTCTACAGGTCTGTAAAAAAATAAAACAACAAATATAATATTTCAAAGCAAATGAAGAAAATGGGAATCCTTTTTATCAGTACCATTTATTTAGTCTGGATATATGTAGTAAGATTATTTATATTTACTTAAGTAAAATCTGGCAAATAAGACTGAAAACATAATCAAGAGCATTAAATCTGAAGAATAGTATGTATAGGATGTATTATATAAGTTGTAAGCAGTTATCAAGTGATATTCTTTATTCATCATACCAATATTATTATGAATGTGAGGATATATTTTAGAAGTTTTATTTTTAATTTATACATATAAATGTGAATATATATATATTGGTAGGGTTGTTAGTATCGAAGTATCGGTACCGGCCAATACAGTACAGGCGATACTTTTTTGGTATTGGTTGCTGTATTGCTGATCCTTTTTGTATTAAGTATTGATTTGTGTATCGCCGATACATTTTGAAAGAAAAATTTTTTTATTAGCTATTTGCAGAAAAACAATAGTGATTTTAATACATTTTTAAGAGTAATCTACATAAATTCAATCACTTCTAGTAATCATAGCTTAAAGATAAGTTGACTTCAATTAATACTGTCTGTACAACTGCCGATTGCTGGACGTTTAGATGAAGTTTTATTGGTGTTAGAGTGCATTGGTTAGAACCTGAGTCACTTGAGTGAAAAGGCTGTTGCTTGGCTGTGCGCAGAATAGTTGGCCGACATACTTATGATTAAATTGCCAAAACACTATAAGCAACCAACAGAGAATTTGAAATAAGTGATGAAATTTCTTTCACTGTAACAGACAGTGAATCAATTTTTTGTAAAGAGGAAATAATGAACTTAAGTGTAAGCGATGTGGATTTAAATGAAGATCAGAGGCAGGAGCAACAGGATGATGAAGATTTGGATATGGAATTTGAAGAAATTGATGATTTACTGAATCCACCATGTGATAATGATGACGAACGGAACAGGTTATTTACCAGCTACCTCCACATCGTAAATGTGCATGCCACTAGTTAAATCTTGTCGTTATCCATGATGCTCAAGTACTACAAGAAGTAACCAAACGTTTGTCAGTGCAAACATTAGCAAAGTTAGTAGCTATCTAGAACAAACAAAATCGCTCATCTTTGGCTACAGATGCAATAGGCATGTATCTCGTTACTCCCAGTGACACTCCGTGGAGTTCAAGGAAAACATACTGTTGCAAAAATACATTGTTTACTATCCAATCCAGAATTAGAAGTTAAACTTGATATGGTGTTTGATGACCTAAACATCAAGAGACTGATTCCGCAGCAGAAAATATTCATAGCAGAATACATTGAAGTATTTGCTCTTTGTGTTGTGGACTGGACATTTTGCAAGGAGAAAATAAAATTGGATTAGGCTATAAGCTATTAGTTATACTGTGTATATATTATACATTTTTGTAACTTAATAAAAGAATTTGAAAGTTTGAAATTAAGAAATTTTCAGTGAAGATATATGAATGTTTTTTGTTGTTTTTTTTTTTTCAAAAATTGAGTTTAAAAATTTCTTGCAAATTTACAATTTTTTTTTACATGGATTTATTCTCAACCATTTAATCTTAAATAATAATATGAACTTTTTTTTCATTTTTAAAGATGACTGCTATCTCCATGACAACCAATCGTCATACATAAGGAAAAAATGTATTTTACTTAAGTCAATGCATATGAAATCTTAAAATAAAATAAAAATTCATTCTCACTGAAAACAAAAGCCATCATGAGATGGCCAGGATCAATCTAATGTATTCCCAAAAACAAAGCTTTAACTATAGAATAGAGAAGAAAAGAAAAAAAATTACAAAAACAAAAAAAATCCATGGTGTCAAAGGAAATTTTATTTCGTACTTTGGGGCATTATATTGCATTGCAGACAAAAAAAATATAATTTGAGACAAATGTCTTTGTTTAAAGTAATATGTATATTATTGTATATACATTAGTGTGTTTCAAAAGATAATGGTGAAAAAAAAAATTTTCAGTTCACTTTCACTTACCCCCAGAAATATGAGGTTTAGGGTAATTAATACGTAAGCCAAATTATAGGAAAAAATATTTAGTCTGAGTAGTCTTTGAACTGTGAATTTTCTTTTGTTTAGTTGATTGTTTGGTTCAGATACATAACACGTGTCATATCTAATCATATCTAGTCATACTTAGTCATATCTAGTCATAAAGCAGTCAAATATCGTCCCTAACAATCAGTCTTGTAGCTCTTCTTCACAGGTTGAGTCACACGTTTGCGGTGATATTCAACTATCTGAAACACCAGCTGACGTGTTTCATCGTATGTCAGAACACTGTTGAAGTCAGTTGCCGGCTTGACAGCATGCTCAGCACAGTCATTAACAACTCTTATCGTATGTCAGAACACTGTTGAAGTCAGTTGCCAGCTTGACAGCATGCTCAGCACAGTCATTAACAACTCTTAGCCCTTCGATCTTCTCTCTGGTACTCGCATAGGCCGGACATTGGCACCAAGTAGATGGACTACCTTGAAGACAAGAAGGATAATTCTTAAGGCTGTGAACAAGTTGAATGAATTTTCAGTTACAAAATCTGATAAACTCTTCCTCTGAAATGACACAACTGAATTGGGATCAGCGCTCCTCGCATCTTGTTGAAGCTTTGGCTTCTGCAATGCCATAACCATGGCCTCCTTTTCGCCATCTGAAACACTGTCAGAAAAGAAAGTCTTCAGACAAATACCACAAGTGCCCTCTCATTTTCTTCATCACAATGTCTGCTATGTCTGCTATTTGTTTGTCAACCCCAGCATATGACTCCAAACTCTGCAGTAAGCACAGATCATTCAAAGGTGCATCACAGCTGCTGGTGGCACTAAACCAGGCTTCCACATAAATAGTAACGGTGAACAAGGATATACGCCGGAGATCCTGCAGCTCTTCTGCTGTGAGGTTGAGTTGCTCATGAAACAGGTACATTTTCAGGCAATAAATTCCTTTAGCCATCCAGCGAGAACGATGATAGGCACCTGGCAGACTGAAATGACCTGATGATTCACCAACGTGGGCATCATTGTTACTGCCGCTTAACATGAGTAGTGTCAAGTTAAGAAACTCAAGATAGTCCTGTCTCGGTTGAGTTTTCTGACATGTGTGAAGGAAGTCGATAATGTCTGCTTTTCTCTCATAAAGCCAAGCTTTCTCACTGTTTGTCAACTCTGAGCTGGATGTAGAGACATCAATAGCAGCAAATCGGGATGTATTAAGGGTCGGCCATGTTTCCTTGAAACATTTGAACAGTGAAATGTGTGGTCCAGATGATTTAAACAACTTGTCACTGCTGCTGATATTATTTCAAAGATGTGATGAGAAATAGAAGGCATTTGTCAAATATCCGCTGAATAACTGTTATGGCGCCAGTATGAACTCCTGTGTTAGAACTTTTTGTATCAAAACAAAGACCAGCCAGCCATTCTGGGACACCTTTCCACTCATATAGTATCTAAACCACAGCTTTACCCATCAATTTACCAGTTGATCTTGGAAGTATTGCCAGAAGATTTTCAACCTTCACTCCAGACACAACAATTGGCATTCGATCAACTAGCTTGTCTGATTGGCCAACAACATCTGGTAGTAATTTTCCATCAAAATGAGCAACTAAAGGTGTACTTGGCACAAACATCTTCTGATTTACTGTGACTGATTGGCGAACATTTTTTCTAGCTCTATATATTGTACTTGTTGACAATGATACTGCGTCAATGTTGACACCAGCAGCATTAAGGGCAGGAGCAATTATGTGCATCGCTTCACGAGGTGTTGTTTATACATGTACTAGCTGTACCCTACAAAGCCTTTGCATAAAGACAGACTGCAGTTAACTTTAAGGCCTTTTTTTATGTTATGAACAAAATTGAAAACCTAATTAGTTGTTGTTTCTAAAGAATAAATCTTAAAACAATAAAAAAAATGAAATAAATATAAACTTGAAAGGGATTACGACCTGAGCAGCCAGCATGTAAGGCCATAGCTAAAGCATTCTGCCATTAAATTACACTTATAAGTAGATGTTTTTAATCAATAAAATTTTCCCCAAATTATTATAATTGTGAACTTTTACAATCGGTCACCATTTTGGTACATAAAACAGTAAGGAGTCTATTGTCATTTAGAAAAAATAAGTGATCCAAGTTATAGTAATAAAAACAGACATGATAGGGACACAAAATGTTTTAAATAACAATAAAGCTACTCAAATAATTCCATAACATCATAATTTATGTAATAATATAATGGCATAATGAAATATTAAGTCTCACAAGAACAAGTATCCATTAATATCATGAATGTAAAACTTTCACAGAACAAAAACAAATTAACTACAATTAGAAGTGAGGATTTTAAATTTCATATCTTCTTTTTTTTATGCATTTTAAGCCTTCAAAAAGTTATTATGAAGAAATCGAAATACTAATTACAAGACGTAAAACACGTCCTTGGTCTCATTGTGGAGGAGGGAGAGGGGGGGAGTTTCAGTGATGTTATAAATCTTCCGATAATATAAAAAATAAACTGGGCAACAGCCAAAAAATCGTCAGGGGTTTCTCAACTGATTTAGATTAATTTTGGTGTTCTGAGTCCGAATATCACATTGATTTTGCTCGGTCAGGTCAACTTTTTGAGATACAGCCATAGACCTACCTGACGAGCTATACGTATTCTAATATCAGGGGTTTTGAGTTCAATCATTTCTCTAAATTAGCTGCATAAAAATTAGCAGCAAAATAATCACAATTATAAAAACAGAGATAATTATATTTTATTTATAAATCATCAATCTGGATTTTCACTTGATTATTTAATGCATCAGCACTTGACTGAGCACAGCCTCCAGTACCCCGACCTTCCATCTGCCCATCGTCCAGCTGCTCACTGCGAAGAAATTCCTGTACCATCGTTCAGAGATCTTCCTGACGGCGAAGATGAGGCCACCACTTTAGACGAGGGAGGAGATACAGAAGAGGAGTATGAATCACAAGATGATCCGCAGCCATTCTCACAATGTGAGCTTAATGATCTGGTTCAGATCTCAGCTTATCAAATAATTCCTCCAAGCTGTTGGCCTCCAGACTCAAAGAGAAAAATCTACTTGGCAAGGATGCACGTATCACTTTCTTCCGTTGAAGGCATGAGGACTACATGGGCTACTTCTGCCAGGAGGAAGACCTTGTGTACTGCCGAGATGTTGCCGGTCTTCTTGATAAACTCGGCGGTCCTCAATACGATCCGAGAGATTGGCGACTCTTCATTGACAGCTGCAAGCACTCTTTGAAGTGTGTACTTCTCCAAAACGGGAGCCAGTTCGCCTCATTTCCTCTTACGCACTCCACAACACTTGAAGAGAAATATGAAGCAGTGAAGTATGTGCTCGACAAAATCCAATAAGAGCAGCACCAATGGATCATCAGCGTCGACTTGAAAATGGTGAACTTTCTACTTGGTCAGCAGACCGGGTTCACGAAGTACCCATACTTTATATGTATATGGGACAGTTGCGACAGAGCCCAGCACTATGTAAAGAGAGAGTAGCCGGCGCAAGAGCAGTTAGTACATGGGGCGAGAAACATCATAAATGAACCTCTTGTTGACCGGGAGAAGATAATGATCCCACCACTACACATGAAGCTTGGGTTAATGAAACAGTTTACCAGCGCTCTGGACAAGGATGGGAGGTGCTTCAACTACATGTGCCGAGCATTTCCTCAACTGACCATTGAGAAGCTGAAGGCCGGCATTTTCGACGGCCCACAGATACGGCAGCTTATAAAGGACACAGAGTTCCAAAACTCCATGAACACACTTGAATGCACCGCTGGAAATCATTTGTGCAGGTGGTGAACAGCTTCCTGGGGAACATGAAGGCAGCAAACCATGCCAGACTCATCAACTGTATGATATAGGACTTCCAAAAACTCGTATATCTGCTTAAATCTTTCGGGATGGCAGTATAATTGTAGTGATAGTTAGCTAAGACGATTCAGTAGATAAGTAATAGAGGCACAAGTTACTAAAGTATATCTACTTCACTCCTTTGGGAAGGTAGTATACATGTACTCAAAGAGAAGTTGAAGTTATATACAGTAGAAGTCCATTAGTCCGGCATCCAACAGTCCGGAATGCCCAATAGTCCGGCATCACTCCAGAAAATTGTAAAAATTTTGGTTTTCTCCAAAAGTGTGTCTTTAAAGCAAATAAAAACACTCGAGAGCTATTCGGAAGTTTTCGGGATAGTTCGGGATCATCCGGAAGCGATTCTAATCGACAAGAATAAGCCTGTTGAACAAGAACTAACTGATGAGGACATTATCAACATTGTAGTAAACCCTCAGCCTACTAAAAATCTTGAAGAAAGTGACCCAGATGCCTAACAAAAGAAAAGGAAAAAAATCAGCTGAGCAGATGCTGCAGAATCACTAAATAAGTTTATCTCTTTTGCTGAGGCTAGTACTAGCTACAGTGCTTCAGAAATTATTGATTTCCATATCATTAGAAATAAATTTTATACTTTACGCCAAAAGTCAAGAAAACAAAAAGACATTCGTGAATTTTTAAAAATCTAAGTGAAATATGTTTTACAGTACGTGTACATACATTAAATGAATTGTAAAATAAACTTTGTATGTATTTGTAGTTTAATTATTTACCTAATTGTTCTTATAATTACCGCCCGATAGACCGGAATTTTTGGTAGTCGGGTACCAAGCCGGTCCCGAACGTGCCAGATTATCGGACTTCTACTGTAGTACACGTAGTCAAAGTCTATTTTGTTCAAGTATATCTACTTCACTCCTTCGGAAGGTAGTATACTCAGAGAGGTTATATTGTGTACAAAGCATTTGTGAATACTGCTGCATATGAGTTCATTCTTTATATGTTTTCTTATCGTATAATAAACGTCGTTGAATCGTGGAACTTTGCCTCATTAATGGTATGTGAGTGCAACGAGATTGTTGAACGCTACCACAAATAAACCAGAGATAATATCGGCAGCTACACATAACCACAACAATATAAAACCATAACGTTAACAATTTCTAACATTACAAAAACATTTATAGAATCAAGACGCTGGCAAGTAGTCATAATAATTATTTGAAACTGGAAACAGTATTCTTAATTCTTTCTTTAGTTCTAAAGTAGATAGATGGATGGACGGACAGAATTGAGGCGGCTAATATTTATTAGCACTATTCATACATCACATTTTATAAAGCTGACCTAAAACTACATACGTAAGTAATCATGTAACTATAAATCACAGTACGAAAAAAAATTATTAATAAATAAATCAATGATTAATGCCAAATAATGTTAATACTACAGTATCTGTGAGTGTGTCACTTGTGTTCTGATTTACCGTCCAAATCCGAAATCTTAAATAAAATTTTCCAACTGAAATTCGCTCTGCTTGTTGTTTCTTTGTTCTTTGTTATGAGTCTCAGAAAGATTTTTACATCAATTTCATATCGCAAAATATTTGCCTATTTAACTCCATATTAGGTAAACTTTAGGCATTGCATTGCCCTTACTATGATCATATACAGTTATTGAGAGACAAGTTAGTAGACTAGCCTCGTTTTGAAATGCAAAAGAGAGTTACCCGTGAATAAGGCTAATTTTGAACCAAAAATGACAAAAGGTTCCAGATTTTTATGTTTAGTGTATAACTTAACCAAACTAAACTGGTGTAATCCATTGGTTACTAAAGAGAAAAATTAGAGATACTCTGCAATTACTGAGGAGTTTTGGGCTTGAGATATATTTTCATAAAAAAATAGGTGGGGACACAAAAATGCATGTCGCTTTTTAGTAATAGAGATATTGCCTTAAAAGTATATGATTTATTAAATAGAAATGAATTATCTTTCTATCTGTGAAAGAACTATGTTACAAATCTGAAAGAAAAAAAGTTACTCGTCAGAAAGGACAATAACTTTTTTTCCAATTATGATTTTTAAAGCACTACTTTCAACTGTAAGTTTAATCAGGAGGATATAATAACAGCCTACAGGTATATTGAGATAAATAAAGAACATTCAATTTCCTTAACAACAAAGTAAAAATTATTAAAATTTGAATTTGTTATGATTTGAAAATAGTCACCATTTTTTATGGTAGACTTAAGGGTGTGATGTTTATACATGTATAGCCTATATTTATTGTATCCATTTTTATCAACTTCAAATTAAATAGATTGATCTATATACCAACATGTTGGAAATTAAATGATCTTTCTAATGATACATATATTTTATGTATGTTGACTTTATCAACAGAAATGAAATAGAATGTAAAAACTCAATATAATTAATACCTGCCTATTGGCTATGTAACTTTCAAATCTTACATATTACCCTAAAAAAACAACTGTCATATCTCTTCGGAAGACGAACTAATAACAACAAAATAACTGTCTATGTCTTCTCCTTCTTTATTTCTTAACTTCCTTTTTCTTACACATTCATTTAGTGCGTTACAGTGCTACCAAGAATATAACAGAGTTATGACACCCCCACAATCCCATTAAAATTTCATTCATAAATGAAATTTTTACCATTATAATACCAGAAAAAAATAACATGTTTTTGATTAATTAATTAATGTTAAAACTAATCAATGTAACATATATTACATTATACAGTAGTCAGGCAAAATAGTTTACTTTAAGATAATTCTATCTTCTTGTGAGCAATAGAAACATTGTCAGCAAGTATGTATTCAATACATTCAGTGTACTAGAAAATCTCTATCTAGCTAAGTACCTTTTCCAAAATTCCATATCCAAAAAAAATTACATAGTTCACTTTAGTACTTATACTCTTATTTAATATCTTCATAACATTTCTTAAATAAAATTTTTGTATGCTTTACAATATATTATTATAATAGCAATTCATTCTAGAAAATATAATATTTGTTAGATACCATATCTTTATAAACAAATCCACCATGTATTTAAACAATTACACAAAAAAATTTTTTCCAGTGTCTTTCAATTAGAAATACTTGCACATCATGCAAATATTTATCAATGACAATGATAATATTTTAATATCATATCATTATTCAACAACAAAATAATTATCAAATAGCTCATCAACATTGTTAGCTTCATCACAAAATTTATTTATCTTCATCACTGCAACAGATTTGTTAAAGCTTCTGACATCATATGACATCTCATTATTGTCTATGTCATCATGACCCATGTTGTATATTAACAAAAAAAAAATCATATTATCACTTAAAATTACTATCTTATTTCTTAAAAATTAGGCCTGTAGAAATCCTGCCTTTTAAATTTAAATTTACTCTTAAAACATTTGGCTCTTTTATCAAACCAATCTTCTGGTGTCATTATTTCACCATTTCTATGTAGTTCCAGTCCAACATAATTTCTTCTGTTTCTCTTATAGTCATTAAATCTGTTATGACATATTCTATTATAGTTGTTTGACCTCTTATAATGTTCATATTTTTGTTTATACTCATTTTGTGTAGTATGGCTTCTTTGATATTTTATTTGATCTTGAGATACTTGCTCAGAATACACTGTGTCACTATTTATAGAAACGCAACACATTTCTATTCCTTCAGATATTTTTTGTCTGTCCATTGTTTTACAATTTCTTCTGTTGTATTGTCTTTTATAACTGCCAAGTTGCCTATAATTAATGGTGCAACAGGATTTTTCATTACTAGTACTTCAATAGTACCCGATATCCATGGTGAGTCTACATCGATTACTGCCATGTTGCATTCCACCTTTGAGCCATCACCCATTTTGACTGTTGTCATTTTATGCATGTATTGATCTTTGCGTATAAGATCATCTTGCTCGATAACTGTACTGCATCCACTATCACGAAGACACTGTATTCTCCTGCCATTTACAAATGCTGGATAAAAGTTTATCCTTCCATGTGAACTGATCACATTTGCACATTTCTGTTCAGTATTCTGTTCTTGTGGGCCTGTATTTCTAGTGCCAGATCTTTGTGATCTTTCTAGTGTACGTGTTTTCTCTGTCCGATTTCTTTGTGGACTGATGTTAGGCCATTGTCTTCTTTGATACTGTTGAGTGTTGTAACTATGACTAGCTTAATGTCTATCGGCTTTCTGACCATTTACTCTTCTGTTGTCATTCTCTTTGTCTCTTTCTACATTCACGAATTAGATGACCTTTCATCTTGCAATAGAAACATAATCTTGTTTCCGGCTCTCTGGCTTTCCGACCAGGTGCATTGAGTTTACTTTGATTACTGCTCCTATTAGGAAGACTATGATATCTGTTCTGGATTATATTAGCATAGAATTCCATATTACATATTTCATCATCTGGACGACTGTCCATATAGTCACTCAAAGCTCTGACTAGTTGATCAATGGTTTTCACCTTTCTCTGTTTTATTAAAGAAAATACATCCTTGGTGCATATCTGTAATATTTTGTCAATGACAAACATTTCCAACACTGCTTGTGCATCCATTTAGTCAATTTCTGCCATTGTCAACCAAGACTTCAAACTTGACACTACATTGTCAATAAAGTACTGTGGTTGATCTTTATTGGACATCTTTAAAGAATGGAATTTCTTTCTGTAAAATTCTTCTGTTTTATTAAAGTGTTTCAGAAGTTTCTGTTTTACTTCATCATAGTCCTTGTCGTAGTAGTCTGGAATCGATCTAAGAGCAGTTCTTGCATCTCCCCTTAGAAGTTCGCTCATTAGATCTATCCAGTGCGCTCTATGCACATTATTGCTTCTGCATTTCTGTTCGAATATAGAGAGAAATGTGTCAATGTCCTCAGCTTTACCATCACAAGATTGTAGTTTAAGGTTATATCTGTTGAATAAGTTTTGAGTATTTGGTACATCTGGACAAGCATCTGTGCAGTGAGTACCAGAAATGGCCTTATTAGTAGCCATCTTTAGTTCATGATCAAGTCTGTCTCTCTGTACTTGGGCTTCAATGTCTAGTAGCTCTTTCTTTGCTTCTCTTTCTTTTGCTCTTTCTTCTCTCTCTATCTGAACTTGGGCTTCAATCTCTAGTAGTTCTTTCTTTGCTTCTCTTTCTTTTGCTCTTTCTTCTCTTTCTTCTCTCTCTCTTTTTTCTTTCATGGGCTTCAATCTCTAGTAGTTCTTTCTTTGCTTCTCTTTCTTTGACTTCTCTGTCCATAGCCATATTCTTTTTGATGAATTGTAGCAATTTTTCTCCTTGTAACCCATATCTCTTCCCTTTTTCTTCAAAATCCTCCCAGAGATCTTGTACTGGAGATACCTTCCTTTCTTCCAACCTTTCCATATTTTCGTACTAAATTTTCAGTGAGTTTTAAATAAACTGGGTCAGTTAGATATGTCTCTATGAGACAATTTATAATCTAAAATAATATTTCCGTCACCTCTCAAATTAATTTTAAAAATTAATGCGCAAAATATTTTATATAAAGCATATCATACTTATCAGTAATGAATAAATGACATAGCAAATAAATCAACAACAATTAATTAAGTGAGTCAATCCTTCCAATATCTGCAATAATGTTACTCAGCAAAATTAATTATCATGGAAATAAATATTTTAAATAGTATAATATACAAATGAAACAACATGTGCATTTTTGTAATTTTTCAACTTTGTTTCTGTATGGTTCACACTTCAGCCTGAATGTACACACAGGGTGAAAGGAATGTAACTGTTAATCTCTCTATGAGTCTATACGTCCGAACATTACTGTCTCTGGTCCAGTGTAGTACTTGACCCAATTCCGGTAGGTATGACTTGACCTCTGTTGACTTGTCTCTCGCTGTACGGTTTCTTCAACAGTCTGTTTTCTTGATCGTTGAGTTTGTTATTACACTTAAAGAGTGTTAGTCAGTAACGACTCTTTGTATGCGCAAGAATGCGGCATAAACACATTTAAGAACGTGAGTGTAAATCGTAACAATGACTAGGCTTGTTAGTACACAGCTGCCATCAGACCGGTTAACACACAGAAAGGACTTGTATCTTGGTAGTTCAATGACTCTTCATAGGTATACGTGTGTTTCACAACTCATGGCCACTCTTTAGTATAAGTTATGGTTGTAATATAGCTACCAAATAAATAATATGCTAGATATGTGGGCTTACTAGTGCTTCACAGCTCTTGGCCACAGTAAATTATTTGATTAATAATTAGGCTATAAAAGCGATGCCTGCATCAGTGGGCTTATTAGTGCATTAAAGCTCTTGGCCACAATAAATTATTTGAATAGATAAACTTAACTGGTATTAATGTAGGTTGACATCACAATAATAACAGCACTGCAATGTTCACGCTGTTTTCCATTACCACCAAGTTAATAATACTTTAACCTAGTAGCTATTGTCTTTCTTTATCGCTGCCACCAAATAAATAATACGTATCTCTTCGAAGGACGAACTAATAACAACAAAATAACCGTCTATGTCTTCTCCTTCTTTATTTTTTAACTTCCGTTTTCTTACACATTCATTTGGTGCGTTACAGTGCTACCAAGAATATAACAGAGTTATGACAACAACCGAGAAATAATAACAATTATGAACATATTTAAGCATTTGAATAATATATGTTCATTTCTCTCATTATCAGTTATACATTCTTCAATTTTTTTTTTCAAAAATATAATAATTGTGAAGTTTTGAAATTTGTCAACATTTAGGTACATATAAACAGTTATTTTAAGTCAGAACAAATTAGTAAAAACTTACTGTACCACTAATTAAAAGATGTAAAAAACACCTTTGGCCTTTGATTATTGTAGAGGCGCAACTTTAGTGATAGTTTAGTTGTAAATCTTCCAATACTTATTGAAAATAATTACTTTGCAGTAAATCTACAAGAAATCATTGTTTCATAATTATTTTGTGTATGGTGGAGAAGAATTATTAAACTTTTTTGGTTTTGGAATTGGATGTTTAATTTGTCTAAAATAAGGTCTAAAAATAATTTTCACAAAGGGTCAATATACAACTTTAGCTGTAAATCTTACAATACTTATTGAAAATAATAACTTTGCAATAAATCTACAAGAAATCATTGTTTTATAAGTATTTTGTGTATGGTGGAGAAGAATTACATGTATTAAACTTTTTTTGGTTTTGGAATTGGATGTCTAATTTGTCTAAAATAAGGGCTAAAAATCATTTTCACAAAGGTTCAATAAACAAGTTGTTTTTTTTTTTGGAAAATAACTTACCTAAGAGGAGAAATAACAGATTTTAAAGAAAGATATGGATTTAAATCTTCTGATCGAAGAGGAGAAATAATGTCAAATCTTGTTATACCCTCACCACCATGCTGAAAAAAAATGAAAGATTAATAAATAGTTAGATTAAAGGTAAACCTCCTCTTAAATAATTTCCTGCAATATTGTTTCGTTCAAATATGTTAAAACAACTGTAAAGAACTTTCATAAAAAAATTATTTAAAACACACTTAGTGGAAATTATGCAACAAATCAATTAGACAGACAACTTCACAGGTTAAATGGTGAAGTACAAAAAAAAAAGCTATTAGACTAAATAACAGATTTGTTAATAGAGAGTTTTAATATAAAAAGAAAATGGTCTTATTGTTTGAAAGGGGAAAAAAATGAGCTTTAATTAAATAAAACTTGAGTTTTTTGTTTATTTTATGCATTTTGATTTTTTTATTAGAAATAAATGTTTTTAATGAAACTAAATAATAAACATTTAATTTTGGAAAGCTTTTGGAATGCATCCTCATACTTAGAAATGTTTTTAGCCTCATCCAACATGGTTTTCTAGAAACATATATACCAAGTTATAGTTAGGTTACTGATACAAGTATATTTAAATAAATAATTTGGTAAAATTTGTAAGTTAAGTTAATTTTTACTTTTGTTACAAAAAATAAAGTTACAAAAAGAAATAATTTTTAAAAAGGAGCGAGCAGTTACTGAAAATCTAAAAAAATAAATACTTAAGGATTCCTAAAAGAAATCTACTTACCATCGTTGGATACAGTGACTCAAGCTGAGCTCCAAAAAAAGACAAATGTATATCTAATGTAACATCACCCAGGTTGGCCCACCACTTAGCGACACATAGTTCCATTGTACAGTCCCCCTGAGAAAATACATTCTTGTTTTATACAAATATAAAAGAATTAACAATATTTTAAAAAAGATAACATGTAATATTAAAATACAATTTAAAAAATAGATACTTTTTTTAACTTGTAAAACATAAATCAGCAGGGAGCAACCAGTAATCCGTGGACTAATAAGCGGTCACATAGAAAATTTGTTGGTCTGAAGAACATTATTCCTTTTCTGATGTTCATTGTATTTATTAAAATAATGAATATTTATTTAATACATTCTTGAATGTATGTATGAAAAAAAACTGAAGCAATCTTGTGGGTATTCAGAGAATTTAGAAATTACAATTTGTTTTTATTTTATAATTATTGATTGACAAAAACTGATTTTCAAATCTTGAATGTTTGCATGAAAATTTATTAAAGCCATCACCTGCATATAAAGAGAAAACAATTTCTTGCATTAAAATCCTGATTTCTAAATTTTCTTTAATTTAAAAAGTGGTACATGTAAATAAGAAGATGGCTGAGTGGTGTAGATACTCCACTGTCGACCTGAGAGTCCTGGGTTGGATCCTCTGTGAGAACCAAAGTAATTTTTCTAGGCCGTGGTGAATATTCGTTTAAGTCCCACAAGTCCACTCAGCTTTAAATGTGCACCTGACTTGGGGAGTAAAAGCGGCTGGGCATTGTTCTAACCACAAAATACCTTTATATGCCAAGTGTACAGAAACAGATGAATACTATATGCGAGTGTACAGAAACAGTGTAGAATTGAACAATGTTTGACTGTTATGCTATAGAAAAATAACTTAAAACTGTCTGTGTAGGTATTGAGTTTTGACTATGTAGGTGTTAAGGAGTGTGAATTGAGCTCATGTTTGTAATGATTAAATCAGAGATTGGTATAGATTGTAGACAGTTCTGCGACATGTGTTATGCACAGATAGATTAAATAAAAATTGGGTGCAAAGCTAATGAGCATAATTTTTTATAGTAATAAAATTTACTATGGGATGTAGAATTCTCCATCTAGAAGTTTACTAAGAAGTGATCAGAGAAAGGATACCATAGATGTTTGAAGTGAATCAATACTGAAGTATTAGTTATAATTTATCATGTTAAATTTTGTTGCATTAAATCTTCATTGAATTAACTGTTGATACAAAACCAGAGAGCAGTGTTTGTTTTTTTGGGCATCAGTCTTTTGTCTTTTATTCAAGAACTATATCTTTCATACCCTAGACAATGAACATTTTTCGGCTTAGGCTTGAGACAAAGGCCTGTTCCTTAAATAATAGTAGGTCCCTATTATAGTAAATTAGCATTACTTACAAAAATGGGCCGAGAAAAATCATGATTTTTTTTACTTTAAAAAATCTGTTTAAAACACCTATATTAAAACCTCTAATTTAACATATCTTGTGGATTCTCACCTGTAAATATCACATATTAAAGTGCTTTTGTTACTCTTTTAAGGAATTGTGTCATGTCATTATTTCGGGATACGAAAGATATACAACCTAATTACTTAGTAAAAAATGGTAAGACTTACCAAAACTGAAAAAGCATAAGTGCCTTCCCCTTGTTCAGAAAGGGTAACTATTTTTGAATATTCATAATCTTTGTATGCTGACTGTGGTGAGATTTGCAAGGTATGAATAAAGAACCGCCCGCTTTTTTCAGTATCTAAAGATATTAGTTTCAAAACTGGGGGGAAAAAACAATAAAACAATCAAGTTTTAATATAGTAAAAAAAAATAATTAAAAAAAAAATATATCTATATTTGTATAAAACATTTTTTTACCACACATAAAAGTAATTATTTTTCAATATTTTTTTGTGTAATGTTAAATACACTATCATAAATTTTTATTCTCATATTTTATTGAAATAAAGATAATCTTTTATAGCTATCTTTCGGACTGCATTATTTTGATAGATTAATGTTTTACTGTATAATGGAGCACATTCCTGACTTAGGTCTATGCTTTTTGTTTATTGATTTCTGAGTTTGAAGCAACAATAATATTAAAGAAGAATTATGTTGCTGTTTTAACCAATTTTATTTTTGCAATCTGAAAATGCCAAATTTTCAATCTTGACTGATAATATTGATATATTAAGGGCTATTCACCTGATCATTGTCAACATTTTGAGGAAGTCAAGAGCAATTTTCCAAAGGCTATAAGCATAAACCAATATTGGCTGTGTGCAACATAACATCATATCAGCCTATAAAATGAAACGTTTCTTTTCCCATGATATGTGTGTGCTCACACTTGTCAAGTTGTGTGCATATGCACGCTATACAAGCTGTATGTTCATGCACACTGACACAGTTTAAAGTGAATACTGGTAAATAGCTATTATTTAACTACAAAATGATATATTCATAGAAATTTTCTAGTGGAATTATTAAATGGAATTAAATGGAAGAGTCTCTTCCAGTGATGAGATTTTCGAAATAAATTTTTTTTCCTGAAGGATCTAATGGTAATCTCTGAGTGCAGCCATAAAAAAACATATACTGGACAAACTTACAACAACAGACAGAAAAGCTGATTAGGCATATTTTTATATTAAATTTTAACTCAAATTTGATTATGTATCATGCTGAAGAAAATTGCACCATTTGTAGTTTACCATACTTACCAACTTGAGTAAAAAAAAATTGTTTTAAGAGAATGACTGGTGCAATGTGTGGCATTTAAACTATAGTATTAAAGTTTTAAACCTATATTTTGACACAGGGGGCTTTTAATATTACATTACTAGCTACCCTGCAAAGCATTTGCATAGAGATAACTATTGTTCAGCTTTGATACATATTTTCACATTTTTTTTTTCAAGCTATGAATGAAATTAAAAATTTAAGTTAGTTGTTTCTTTTCCTTACAACATCCTTAAAGATAAATTATTTCAAAACAAAAAGTTTTAAAGTTTTGTCAAAGATATCCAATTAGTTGTTGTTACATTCATTAAAACAACTAAAAGGATAAATTATAAAAAAAAAAAAAATCAAATAAAAAAAAAACATAATGTCCGTGAGAGGAATTGAACTTGGATAGCCAGCATAAAAAAAAATATGTAGCTTAGCCTTTCAGCCACCACGTCACATACTTGGTCTAAAATTTTATTGTATTACTAGATATTAAGCCCGGCGTTGCCCAGGAAATCTAGGTGTAATGTGAAACCCCTTCCTAATCAATTTGATTACTGAATTTTTAAATACGATTAATTAGGTTAATCAGGTGCTGATTTATGCCACCTCCCTAGTGTGCAGAAATGACCTACATTTTATGCGTCACAAATTACGTTTTACCCGTCAACGCTAACCCACCAAACAAACCAAGCCAAACCCGTCACAAATTACGTTTTTCCCGTCAACGCCAAACCAACCAAACCAAACCAACCAACCAACCAAACCAAACCAACCAAAGTAAACCAACTAACCAAACCAAACCAAAATAAACACCATTAGGTAAAGATATGGGTGCTAATTTATCTCACCCGTTACATTTTGCCCTTAATTCTATCAATGTTAAAATCAAAACAAAGCATTGAAAAAAAAGTTTTATAAAAATGCACTGAAAAGTAAAAAATAACTACTTTATTATGCCATTTTGCAGCACAAAGGCACAATACAGCACCCGCGCGCAAGTTCAATTCAGCTTTATTAGTAGGAAAATAAAAAATTGTACCGTCAGGAAATGACGTCATAGAGGATTTTTATTTATAGCAACGGCGTTCCCATTCTGCAAAAAAAAAAAATTGTACCATCTGGAAATGACGTCATAGATAATTAATAGCAACGGCTTCCCCACACACATGCATGCACGGACTAAAGATAGCTACTTTATTAGTAGGATATTAAAGATCGCTCGATTATTTTGCTCTTCAGTGACTTGTATAATCTTATTTTGTAATTTAAAAATAAATCAAAGCACTATTTATTTTAAAAAAATGAAATATTATAAAAGGTGAACACTTAATTGTATAGAAATTAGCAGAATTTCATTTTTTTTAATAGATCGACTTTTAAAAAGAACTTTATTTAAGAAATTAGTTACGATGAACGCGCTCACTATGCTATCTGTTGTAATAAAAACAACAACAATTTGAATGATATTATGTTGTTATTACTTTTTAATATTTGGGACTTTTACGTTTCATAATAAAAACCACAGAAACTATTTAAAACTGTAGATATTTAAAAAAGTAATATCAAATTGAGACCAGGCAAGAAGCGCCATTATTAAAATTTTAAACTGGAATACTGTTGTATTAATTATTCACTTTCAATTTAACGCAGACATGAGACCGCTATTATTTATAGATCTTTAAGTAACTATAATACACTAGGGCTGCTGATTAATGTGTTAAAAAATTATTTTCTGACCCTGAATGATAGAACCAGTAAACATCTGCTGATGCTTGCCAAATTTGATTGACAGGTGGCATCGGTTTGAAATGACTCATGAGATAGACAGAGGTGGTTCTGTGGTGAGGTAAGCCATAGGTAAAATGATCTTTGTGCAATGAATGTCAATAATGTGAGAAAAAACACACAACAGTCAATTCAACAATATTAAGTGATAAAATAATAATTAATAATAAAATTGAAAATGAATCATTGGGAGCAACTGAATGCAGCAACAACCATTTCCGTACCTTGTAAAAAAATGGGTTTCACACAATGAACACACTTCTCACATAAAAAAAAGAAATGGCTGATAAATCATCATGCTGTGTTTTTGTTAACTTCATTTACCTGCATATGAAGCTCCAAAAGGAACATAAACAAATCTTCTGAGAATGTGACCAGGTTTAAAATGTTGGTTTAATGTAGATATAGTGCAGTTAGTCATGTCCACCAATCTGTAAGATATTAAAGTTAGCAATTTTCATATTTGTATTTATTAAATTATGACTTTACTGAAGTTTACAATATTTTAAAAATACATTACATTTATAGAGTATTTATCAAATCATTTTCATTTTTTCGACAGTTTACACTTATGACGTCCATAAAATGAAAATCACTCTTACTGTGAACAGTAAGATCACATATGAAAAAATCAATCTACCTCTACTCTAACTCATAGATTTTTTTATATTTTCCTAACGTCAACTTTCGCTCAGTGTATTCTTTGCTCAACTACTTATTCTCAACTACATCTCTCTGCTCTACTACCCTTCTAAACTCAACAACCTTAAATATTCCATCTCTTAACAACTAAACTCTGTCCAAACCCAGCCGTATTTATCCTTCTAGCACCCAGACCTTAATTACTAATTATGTCAGTCTAATTCTATATTGTCCTTTCTATTCTACTCTCTCTAAGGAGTGTCCCCAGGTTGCCATTGTTTAAATTTCCTAGAATGTCCAACGTCACCCACTGTCTACTTCTAGAGTCATCCCACTTTGCTGCTATTCTAATCTATTATTTTCTCCCCCCCCCTATTCTTAAGTTGTCTATCACTTTGTCTAACATTAATTGTCTTAATCCTACTTTCTAGACATCTGTTATATCACAACCATAAAGGGAATAGTCTTTAAGTCCCATCCTATCTCCTAAAAAATATACTTGTACTGCATATATCAAGTAAAGAGAAAGAAAAAACTAAATAAATTAAATGTGCGATCATGGGAACTATGTCACTTTCTTTGCTATTCTAAATCATTTGTTGCAGGAGGTTCTTGTCATTCGTAACTTAAATTGTTTGTAACCCAAGGTTCCACTGTTTTTAATAAAAGCTAAAGGTTTTTAAAGAGATAGGTAACATTTTTTATTATGTATTGAAATATCATAGCATTCAGAAAAAAATTCAGGTATAATAAATCTTTTCTAAACATTTACTAACATAAAAACACAAGTAATAAACAAAATTTAATAAACATGCAAGGAAAATAAAACCTGTTGCTAAAATTCTCAGTCGAGGGAACAATCTTCTGAGACCTAAGACACTTCTCAAATAAACGGAGACCAGTATTAGGAACAACTTTCATGACGGTACTATCTTTGTGAAGATGAAATTTGCAGCAAGTTGTAAAACTAGATTTAAATAATTGCTTAATTATTAACTATTTCATAAAACATTTAAAGCAGCTATAAAAAGTTATTTAAAAAATCAAGTCTAGTTAAAACAGTAAAATACCCCATGAGCTAATGGCAATCACAAAAATTTTACAAAATGAAAAGTCATTAATCATAACTAGTGCTCTCTCTTTATATAATAAATTTGTATGCATGTAATCTTGAGCTTTTTGTTGCTCCCATTAAAAATTTAATCATTTGTTTATAAACATTTTTTTCATTAAATTAATATGGCAAGACTTTTCATACTAAAAAAAATCCTAAAGCGGCTCTCACAGGAATAAATTTTCACCGTTTTACTTTAAAACTAAAAATTATTTCAGGCCCACCACCTGAGATCATTCTATGACAATACATTCCCCTGAGCATTTAAAATAAGAAAATTCATTTTTACATTTCATCAAAATAAAAGTCTGGGTTAGGTCAGTGTAGTTGACCCCTTGTCTTCCCTAAAAATAAAATACTTTAATAAAGTTTGCATTATTTAACAGAATCAAAGACCATTCTCTCCCTATATTACATTTTTTTTTTACATTGACCTCCCCTTAGTCATAAGAAAAGCACAAAAAATACAAACGTATAGGCCTACATAAAATCATAAAATATATAACATTAAAGAAAAGAAAAAAAATATGGAAGAAAAAATATTTTCTTTGCATATTCTACAGCCAATGTTTGCAGAACTGGTCAATCAATAGTGAACTTTTTGACTGTGGAAAAACAATAAACCAAGATACATTTATTACAAATAAATTAACCACTGGGTGTGGCTGACTGCTTTTATTTGATTTGAACTATTTTGAAGCTATTTCAATAATTTTGATTTGAACAATGTTGGATCAAAGCGTGACATGATGACAAAATTCTTTGGTGTGAAAAGACAATTTTTTGCAAACAAGGCTTGCCTAATAATTTAGGCTCCACCTTATCAGTATATTTTTTTTCACTTTATTAACTGATTTACACACTTAATGTAAATTAAAAAGTTTCTTTCTCTGTCATAATTTGTTGCAACAAGATGAACTTGTGTGACGTATAGAAGAATATTAAAGCAAGATAAATTTATTCCAAGCAACTGACCACAGGGTGTGACCAAATGCCCTTATTTAATATAATTTGTATGATGTTTGTGTTATCAGTATGGTGGAAACATAAAATGGCAACCAATAATGACAGAAAAAGATGACATATTTAAAATATTTTAACTCACTAACCTACACAAAAGAAGAGCTTTGTCTACATTTTTATGACCTTTTTTTTTACTTACTTTAACAACAGATCACAAAGAAAAATAATTAGCAGGTTTCACTATCTTAGTATATATTAAAATAACTACAAATCTCACCTAAAACTGTTCAAATTAAATAAAATTATTGTTTTTCCACACTTAAGGAGCTCATAATTGATGTTATCTCTTTCACATCGTCACTTCGACATTGGCCGGTCACACCCAGCCTATGTTCACATTGGCCAGTTTAGCTGCCCAATGTCTGACATTGATGGGCTAGCAAACATGGCCGTAACATAAATATTAATTTGAACGGAAACTAAGTTTTTGTTGATAATCTGGAAAAAAAATGAATCTTAGAAGCTTTTTTAGAATGTTTCCCATCTTTTACGGTCTCAATTAGCATGGTTTCACACAACACTGGATTTTCCAAAAACAGAGGATCTGCTGTGTTATAAGTAGGGATATTGCTGTATAAAATATAATTGATATTTATATTTAAATGTAATATTTATAATTAGATTATAGATGAAAGAAAAAATTAGAAAATGACCTAAAAGTTATCAGGTAAATTCAAGTAATATTATTGAAAGTTTTAAAATTAGATTATTAAAAAAAGTTTACAATATTCAAGAGAAGCTAAGTAAAGTACCTCACTAAATGTCTTGTCATCAGAAACTGTCTAGAAAGAGTTTTATTATGTTAAGTGCTGTTACAATTTGGCTGATTGAATTATTTTCTGAAATTCAGACTTTTAAATTGTCATTTGACAACTTTAATTATATACATGGCAGACTTAAAAAAGGAAAAAGTTTCATCGTAAAATAATTTGAATGTGCTTAGCCATAGTTTATCACTGTGGACACATAAACAAACACTGTCTCAGAATTCTGTTGCCCAGTAGTAATGCATTACTTTAAAAGTCAATACCAGCATCACATAATTTTAGCAAGTTTACATTGAAGCCCTTTTATAAAGAATAATGAATGCATTTGCTTTCCTTTCATAATATGTGATTGAGAATTAAAAGAGGTTAGGCAACCATAAATAATAAAATAATAGTACAAAAATATTTACCTGACAGGTACAACAACTGTGATGGGAATTCGAAATAAGGGGCCTCTTTCTATATTTCCTGACTCATAGGCTCGAATCTACAAAGAATATAACTTGTAGAAAAAACTTTTTTCTAAATCCTTTTCAGCAAACTAAACTTATTAATGTAATTTTTTCTAAGCAAAGAAATAAGCAAACAGAAAAAAATGTTAAATATAGTAAAATACAGAGCTTTACTTAAATTTATTTTTCATTGATATTGATTAAAGAACATTAAAAAAATGTTTGTGTGTAAATGCAGCTCATTAATGCATGCAAGTGTTTAGCTATCCAACAAATTCACTGATATGATATATATCTTGTGTCGGTAACGAATTAATAAATAAAAATAACATTATAAAAAATTATTTTATAAAAAACAACGTTTTTCTTGCGTACTAAAAAGCAGAAAATAATTTCTGAATAAATTGGTAACATGGTAATAGTAATAGACTTTATAAGAGCTTCTGATTTTTATAAAAATGAAAAACGTTGAGTAGTAGAGTATTCTTTCTTCACTACTTCAGCCACAATAATTTTATTTTCGAAAAATGAAATAGTAAGAATATTGCATTGTCATCGGGTTCTGAGCTATATTGAAAGTATCAGAGCTATAGTTTTTCGGAAAGTGGTCTAAAATTGGTGCCAAATTCCGTTACTGTGTACTATATTTAGCATCAGTAACTTCCCTTGATTTAGACAAGGCTGTGACCTATTCGCCATACATATTTAATTTTATTTATTAAGAAACTCATCAAATCATAATGAAATAGTAAGAATATTGCATTGTCATCGGGTTCTGAGTTTTATTGAAAGTATCAGAGCTATAGCTTATCGAAAAGTGGTCTAAAATTGGATTGCGAAATTCCGCTGACAAACAAACAAACAGACAAGAAGTGAAATTAAGAAAAACGTAAAATAAAGCGTTGTTGCATAGTGAATAGAAAATATTTAAACAATTTTATTATTATTTTTTATGAATTTTGCTATTTTTATACATTTATTTATTGTTTCTGAAATCCCAGTGAGTAAGACACTTGTAAGCATGACTTCACTATGTAAGCAGTAGTTCTTAGCTGCATAGTTGGATTTTGATAATTTACTCAAGCAAGAAACCATTAGTGCATATCACAATTTGTGAGTTTTTTTATGAAATCTAAGTTCTCCTCTATTTCCTTATACCCCCCAAGGTTGCATTATCGACTCAGGAGGAGATAACAAAGGGGGTAGTCAAAGGCTCTGGTCTTCCCAGGTGTTTGCACTGTGGTCAACACTGTCTAGTGCCAGGGAAATTAACCTACTTAGTACACCAGCTGACGTCAATTGGGAAAGATCAAAGTAGACAGGGGAGGGAACTGGTACCCTTATCAGATTCAAGCGGGAGAGGGGTGGGCACTCCTTTTATCGCCCCCAAGCTTGAAGGTCAGTGCCCACATGTAAAAGGTGAGGCCTATACTGGTCGCTGCCCATTGGTCAGCAAAGCAGAAGTCTGCACACGCATGAAGTGCGAGATTGAAATGATGTGCGTGGCTGGGACTTGAGGCAGTCAGCAGAGTTGAGTCAGTGAGAGAGTTATGGTTGAGCCTGGACTGCGAGCCAGTCGGATCGACTTGATCCTGGTTTGGTAAGACAGGTTGAGCTTTGTTAAACCAGTGTGAGTAACCATGAGGTAACGGACTCAGCCCTTGTTAAGAGGTCGTTCACTACGGAATGTGGGCCGCATATTGATTAGGTGGAATTCGGCAGACCAAGTGCATGTAGACGCTTGGACGGTTTCCTCAAGGCAGGGATGTCATATATGATGGATACCTCATGTCTCGCTGGTTTGACAAGCTCAGTCCTGAGTTCTTTTTAGAACTACCAGCCACAGGTAAGGACCATTCGGTCTTTCCGTATTGTAGATGAATTATTGTTAAGGTAGCTGATAAAGCTACTTGCCCTTTTTAGGGCACAATGGTTGGCATTTCATATAAATAAACACTATTTGTTGTATTTGCATTCGTTGTGTACTCATTTCTTGTTGCGTTGTGTGCGTCCTGTGGAACCATGTGGCTGGGAAAAATACAAATACTAGCTCAAACTCAGTAGGTGATCATATACCATAGACAACAAGCACAAGGATTCCGCATATGTTAACACAATATTTACTTAACAGATTTATTTGACAACTGAATTTCTTTCATAACTAAATGAGATGATCAAAACTATTAACTATTTTTCTCTTTCATCCCTTATTTATCAAAAGAAAAAAGTCACACAAAAAAATTAAGAAGCATTTTTTTTATTTTATGTATTACTGAGTTAGAATATTTAAAATAATAAATCATCTTTCTCTGTGGTGGCAACAAGATGTACTTTTGCATAATAGTTTTATTCTTTTACATTTGCAATGATTTGTTGTGCACTCTGTGGTGGGGTTGCATTTGATATAGTCTGAGCAATCTATCAATGTTGGAAAGAAGTGAGATTCAAAGAGATTTTTCTTTTGTAATGATAGATTCAAGAGTGAGCAGTTTTTGACTTTACTTATCTACACATCAGTGCATATAGATCCAAGGCTTTTCCATGACATTATATATAATTGTGACATTGTTTTTATTCAGCAAAAATGTCCTTATCATAATAAAATTTTGTTCATATTAAAACTTTAGGTAGTTAAATGGCTTTGAAATCTTAATGCCATCCATGGCACTATAAATAGAAGGAGGGGGTGGGGTAAAAAAAGTCGATTTATCAATAGTGACATTTTCTTGTAGAAAATATATATTTGGTAAAGTCATAAATTAACCTAAATTAATAAATAATAAATAAATTAATTCCAAATATATTATGAAAGGGGTAGGGGTACGTTATTTTCAAAAGAATAGAAAAAAAACACATTTTAAACTTGCAATACTAAAACTAAAAAATGCACCAGTAGTACAAAGTCGAGTCTCATCATCTACCCTGGCTTTCTTTTGAAATCAAATATTGACCAATATTGAGACAAATCAGCCTTGAATTAGATTATCATGCACTGATCACATGCTCATTATTGCTTCTCATGTTGCCAGAAGCAGATTCTTACATAATGGATGGTTGGTTGTTGCTATTCACATGACTACTACACACGCTGCTGATGACAACTCTACATCATTTTGCTAATCGATGTATATTGTTATTAGCTATTCATAAACTCTTTTATAATTTTAGCTATTTTGAAGGTAAATTTAATTTGTATCTTTTAAAACACAGCAAAGCACTTTGAATAATATTAAACATTATACTTTTATTACTTTTCGCTGAATCGAAGAAACAAAACTCTATGCATCAGGTTCAACCTTGTTAAGCTAAAAGACCCAGAAGTGGCGGAGTTATTTCAGGCCTGGATAAGATGCATGTTTGCAGACTTTACCTTAGCTGAGTGAGATTGAAGAAGCAAAAAGAATCCTGGGGTTGACATTCCTGCTGAATTGCTAAAACTACAGTAACCAAGGTCCATACAACGCTGTGCCAGAAGTATAGGAAAATAAAGTTTGGTCCATGGAATGGACCCAGTCACTCATCAAAGCACTGCCTAAAAACGGCAATTCGAAATAGTCATAACTACAGGACAATCAGTCTCATCAATGAACCTCACAAAGTAATTCTAAAAATTATTTTTAATCGATTATAGCTAGTTGTTAAGAAACTACTGGCAAAAAAACACACAGGTTTCAGACCAGGCAAAGCTCAATCAAGCAGATCAAAAGTTGCTTGCTCATAGAAAAACACAACGCCAACACAAACTTCATCATAAATTCATAAACTTCAAGTAAGCATTTGATCAAAATGGCACAAGAAACTCTGGCAAGTTACGAGAAGCTACAACATTCACGAGGGGCTGGTACAAGTGATCAAAGCACTCTACAATCAAGTGAGCAGTGCAGTCCAACTCAATGGTTGTACATGGGACTTCAAGATTTTGATCGGAGTCTGTAAGGCTGAATTCTCTCACCAGTTCTGTTCAACTTCTGCCTAGAGAAAATCATACAAGAAGCACTCAATGACCACCACACATCCATCTAAATTGGGGGAAGATAATAGCAAGATAATGGTCAATACCACAGATGCAAGTAGTACAAGCATCATAATGAACTGGAAAAGTAGAAAATTTCAAATACCTAGGAGCCATCTTCTCCAAAGACAGAAGCTGCAAAGTGGAAATTCTGGCCAGGATTGGGTCAGCAATTGCGGCAATGGCTACATTAAACAGAATATGAATCAGCAAAAACTTTAGCTCAGACTTTACATTGCCCTGTAAGGGTGTGAGACATGGACACCAATGTTCCCTCTAATTTTTGGCGGCGCTGCGAGGTAAAAAAATTTCTTGTGCAACTTTTTAGAACTTCAAAATAATTTGGGCGCCAATTTGGAATAAATTATAAAAAAATTGGGTGCTGTTTTTAGTCCGAATCTGCGAGAATTATTCGAACAATGTTAATAAACAAGCAACTATTTCTAAATGACTTAGTCTAAAACTAATAAAACTGCTAGTCACCTAAAATAACCAGACAAAATTGAAAATAGGGTTTTCTGAAGTAATTGCTAATCACTATTGAAATTATTAGCTATTGGTAGTTTCAGGAACAAAGGAAGTGAATCTATCAATCAGTCACTTAAATTTATATAGCGCTTATTATGTAGCGTACAAAAGCTCTCGGAACATGAACTTTGAAAAAGTGTGTTTTCAGACCCTGCCGGAATGCCATGAAAAAATACCGGAATAAGAAAAACATCATTTAGCATTAGAATGTTCAACTGAAAAACTCAAATCGCGCTTAAAGGAAGAGAATCACAAACCAGATTTAGGATATGACTAACCAAATGTAGGTAGAAAATAAAGATTAATTAAGTTTCTGATAGCTATTTATGACTGAAGCTAAAACATTAAACCAATGATCCAATACTAAACATCTTTTTTGAAATAGACTTTTTTAACCCATTACTCTACCAGACGTGCCAAAATACAAACTATTTATATGTAAATATATGTTTAGTAGCATATAAAGTTATAATTATAGACATGTTTCAAATTTTAACTTTTTTTAAAACGAAATAAAAATGGTTTTCAATTATCACATTTGAAGTTAATCTCAATTTATAATTTTATTTAAAATATTTGATAAATATTTAAAATGTATTTATAATAGCAGACAATGTGTGCCCTTTATTTCTAAATTGAATGAAATTAGTGTCCAAAGAATAAATTCAATGTTTTTCTCTTCTATCCTTCATTCCTGCCCATTCTGAATAAATTGCGTTTAAATCCATTTGCCCACCATCGTTTATAATGCTTTTAATTCTCATCAGCATGTCTAAGTGATCTTCCTCCAAGCGATTCCTCTGCTTTGTTTTAATGGAATTCATTAAACTGAAGCCACGCTCACAGTCAACGCTTGATGCTAAAAATGTTCCACAAATGTCTATGAGCTGAGCCAAATTTTGAAATTTTTGATCAGCAAGAGCAAATTCTACAAGAGTTTGAAAATTTGTTATGACTTTTGAATTTATTTTTTCACGAACAATAAACTTAAAATCATTGTATTGTGCAAAAATGCTTTCACTTTTATCTCCAATAAGTTCTTTATATTTTGTAGCTAGCTTTGCAATATGTTCTGTACCAAATTTAAAATTACAATTTTTTAATGCCATAATATCTAAAGCGACCCAATCTTTTATTTCTTCGTCTGGAAATCTTCGAGTTAAGTGATCAGTTACATTCTTTATAAAAGCAAGAATTGAAAGTGTATCAACTTCAATATTTTTTTCTTTACTTTCCATCAGTAAAATTTGAACATTTTTTCCCCATGTAACATCTTCACCAAGATACTGTTCTCTTAATTTTTGTATTTTTCCTTGGGCGAGATGATATGCTTCAAGAGTTGTTAGACTACTTTTTTGAAGAGATAAGCTCAATTATGCCAGTTCAGACAAAACATCATTTAAAACTTCAAGGACTATGTGTATTTCAAGGCTGGTTAATTTTTTGTAGCAGTATTTTGCAACAGGATTGTAGAGTACGAAGGATTGGTGCAGATATTCATAAATCTATTTTTATTAATCATACAAGAACAAAGTCAACAAATACAAACATTGACTCAAAGTTTACAAACATTGATAAAAAAATTTGAAAAATTTGAACAACATGTGACAACTTATGTAACTGAACAGTCCAACACTACACTAACAATAACAGAGAAGTTAGATGCACAAGTAATAAGCAAAAATAACAATCAAGTACATTTAAACTCCATGCATATTGTTAGAGACCTAAATGAAACATCAATAGACAAAACTTCAAAAGAAAATGAACAACATACAGATGCAAAATTTAAGAAAATTCACTCAATCTCAGTTATTACACACACCAGTAAACAAAGTAAAACAAAGTCAGCACATAGACACAAACCAGTATGTTTTTATTGTAATAGTCATAATCACAAAGCAAATAGATGCTCCATTAAATTTAAACATATAAAATGCTACAACTGTCATAAATTTGGTCACAAACAAAATTTTTGTCCCTTTAGAAATAAACAGGATAGTGGTACATATGTGAAAAATATTAGAAATAGACAACAACCACAGAATGTCCATAGAAACAGACAGGTACACAATAGGACTAGTCATATAGATTGGAAGGCATACAGAGTAAGAAAAGATTACAAAATAAATAAACATAATGATTATTTGAATAAACCTCCATGTAGTTTTTGCAAGAAGCTTGGTCATGAAAAAGAAGAATGCTTTAAGATAAGAAATATTTGTAAAGGCAAGATGAGAGAACACAGACAATCAAGAGGCACATTATTTGATAGGAAACATACATGTAATAAAATAAAACAGAAAGAAGACTTAAATGAATGTAATAGATACATGAATTATGGCACTGGTAAATGAAAATAAAATTTATAAGACACATATACTAGTGGTACTAACATAAAAAATTTTTTTGAGTATGTATTATTTATATTGGTTAAATTGATAATTGGCATATGATAGAATTGGTTTGTTCACTTTGAACATTATTATTGAATGAGTTTTGAATACTATTGAATATTATTACATTGAGTATTATTATGTTGAGTATTTTAAAAAAAAAAAAAACCATTGATTATCATTATTGAATGATTTTGAATACTATTGACTATTATTACGTATTGAGAACCATTGATTATTATTGAATACTATATAATGTTGTTGAGTTCTATGGATTATTATTGAATATTCTTATGAAGTTGATAGTTAAATAATGATGGATGATATTTAAATGTTGCACATTTTTGAGGGGAGGGGAGATGTAGAGTACGAAGGATTGGTGCAGATATTCATAAATCTATTTTTATTAATCTTGAGTTTGCGCACCGCACTATGAATTATGTTTATGTGTAATATTTACTATGTGACGTAGTTTTTTCTAGTTGACGTCATATTAAGTTGCTTGGAGAAAAACTTTGTCGAGAGAGATATATTTTGGTTTTGGTACTAGGCAGTCATGATTTTTATCTCGTGCTAGTTAGTTGTAAACTGGATTCTGAGCTATGAAGTGGTATTGTTAATTAATAGTCTTTTAATCACCTTCAAAGAAGGTTAATTTACATTTGAAGTAGTAATCTAAAGAAATACAATTAGTGTCTTAATTTTAATGTTTTGTTTGTAATATATAAAAATGATGAATCAGCAATCAGCCTTGTTTACTTATTGAGACGAATGTGAAGAAGTAGTATAAGATCGGCCTTGTTCATTCATTGAGCTACCATAATGCCTCCAACTCTGTACCAATGCAAACATAAACATACAACCTTAACAAGGATCATTAGACTTGTCTTGCTCAAAATATTCTACGAGTGGTGCATAATTTCTTATGTGCGCTGCTACAGCAAAATGACGTGATAGCCATCTAACTTCATTCAATGGTTTAAACGCAATGACATCGGCTTCTGATGCTGAAGCTATTTCTTGAAACTTGTTTTTTTTTGTTGCAAGATCTTGAAAACATGGTATAAACTGTTCTTAGTAAAGTCTCAACATCGCAAATCAATTTAACTTCTTTCCATGCATCAGAAATTCCCAGATCCTCCCGATGAGCAACACAGTGTTGCTGAACTATTTGAGGAATTTCTTGCCGAAGACGTGCAGCAATACCATTTGTTGATCCTAACATGACTGATGCACCATCAGATGTGAACATTACGAGTTTAGATAAATTAAGGTTATTTGATTTGTAAAAAGTTTTTATTGCCTCAACTATTGCTTCTGAATCACATGCCTTTAATTTGACAATGCCACCAAATACTGTTTTATACAAAAAACTATCGAACAATCTAAATTTAAAATAAATAACTAGCATTTTTGACACTGAAATGTCAGTACTTTCATCAATTGTAATTGTGTGATATGAAGACATCCTTTTATCATTCATAATTTTTACTTTGACAACTTTGTTTATTGATTCAAGAAATTCGAACACATAATTTTTACTCCTCCAGCTATCAGGCAAAGTTGTGTATTTTGACATATGCTCATTAATGTCTGTAACAGAGAGCACTGAATTATTCATTTTACCCGCTAAAATGACACTGTCAATTAGAACTTTAATTTCCTCTGGAGTTGATTTTTTCAGTTCTTTTTTCTTGTCTCTCTCCTCGGCTGTTTCTGTTAACATGCCTCGTAAACCAGTTAAATTTCTCAATGCAGTGATACTAGTCTGATGGGTTTTACTTATTAAACGCCTTTTCAGGTAATCTAATTTCCAACTGCCATCCCAAATCTTTCCAGTGCAAAAATCACTTCCACTTTTAGCTTTTTGACAGATGACACATTAAACACCAAGGACATCATCATAAGTAAATATCTTTTTCAGTTGAATGAGACAGGGTGATTTTGACTCCGGCATAAAAGTTTGGACGAACTCGTCAAGCCACACGTTTTTGAAGGAGGCAACACAGTTTCTTTTTTTGCACATTTTATGTAGCAACATTTTGAAATTATTTTCTACAACTATTTATTTAATTAATTATAGTACAAAGCGATCAGCCATTTTTGAAAACAGAAGAAATAATTTATGCGCATGCGTTTGAATAAATTAGGTGAAAAGGAAATCGAAGTTTTAATTTGCTGAAACTGAAGCGATAACTTTTTATATTGAATTTATGTAAATAAATTGTATGTAGATACCAAATATAAACAAATATTAGCACCACTTTTTCAATTCCTTGACAATTTTAGAAAATAATATTACAAGCAATTTAGTTGAAGTAATATTTTCATCAGATTGTATTCTGTGCACTGGGAATAATTTTTTTATGTGCAGAGGTTTTCTAAAAATTGCGCAGCCTAGAGGGAACATTGATGGGCACCCCTATCAGCCACAGCAAGCTAGTTTGCAGGCATTCCTACCTAGAAAGCAAGACCAATGAGTAAGTCTGGGAAAGAATATCCTCAAACGAGGGCACCTGGAGAAACAATTATAGCAAGAATAAAGCAACACAAGATGGCATGGTTCGGTCATGTGTTAAGGCAAAATAGCCTGCCAAAAAACATCCTTTGAGGATCTGTAGAAAAAGACCATCAGAGTGGTTTGACAATATATTGTAATTTTTAAGTTTATGGAACCTAACTGATTGACACTAGTTAATAATTAGTACATGCAGTTTAAAAGTCAACTGGATAAAAACATTCTCCACTCCAAAAAAAACGGTTGTCAAAAAATCTCAACAAAACTGAAAAAAATTATGTCCTAGCTGTACATTTAGAATAATTTATGGAAATCTATTGCTGAAGTGTTATCAAAAATCCACTCTCATAGTTCAGGCCACTTAGCAGAATCAATGTGATCACTGAGATTTTGCGTGTATAACTATAGAAAACAATTAAACTGACTGACCTCTGCATAATGTAACCCCTCTGCTAAACCTCTAGGATCAATTCTAACTGTGAAAGTTCTGCTGGCATTCATTAGGAGGAAACTAGTAGGAAACTGAACCCATGACTGGGTACAAGTTAAACTGAAGTTGATGCTGAATTCTATTTTAGTCCTAGGATCTAAAGGCAGAAATAAAAATTAAGCACAAGTTATAATTATTTCTTGTAAAAACCTTATGTACAAATAATCAAATATGTATTCCTAAACAATCAATAAGCATTTTCTCTAAAAAAAATGTATAGTAACTATCAAAATCTTCTAAAATTTTAGTCACTTTCAAACTCAGAATAATCAAAAACTTTATCATGTTGTTATACAGAGAAAAGTTGAAAGGAAAAAGGAAATTGTTTATTTTAATGAAATTCATTACTGTGTACTATTTTTTTTTGAAAACCTGTGTCAGTTAGCAGGTTTTTTTTAATGTCAATGCTAAGAACTTGTTGTAAGTTCAACAATTCTAGCCAAAAAATCTTTACTCACAAGATCAAGTAATCAAAAACAATTTTTTCCTTTTATAATTTCATTACTAATATTAAAAAGAGGTGTTTAGAAGTAACCTCTTATTGCATTGGATTCATACACATGTATTAAAAAAGTCTTTAATATCATCATAATAATAAATAACCTATTAAGTAGGATGTATTATATAAAATTGTGTGTACTTTAGTTGTATTTAAAAAAAAAGGGTTAATGAAGCAATTTATTTCACTGTACTGAAATTTAGAAACTTATTATAGGGATATTTTTAAGACATTTAAATATTTTGTTACAAATGAATTATTTAACACAGTGCATAAGAAAAAGGAGGCAACCAAGCACAAAATTTGTAGTACAGAAAAATTAGCTTTTCTGGCGTTTATAATAGTAACATTTCACCGAGTAAACATTTTTTCCACCATAATTTAAGTACACCAATACCTCAGCTCTTTATACAGCAATTCGCTGTAATGCTCTTCTTCAATAAAGGTACGTTTACGATTTATGGCCTAAAATGTTTCGCTATAACAGCAAAAAAAAACTGTTGTTGTGTAAAAATGTGTAAAAAGTACTGATGCAGAAGTTAATTTTCTTCCTGAAATTAGGCAAAACATTTTGAATCTAGCACAAGATCTCGGCTTGGAAGGTTTGAACCAACGTGATGTGCTTGATCTATTTGAAGCTGATAGGGAACCCCTTTCATATGAGGAACTCATTCAGTTGGAAGCAGAACCGGCACTTAATGAAGAGGCAGAGCCTGTTGTATCCATACAGTTAACATCAAAAAATCTGTCGAAAGCTTTTTTTATTTCAAGCAAGGAATAAGCATCCTCCCTGAAAACGATCCTGACATCAAACGTAGCGTAAAGTTTCTCGAGGAATTAACTCATTAAAAATCATTGAAGAATGAAATAGACAAAAAGGCAAGATAAACAAAGTTGTACAATTTTTTTAAGCCAGGCCCATCCTTACCAGCGTAAAATGATGATGACAGTGATCTGCAGGTTACCATTTCTTCGTCGTCTTCAGATTAAAACCATTGTAAAAAAAATTATACATACACATATTTAACACGAAAATGTTTCATTTTTGTTTATAGATTATTGTTGTATAAATGTATGTACTTGTTATGTATTTTTAATTTAAATGAAATAAAAAATGAAATAAAAAATACATTTTGAATGATAAACCGTGTAACATTTTTTTAAAATTTGGAACCGATCCCATTGAATTTGTACAGTATGTACTAGAATAATTGATTCCTAATACGGCTTTTCGCTTTGCGGCCAAGTTTCGCGGAACATATCTAGGCCCTAAAGCAAGGTATGGGTGTACACAAAAAATATCTAAAAAAATTTTTAATTAACTGTATCAACAAACCAGCCTGTTCTTGGAATATAGGTTCTACCGAAACTGTTACTTCTGTAGGCTTGGTTGTTTGCAACAATTCTCTGAGATAAATTCCTCTATTATTTCCAGAACATTGTATAGTAAAGTGTACATGTTCTCCACGACCACTCTGATATTTGACACAATAGCTAAAAGCAGCCTCCACCTAAGAAAATCATAGCATAACATTTTTTTATTTTGATATATATTATCAAATTATAACTACAAGCAGCCTGCACCTAAAAAATTTTTTAATTCCTTTCATTGTTGTAATATTCCACACAACTTGTAATAATCCACAACAAAAAAAAAATATTAAAAAAACCAAAAAAAAAATTAACCAAAAAAACCAAAATAATTTATATTTCTCCCCAAATCAACAAAAAAAAAAACAAAAATTAACAAAAAAGAACTAAAAAAAACCAAAAACAAAAAAAACCAAAAATTAAAAAAAAATCAAAACCCAATACATTAGAAAAAAAATAAAAACCAAAAAGCTTAGTCATTTTTTTAAAATTCCAAAATAAAAAAATTTTATATAAAAATCAAGGAAAAATTAAGCAAAAAATTTTAAAAAATTAAGCCTTAACTCCCCAGTAAATAGAAAACAAAAAAGAAAATTTTCTATACAGAAGATAAAAAAAAAAAACCCTACACAAAACAAAAACAAAAAAAAAAAAAAAAGCGGACGATGTTGTAAAAAAATGATGATGAAAAAAAGGTTTGGGGACGCAGTTCATAAAAAGGGGAAGGGTGGTCGTGCGGTGTAGAGTGCTTGATTGTCAACCGGAGAGTCCTGGGTTCGAATCTCAGAACCTTTAGATTTTTTCAGGTCCTGGTGAAAGTTCCCGAAGCTTTACATGCAACTCAAGTCTATATTTATTTTTATAAAAATCTTTTTTCAAAGAATAAACTGATTTAAATGTGACTTTTTTTTTTATAATTTAGTCGTCTTATTTGTAGATATTTAAATATCAAGTGAACTTTCCAGCGTTACAATTTCCCTTTGGTTTTTTATTAAATAAAATATTTTTTGTTGATTAAAGTTGAACTTAAAAAATCACAATTAATTGTTAATGGCTAATTATTTAAAAATAATGACATGATTTTCTTCTTATACCGAGAAATTACAATATTTATTGTTTACAATCCTGTGTTCTGACTAGTTGAATAGTATTGACGACTAATTATAAAAATGAAATAAAAAGTCATATGGCATAAATAAATTTATTATTTTTTTTTTAATTCAAATTTATTCAAAAATGATGATAAAACTGAAACATAATGCTGATGAAAGCATGTCTAAAATGATGACCGAAAGTATCCGGTCCCAGCTGGCTTTTTTCATATAATACAGGTATAATAATAATTAACATATAAGTCAGCAGGTAAACGTTATACTGAACCCACCCACCTTGGATATTAGTCACTTATGTCATTTTTGCCAGTGGCTAGAGTAGACACAAACCATTGGTCAATGAAACTCATGTGCCAGCATGAGAAGTGTATGTAAGATATATTGTCTGTCTTTAAAAACTTTTGAACGTGATTAGAGCATCAGACATCAAAGCTTACGGATACACATATTTTAAACAATTAAAACACATATTTTAAACAATAAAACACATATTTTAAACAATTAGAACACATATTTTAAACAAATAAAACACATATTTTAAACAAAATTAATACAATATAAATATTTTGAACAATTAAAACACATGTTGAACAAAGTTACTAAACATATTTATAACAAAGAAATAATAATTGAAATATTTTTTTTATCAGTTGACAGGGGTCGAATAGTCAGGGGGTCGAATTGTCCGGGGGTCGAGTCGCAGAGACAAAGTGTCGCTGGGTCAAAGTGTCATGCGAGGTTGAAATGACGGGTCGTAAAAGTCGAACTGTCCAGGGTTGAAAGGTCCAGCAACCACAATGTCATTCATGGTGTTGGTCAACCTTTCAAATTTAAGGCCAGTTAAAACAGCTGAATACATTAAAACCACAATTTAATTATCTTCAGTTTTTCCTAAAACAACTGTCCTAAAATAAACTTCCATCAAATTAAACAATCCTTGCACAATCATGCCAAATATTAAATTAAAATTCATTCAATGAATCATTGGCATGTATTTAACGTTGTGCTTATTTAAAAAAAACAATTATTACAACCGCAGCCTAAAAGCAAATGCAATCAATAACATTTGTATAAAAATTCATCAAGAGTCACACACAGTGGAAAAAGCAGAATTTATATTTGGATAAATAGCTAAGTAACTTATCAGTCATTTGGATTACGTTATGAGTGTTATGTGTCACTTCAATACAGGGTTACCAACTTGGATCTGTCATAGTTCTAGATATATGTGTGACCAGAAGGGTACTATCAAAGTGTTTCTGCATTTTCTGAAACATTTTTAAGATAGTTTGAAAAGAAACTACCTCCCCAACCACTTTCCTCTTATATTTTGTTTGACTATCAAACATTCTAATACAGAAGAGTGTTAAGAAGATTACCTTTTCACTTATACTCATGTTCAAGACTCGATTCTCTTATTTTTTTAAGCAAGAGGATTACATGTGTTTACTGGACCACATATACTGGAACCCAAGACTGTACCTGATGTATTTGGAATGGAGCATCTGGAGTTTGGTAAAAATACCACAATCCTTTTTCCATGCTTTGCCAGACTATCTACAAATAAGCAAGCATTGGTTGGAAAAGCTAAATAATAGCCCCTAGATTTCTTTCTAAATCTATTTATACAAATGCTGTATTCTTTTAAGGTTTTTATGCTGTTCATATTTATACAGCTTTTTGGAAATAAACGGTTGATAATTAAAATGTGGCCTACACATTGCTGATTTGTTTTAACAGGCATTAGACAATCAAAAGGTTGCCCTGAAACAATAGACGTCATGCACTTTCATGTTAAGTTATAAGATATTTTTGTTGAATTTTTAATAAAAATTAGAAAAAAGCCAAAAAAAAAAGGGCAGGAAAAATTCAGTTTATTGAAAGCTAATCAGACTAAAAAAATGTGATATTAAACAGTTATAACTTACCTGTACAAGGCCTAATCCAGCAGCAAAAATGTCCATATCTTCTAATTTGGATGCTGTGTTTTCTAATGCACGACGCACACTAAAAGGTGAATAATGTATTTTACTTGCTTTAAGCCCTGAAAGTATCAAACCTGTCAAAACAAAATTGTCAAAATATTTGTAGCAATATCTAAAGAATTATGCACAACAAAACTTTAAGGAATAAATTAATTCATGGCACTAAAAAAAAAGAAATTTAATTCAGATACTGCATATTCTCATTTGTGCCAACATTCTGTGGTAAAATAATTACCTATGTTAATGAGTTTAACATTTCTATATTTATTGATAAAGTAGTGACTTTTTAAAGAAAGAGATTAGGATCTGGTGGAAAAAAAATGTTATTTTTATTAAGTTTGATAAATCTTTTTTTTTTCCCATTATCAAAGTCAGCCTTTTCTTTATACACTTTTTCATTAAAATAAAAAATATTTTTGTTAACTCTAAGTGATTATTATAAAATGGATTATTTAATTTCACATAAATTATATTTCAACATAGATACTATGAAAATAAGTATTTTGAAACAAAACCTTTTAGCTTAGGAGATTATGTTATCAAAGATTATATTGGTATATTACAAAATTGTAAAGGAACAGACTGACATAAGGAAGTTAACATTTATAGATAGATGCGCAATTTCTGTAAGTTATCACCTTCTAATCCTTTTTAGCTACTAGACTAACTTTAGAATATAAGTATTTTTTTTACAGATGACTAAGTGCAGATTTTTAAACACCTTTGATTTTAAAGTGTCTCTACATATTTGGGTCGTTTAGCCCATGTAAAAGCATTTTTTTGAAAGCTTTGGTGAAGTAAATAGTTTAGTTGCTAAGTGAAAGTCCTCTAGGTTGACACTCAAGAAAATATCAGTGACACCATGCAGCGTTATCAACTTTTTGATGAAATAATATAGCAGTGTTTCCCACATTTATTGCTGAATGATGCTGATGACTTTTATAGAATTTTTTTAGCATCAGTCCCTAAAGACTGCCTAAAATTATATGTGCTGCTTAGATACAGTGGGAAACCTTTGCTCTTATATGCATTTGACAAAATGAAAAAACAATAGGTTATTAATTAATGCATTTCATGCGCTTATTAGATATTCTTGAAAATATATAAATAAAAAGTAAACGAATTGTGGAGATAAATATTAACCTATAGATCCACAAGCATTGGGTGAGCTCATACTAGTTCCATTCATCAACTGACATCCTCTTAAAGTCCAGTTTGGTACAGATGCAATAGCCCCTCCAGGGGCACTAATACAAACTCCAAGTGCACCATCATGTCTTAAGAAGAAAAAAAATATAAATACATTTTACAGAAAAACAAAAAAATGTTAAATAATGTTAAAACGACAGTACAAAGTTAATTACAACAATATCTACATTAAGGATTATCAAGTCTGTGTTATAAAGCACCATGATGTCTAATTTTTATATAATATACAAAAATATTAAAGATAAGCTTCACCTTTCATACACTGACTTTGAAATGTGTGCAGTTAAACTTAAGATTTTAAATACTATAATATGTAAGATAATGTTTACATTATATTAAAAATTTTAAATGGTGCCACACAACCATAAGTGTAAAATGTACTGGCATATAGAGAAAAACCAAAAAGAGAAAAAAGTGCAACTGATCAGATAGACAGATATTTAAAAACTATTTCACTTCAGGAGAAAATTAAATTTTCTTGTAATTAAAATATTTTACGATTCAAAAAAAACAGAAATAAAAATTAAATGTTAAAATAATACAATCAGATGAGTCAGTTGAGCTTTTAAAATAAACAATTATAAATACATAGTCATCACTGAAAATTATTACATATTTTTTTAACAGATCATGTGATAAAAAAATTGAACATATAACTAGTGGCAAGAAAAAGACATACGCTGGACCTCGTGATGACCAAGTATAATGCATCGCAGGCAGTGCCTCTCTCATTGAGTAACCAGCCATCATCATTTGTGGTGTAACATAGGCTCCAACAGCTGTTGAAAAAAATAGGGCTATAAAAGCTTAACTGTTTTAATATTTCCTGCAAGGTATCCTTGATATATAAAATAAATGTATTACATGCCATGTAAAAATTAAAAAATGGACATGAAGAAATAATATTAATTTTTTTAATGTAGAAAGTCTTATCTTCTTTAGCATGATATGTTTTTAGAGCACTTTCGAAAAAAAATGCTCTATTGTTCCCGTTTTGTCTGTCTGTCTGTCCGTCATCACCCTAGATCTCAACAACCATAAGTCCTAGACCCATGATGTATATATCATTTTGTAGGTCTTGGCCTGCCATGTGTGCATCAAAAGCCCATTTCGCGATCTGACCTCTGAGGGCCGTAAAAGGGGGCTTATAAAGTTCAGTTTTTTACTATATAAGTTATATTAACAAAGGAGCACCCTAGATATCAGCAACCATAAGTCCTAGACCCATGATGTATATATCATTTTGTAGGTCTTGGCCTGCCATGTGTACATCAAAAGTTCATTTCGTGATAGGACCTCTGAGGGCCGAAAAAGGGGGCGTATTAAGCACCGTTTTTTACTATATAAGCTATATTAACAAAGGAGCGCCCTATATCTCAGCAACCATAAGTCCTAGACCCATGATACATATATCATTTTGTAGGTCTTGGCCTGCCAAGTGTACATCAAAAGTCCATTTCGCGATCTGACCTCTCAGGGACGAATATAAGAGTTTCTTATGTACCATTTTTGCTTATATTTTAAATATAAATAACACTGGTAAACAGTGATTTCGTTGCCAGTGATATTTGAATCATTTTATACAAAGTCAACCATGCTGATTTAGAATATGTAAGTGCTTTTGCTAGATTGGCTCTATTTTACGAGATAATTAAAATTAATTAAATAATGTATGCACCGTGTTTGGAATTTGTCAAGAATTGCATGAAGTATAATAGTATACTAACAAAAAGTAGTGAAACTGTTAATAGTCATGCAGAAATTTGTTGAAAAATATGTGTAATAGTGTTATAGAAGAAAACATTTTCATTTGAAAAACTAATTATGTCTAATTAATTAATTAATTAATATGTTAATTGTCTATAGTAATGCATTAGCAAATCGCTATTTGCTTGACTTCCTTTTGTATGTGTCGTTGGTGCAATTGCGCTGGAGGCTCCAACAGTAGTCAGCCATCATATGTATGTCCCATCTTCCTTGATATCTCTCCTCCATCACCATCATATCCTGATGCAACCTCTCGCCTTGTTCCTCACTGAAGTCCCCAAGGTTACCTGGAAATTTGTCTAAATGACTGTGCAGGTAATGTACCTTGATGCTCATATTTGCTCCAATGTTTCTGAAGTTAGCGAGCATATCTTGCACCAGTTCTTCGTAATTCTATGCTCTGTTATTACCTAAGAAGTTCATGACAACTGAAACAAAACTGTTCCATGAAGAAGCTTCAAGGTGATCCATGAAATTAGTATAATGTCGATCGTTGATGAGTTTCAGAATCTGAGGACCGTCAAAAATCCCAGCTTTCAGCTTCTCCATGCTCAATCCGGGGAATGATCTGCAAATATACTTAAGCATTTGCCAGATTTGTCCAAAGCCTTAACAAATTGTTTCATTAAACCTAATTTGATATAAAGCGGTGGGAGAATGATCTTATTTTTGTCTACAGTCATGGTTTCCCTTGCAGGCCATGTTACTCTTGTCCAATGATCTTGCTTTGCCCTGCTATCCCAAAGGCACATGAAGCATGGGTATTTTGTGTATCCTGACTGCTGCCCAAGCAAGAAGTTTACCATTTTTAGATCAACACAAATTGACCACTGATGCTCATAATAACGGACTTTCTGCAATACTGTTTTGATATTCTCATACTCTTCTTTACGTGTTGTTGAGTGAGCAATGGGAAGAGATGCATATCGGTTACCATTGTGTAACAGAACACATTTCAAGCTTGTGATGGAACTGTCTATAAAAAGACGCCAGTCTTCGGAATGGTAGTCTTGTAGTCCCATTTGGAGTGGAAGTCCAGGGATGTCATTACAGTAAACTTAAATATTGAAGAAGAAAATCTTCTCTTTTCCGATAAAATGTTATTTTAACTTCTGGTTTGAGAAAATTTCTTTCATTGAGCCTGGACACTAAAAGCTCAGATGCTTGCTTGGACAGATTTAGGTCTCGTATTAGGTTATTGAGTTCTTCTTGGCTGAATGGTTGAGGTGTTGAAGAACTTCCTTCATAATCGCTTCCACTGTTTTCACCTCCCAAAAACTCCAGATCTTGCCCCTCGTCGGAGTCTGATGGTGAAAGCTCTAATAATCCAGTAAACACTGGTATAGGAACTTCACTGCTATGTGGAACTGGTCTCATTGCAGATTCAAGATCAGGATAACCCCACTTAGATTTCTTGTGGCGATTGAAGCCTTTAACATTCACAATACAAAAATAACAATCACCAAAATGGTCTTTCGGCTCTCGCCATATCATTTGTACACCGAAACTTAGACTTTTCTTCTCACTATTTGTCCACTGCCGTAGGCTCTCCACGCAGTTTTTGCAGACCTTATGGGGAACCCAAGACTTGTCTTGGTCTTCCAGCTTCACACCGAAATAAGCCAAATATGCCTGCTACACAAAGTCAGTTATATTTCTTCTTTGCTTTTCAATCATGTATTCTCCACAGATGTAACAGAATACATTCGGATTATTTTTGCAGCATCTTCATGATGAACTCATGATGTCTTTAGAAAGCAGCTATAAAAGAGAAAAAAATAAACCAAGTTATAACTTGGTATAGTTAAATAAAACAACAGACACCAAACGTATTGCATTTGTTTTACACAAAGGGTACAATCATATTTTCAAGATTGTCCAATATCTCAGAAACTAGAGCCAATTCAGCAAAAGCAGTGGCAGTTTTGAAATCAGCACCCATGAATTGCTATAAATTCATTCATATATTCTTGGCAATTCGAAAAAAAAATTTTTTTGTTGAGCTGTGTAATAAAAGCTAATCAAAGGGGCGTAATCATTATTCATTTTTGTAACAGTTATTCAACATGATTACTTCCCTCTCTATTTATCAAAACCCATACTCGTGGAGCAATATCTATGGGTGTAACCCGGAAAAAGAAAATACGGATTTCGTCCGGCGTAACCGTAGCCACTGCGTACACGAAAATGCTCTAAAATGTCCTATGTCCGAAACGGAAAAGACTTAAATTGCTTGTTTTTTTAATAAATTAATTAATTTTAATGCACTTTAAATTTTAACCAGAAGACAGCTATGTAAATAGAAGTGAAAGCAAAAATTAAAGAAGAAAAACCACAAAAACAACTTTTATATTACCTATAACAGATGATGTTGTTCCTCCTGGAGTCCCTACTGTGGAGATAGCAGGGCCATTATTACCAGCACTGGATACAAATATCACCCCTTTCTCATTCACTAGTTCTGTTATTAAGTTTATTATACGTCTAGAAAAACATCAATAAATAGATGTATTTAAGTCCAATGCAGTTTAAATTTGCCATATAAATAAAGTTTACATATGGACGCTTGAGGGGGTGGTGGTATAGAGGGTATAGATGCAAATATTAGTATGGACACTATAAATAAAGCTACTATATGTATGCATTTGTGTCAGGAGGCTTTATAAAAACTGTAAGTTTGCACATATTTATTTTTGGCTTTGATATGTTGAAATATTCTTCCTAATTTTTGTTCTAACTTGAAAATTATACAAGTTTAAAATTTTTTCAGTTTAGCAAAAGACAGTTATATTAAGACAAAGTTATTTGATTAAAGAGATTGCTATCAACATATTTCCAACAACATAATTCAAATTCTATGTATGGCTCTGTTCATTGCATCAAAATAAGATGAGAAATGAAAATAATCAAGAAAGTTGTACAAAAAGTGGAAAGTACTGCCAAATTAAGTAGTAAAAAATAGTACGGAAAAAATTGGTAAAAATACAAACTGTTCGTACAAAATACAGACGTGGGGTAACCCTGCATTAATGAATGCTTGTACTATTTTGGGATGTAGGGCATAGAGATATTTTTTATTCATATTGAATACATCTAAGAACATACATAATAAACAAATAAATATTTTCCTTTTGATTTCTATTTTTACTAAAATAGTCGTGAGAAATATAAGATACCAATATACAGTCAGGTCTCAATTTTGTGTGGATTTTTTTTTTACAAATTCAAATTTATGCATTTTTTGTTTACGTATATGGAAGGAAGGTAACCCATTTCTGTTGAAATGATTTGTCACTTGTACATCGTTTTGAGTGTATTTTTTAATAAAATGAATTATGCTTGAAAACAGCTATATGTTAATGTTTTAATAAAATTTCAAAGGAATGTACCAAGCAGTCTATTTTTTTTTTTCTTTTTTTAATACTGTTCAATGTTCAGTTTAACTTTATATATATATATATTTTTTGAGAATAATGGATTGTATATCCCCATTTTTTCAAGGGAAATATATTTTTTATGTGAATACAATTTATGTAGCATTTTTGTAGAACATATCTACCACATAAAGTATACTTCTACAATGCTACAATGAAAGCTGCACAATTAAAATCACTTTAAATGCAAAAATCCTAAAAGAGAGAGATGGATCCAAGCATTTGAAACCATTGGCAAAAAATATGCATGCCTACATGAAACAGATTTGGCGGCAGTGAAGAAGAGCAGTATATATTTGTAAAAGTTGTCTTACATAATTATGTCAGATAATTCTGATACTATGTGTACCATCTACTAGACCATTTAGCAAATGACATTAGAAGAAAAAACTGACTGCATACTTTCAAGAATATATACATTGAACACGCAAGCATACCAAATTTAGTAGTGGCTGCATGACAGAGACAGAATTAGAGGCATGTCAATGAGTGGCATCAAAGAGCAGCTATGGATGAAAATGCGAGTGAAAGTGTTTAGTAAAAGTAGTGTCTAAATGTAAATTCCCTTAGTCCAAATGCTGAACACGAAAGCACCTATTATGAATGAGAGTTTATTTTTAAGTGATGGTTAGGAAATGATGTTGATGAGTTGGAGGTGGGATAAGTAGGACACACAATCAGATCTGTTGCCAGTTAATCTTGTAAAGTAAAGTTCATTAAGCCTAAAAGGGCCATCAGGGAAGATGAAGTATAGGGTTTATCTGTTACTGTAACAGCATATTAAGGGACTGAGTGGTTAGCACAAAGCCCAGCTGCCTTTACTTCCACAATTAGGGGATGGATGGTAAAGAGCTCAACTGTTGACCCAAAGGTTCCTGGTTAGATCTACAGTGAGACCAATGGATATATCAGGTCATGGTTAAATCCTGCTATATCTTATATGGTGCCTTCAAGGCGTTGCACTATGGGCTATGATGGGGAGGAAAAAATGGCATCATCTGACAGCAATGCCAAATATATCAATGTGTGTAAAAATGATTGCCCTCTACAGTCATATCAAACATTAAATTATAATATAACAATCAGTCTATATATAAAAATAGCATGTCTATGTACTCGAAGTGGCCCCAAAGGACATGAACAGATTATGGTAGCCAAAACACATTTAAGGGACACTTAATAATACATCAAATAAAGTTCATATTTTATATAGTTCATCCCAAAGAAAATAATCCTCATTATGGGTACAGAAGCATAACAAAAACAACTCCCGACTATTAAACTTTGAATCTAACATCCAACTTTACATAATTTGCGCACACTACTCCATATGATTTAAAAATCTAAATTCATTAATATTATTTTAAAGGACTCATTTCCAAACAGTTCTTTGTTTTGTTTTATCCTGTTCAAGAAATAGCAACACGCAAATGCAAGCGAGTATGCTTTTAAGTGTCTTGCTTCTTTCTCATTAGCGCACCCTCCCCCAAAACAAATGTAACACTGGTATGTCGATTTTTTTAATTCCGCGAACGTGTGACGTAAAACACTCCACCTCTCATCCCTTCCCTTGCTTGTAGTTACGTAGTTGGCCACCCCCCCCCCCCCCCATTAGCCTAAGGGAGATGAAAATTTTGGAATTCCCCAAGCGAACTAATACAGTGATGTACTTTTCATTTCGTGCGGTGCCGTGTATTGTAACATGCAGACATTTTTGGCTGCCATAATCTGAAAAACTACAACAAATACAAGCTTCAAATGTAACTTAACTACACATAATAACCCATAGTCATCACTCAATTTTTTTACTGCTCTAAATTAATTGTAAAATACCACTTTTTGGTTTTAAACATTGCTTTTCGTCAAATTTGTGAAGGGAGACAAATCAGTAAAAATGAAAATTTTGAAAAATTCACAAAAAAATAACTGAATTGCTTAGAGATAAATAATAATATCAACATGAAGCATATTGTAAGCTTAATCATTATCTAAATCTTTTTAGCTTCTGTTAAAGTACTGAACAAACCTTAATCTATTAAGCAATCATATGATTAAGAAAAATGCAGTTTTTGAACATTTAAGAAAAAAAAAAATTATGTTGTTTAACATTTGGGGAAGCTTCTAATTGTTTGAAAATGCATTAGAATCAATAGTTGATGACTGAAATAGTTTGTTTGTTTTTTTAGAAAATGTAACAAGAAATGTATCTTAACATAAAGTACTTTGAATACTTTCATTAATAAATTTTAAGATTCTAAGTGAGCTAATTCTTTTAGTGAATATACTGCAAAAATTACCTGTCAAGCGTGATATACTGTTTTTAAGTTGGTTTGGACTACAGATTGTCAGTATTTCCTCAAAAAGTCAACCTTCAACTATGAAAACAATGTATGGTGTACTGAGCACAAAATTCTCAAGCATCAAGCTCATGTTTTTATGTAGTTTAATACAAGTATTGTGATGCCTTATTCACTGTAACATATAGCCCCTTTGGTCAAAATTTCATCACATGGAATTTCTGATGACTGTCTTATAAATTGTTAATTTTCTTGCCTTATAATATTTCTCTACCTGCTTTTCCACTGTCTTTGATCAATATTAACAATTAAGTAGTTCTTTAAAAATCAAATCTATGTTGATATTTTGTGATTTATAATTATAATTTTATCAAGGTTAGTAATTTCCTGAAAAAAAAAAAGTCTCACCCTGAATTGCACACCTGAGCAGCCTCCCCATAGCTGTAGTTAATTAGGTCAACATTATGATCCATAATGTACTTCATCTGCCAAAAAAGTGGCAAACTTTGATCTCAATAAAATATTTTTTAATTCGCTTAATTTATTGAAATATTACACAGAAAAATTACATATAAAAAGATAAGATGACATAAAAAAACTACTACTAAAAAGTCAGAGCTTGCATTTGAAGCCTTTTATATGCAGCTTAAGGGTATGCCCTCCATCTGTCAGAAATTCTGTTATCTAAGGACCTAGCAGATTTTTTCTGTGCAATGACATTCTATTGGGAACATGCGCCCCTGTCAGGATTTCTGCTGCAGAGAAAAATCAATACTATGGTATTTAATTTTCGCTGATTGCTGATTTTTGCACAAGGGTGAACATACCAAAAAGGGGGCCTAGAAACATGTAAGTTAAAAGAAAAATGGATCAAATAATAATTTTTATTTAAATATATGAAATTTTGACAGGGAACATAAATTACATAAAATTTTAGATGGACACTCTCAACTGTATGAATTTTGAAAAGAAAATACAGTGAAATGTCATTATTACGAACACCAGTGTAATGAAAAATTTAGTATTGAAAAAATAATTTGGGTCCCCTCTCCTTGCTTATATAATATCTGTAAAGCAACGTACATTATTATGTTTATTCAATATTGTGGAAAAAATAAGCCTTTTACCAATACTTTTTCCCCAAAGTTTTTCAAAGTTGACTTGATTTCAGTATGCGAAAAACAAATAATATGCAGGTTATTGGAGATGAGGAGTTTTAAATGACATTACTGACAGTGTGGGACTGATCTTGATCTAGATGATAGGCAGTTTACAAAGGGAGATGGAGATAAGGAAAGCATCTGGTGCAACCCATGTTGCAAGGGAGGAATGCTAGGTTACTTTTTTAAAATGAGCAGTACACATTTTCATATCTATCTGACTCCATTTGGTTGTGTGTTTAGAGTTCTAATATATATATACACAGAGGTGTCACTTCAAAGAATTTCATTTATGCATAGCTGATAATTATACGAAGTATGAATATTATCATGATTTCCTAACTAATACTACTATAATAACAATCTCATGAAGTGTAATCAAACATAGATTTCTGTCTAGGAACACTGTGTGTTCCTATATCTATTATTTATAATCTGATAATAAGGAATTCTCTCTAAAAGTGTAATCAAACATAGATGTGCGTTCAGACATACTTTATATGCAAATGCATAGAATAAAGTAAGAGTGACACGACCACGTGGTTGTGTGTGCACCAGTGGCAAGCCGTAACCAAGCTAGCGGTGAAGCCAACATCATCTGTACACTGTCTGATATCTTAGAAATAACACATTCAAACGAATGCACATCACATTATCTACCTATTACCTTGGTATTACCGCTGGCCCCAGCATTGGTTACGGATTGCCACTGGTAAGCAAAAAACATGGAGTAAAATTAGACAATTGTATGGTCGGCTTATATGCAGGTTATTGCAAAAACTGGCCATTTTAAAGAAGTTTTAGGGGGTTGCTTATATGTGATGTAGGTTTATATGCGAGTATATACTGTAGATAAAATAAAAAGCAGTCTAGTGATCTATTTGTTTGCAATAAATTTATCTTGATTGTATGTATATATATATATATTATATGTATCTATATTAGGGTGGCTCACTTTATAGTGGGAAAAAATAAAGATTTTTTTATCATGAGCATTTTAGTTTTCTGGTTCAAGGTGATTTAAAACATGTATATACAAAATTTAACACCAATTGGGTTCCAATAAATACTGCCTCAGTGCACTTGTTATCTCGTGTTTTATGGTATTCGGCAGTTGCATTTAATGAAAATTTTGCAAGGTTTAAGATACAAAGAACAATTATATTACACAGTAGGAATTAGACAGTAAAATAATACTAGTTTTATGACATATTAACCTGACTATATTGCAGAGTAGTTCTAAGTAGCCTACGCCATTCAAAAATACACTTTAAAAGTTTTTTAGTCTGTGCTTTCTGAGTCCTGAAGATCTGCAAGTTTCAATCTCTTCAGCACAGTTGATTTTTTTGCGTCTGGAAACTCTATTTGATGCTATTCAACAATTTGGAGCAAGTGCTGTTTTTCCTACTCTGATTTGATAAGAGATGAGTTGAATGATGAAGCCAGTATAATTCCCCGCTCGGCACAGTCATTGACAACTTTCAAGGAAGAGACCACTGATGTTGCCCTATGAAAGGATGGAGTTTGTTGCCAGGTGGAAGCATCAATCATGAGAAAATATGTGGCAAGCAGAAGAGCATTAAAGAATAGCAGCGATGACTAGGTCACAAAATCCTTTAATGTTACATTATGAAGTGCTGAAGGTACATGTGTGCTGCAGATGCACCTTTCTTCTTTCTGATCATCAGAAGATTTCTTCATGAATTGCCTCAAGCAAGCAGCAAAGCTGTTTTTCTCATCCACTGTGACACGTTGAGAAAAGAGAACCACAGGAATGAGTTCTGTACTAAGGTACCATAGATATCGGCCAATCGTTTTCAATGCAGTCTGAGAAATGAAGTGAGAAACATTCTCATAATCAATAAGAAGCTTGATGAAATCCAGATCATAGAATGGGACACTGAATCCAAGCTTTAATGTAAACCGAGGGTGCAAAGATACCTAATTCTGCAATTGATCTGTCTTCAAGTTTAGTCAGCTTGAATTAATGACGGAAGAGATAACTCTTCATGATGTAGTATTTTAGACCTTGCATGGTGATAAGCTCCTGGAACACAAAAACGCACTCCGAAGGGGGGGGGGGGAATTCCTCACAGGATGATAAGATTCAGAGTCAGAAGTTCTTTGTCATCTTCATGTGGCAAATATCTTGAGTTATCTTTCATTTGGGGGATATTTGAACAAAATGTGATAACTTCTTTTAATGGCTTGAGATTTTGCTCTAGTCGAACATCGTGGCATATATTAAATTCTGCCTGTCTTATTTTTGGCCAAAACGTCTCAAAGCGCTTAAATAGCAGTACATCCGGTCCAGTTTTACAACCCTCAAATGTCTTATTGAAGACATATACATACTCACATTCGAAAATTCATTCAAAATGTTTTAAAATTTCAGTGTCGATGAGGCAGTACTAAATAAAGTCATATATTCATGAAATTATTTCTGTGCCGTTTTGAAGTCAAAGGAAACACAAAAAACAACATGCTCCGAAAAAATTTGACAAAAAGTTTTTTGGGCGACCCTAATATATATATATATATATATATATATATATATATATACATATATATATATATATATATATATATATATATATATATATTAGGGTGGGTCAAAAAATTTTTTTTGGAGTTGGGAACTTGAAACATATTCAAAAAGTTGCCTATGGTCCTACTGATTGTAAAAATGTAAAATTTGTACAAATCAGATAATGTCTTCCACTCCCAACTTTTAGTTCAAGGGGGTACGGGTCGAAAAAAATGCACTATGTCTAAAAAAACAATTTTTTTTTTTTACATTTTTAGATACTAAAAAATGTCAATAATAACTACGAATTAATTATATTGCAGAAAAATTTTTTTTAGATCAATTAAAATGTATTTTCAGAATGTTACTCATTCAGAAACTTCAATAATTTAAAAACTTAAAAGTCATTTATCTCTGAAAAAATATTTTTGACATTTTGCTTCACTATGGCAAGAAAATCTCAAAAACCACCTGTCAGATTTTGAAAAAACTTCTAATTTTTATGTAGAAGAGGTGCATTTATAGAATGTCAGAGGCTTTTCAAGAAATTTTAAGTCCTTTTTTTTTTTTTTTAATTTTCAAAATTAGCATTTTTTGCTTATTTTCACCATACAAAATTTTAAAAATTCATAAAAAATTTATTTATTACAGTATCAAAAAAGTACTTTGACATTCCCTAAAGTAAGCTTTTCTGATTATAAAAATGTACATTGTATATGAAACAGTCTATAAATATTTCAGAAATATTTGCCACAAAAAGGTCATAAATTTCAAGATGGCGGCATGCCGCACCCACAAATATCAATATGTTAATATTTTTTTTTTAACAAAATTATTTTAAATCGACTATATCATTACTAAGTTATTAAAATGTTTTAAACTTTAATAATAAAAAAGATTTTGCTTTGACCCGGGTACCCCCCTCCCCCCCCAATGTCTGACATTTTACAACATTTAGAATGTTTGGTATAAGTAATATGAAATTGTACAAATCTATAAAGCGTTCATGCAAAATATACAATGTACATATGAATAATACTGTTTATGGATTGTCACAGGAAACTTGCTTTGCTTTCAATTTTCGGAAGAACATCCCTTGATTTCTTTGTTTGCAAAACCATCCCATGTCGAGAGCTATGTCCGTACAGTTTGAAATGTCCATACACTTTCAAACTAACAGCAGTAATTGCTCTTTCAACAGCTTGAGAGTGACAGGGAATTTGATCCAGTATGATTGGGTTGTTTCGTTTAAGTTCATCATCACAAATATGTTCCAGCAGAGGAGGGGATGTCACTGCACAAAGATCCCAGTTAATCATCTGATCATATGATTTAGCTGCAATATTCAGGATTATGTCATTTTTGTTGAAAAATTCTAACTCTGCATGTAGCTGGTTTATGTAGTGCTGTTATGATTTTATTTGCTGCATACCTTCCAATTTCTTCATCATTTTCCTAACTGCAGCCAATAGAATGTTTTCTGGATGTGCAAAGTAGCAGTTATTTTCCAATACAGGCAATATAATAGATCGATCAGCAGTATCAAGGTTCTGAAGCAGTTGTATCATATAGAAAAAGTTTCTAGCCCCACTTTGACAAGATGGATCGCAAAAATCCTGTTCGCTTTTGTTAACCGTCTTTGCTCTCATCAGTATTTTCCTTGGCTGCCCTATCGCTCCAAATTTTTCTATTTCGACGCATCTTTGCTGGATCCAGAGCTATAGATGGTGTTAACATGTTTAAGTCCTTCAACACAGCTTTAACGATAAGACATGTATCCCTATTGCTTAGTTTACATCGATCCACTGCTTCATATTGATATCTGTTTTGTTATTTGGAACATTCCTCATCGCTGGAGAAGTCTGCATCAAGTAGTTCATCATCTTCAGCATCCTGATCTGGAATATCATTATCTTTCTCATCATTGACGCTATCATTTGTGGTTCCTATCTGATCGCCACCCTGCATCAATGAATGTTTTCTTTTCTGTCGATTTTGTAATATTTTTGTTGTTTGCTTGTCAACATTGTCAATCAACATATTTCTTGCCATCTTTTGATCCACCCAAAATGCCCACTCAAGCACAGAAATTATTACTGATTGTGGACATTTACAGTCTCCTCTATCCCTAACACCTGCATCTTTTTACTCGAACTATTTTACTGGTAATGTCATTTGTAGGGATACTAGCCTGGTCATATAATTGTTTAACTTCATGCGCTAATGCGTGCGCTCGTGAATGAAGGCTATGATTGTATTGTTCCATTTTAGGCATCCACCAATAGCCTTGAAAACATCTTCACTGGTTGGAAGTTGTCTTTTAGGCAATTCAGCTGCTGACCCAAACACAGAATGTACAGTTGCACTTCTTGTAGAAGAACTCATATTCATAGAAGAACTTAATAAAATAATTGAAAAATTCATCAAAAATGAAATAAAACAACCATGCGTGATCCGATAATGAATACATGGTACACCAGTTATATTGAGAGAAAAATGGATGCAATGCTTATCCCAGTTGTCTGAACTAATTAGTTATTCATAAAAAAGGTTATAAAGATAAAACACAAATTTTATATGCATATCATTTCTTTTATCATATCATTTCATAACCTATGTCACAAATTTAGCATGTTCAGTGACAAAAAGCTTATAGTAAATATAGTTAAAATTTCGAACAAAAGTTGGGAGTAGTAAAACTATGTAGCTTTCAAATATTTGTACATATTCCATGTATTACCATGATGTAACAACTTTTTAATAATGTTTCAATAAAAAAAAATTTTTTTGACCCACCCTAATATATATATATATATATATATATATATATATAAATATATAAGATTGTATTCCAGACTCACAGCTCTGACAAGAGATGTTCCTGTTTCCATGGAGCCAAGTCTTGTGTCACCTATTTTAAGACCAATTATTTGAGCTCCTGGTGCAATGCCATTCAGTTCTGTATTATCAGGAAAATATCCAGCAGCTATGCATGCGACATGAGTACCATGGGCCCCTAGAATATTTAAAAGTTTTTGGCAGGGTTGATTTTAATTTATCAGCAGGATCTATTATTTATAACAGATTGAGTTTTCAAAGTAATAAAAATTGCTTATAATAGACCTGCATTTGTCACAATTTCCAAAACATTTCCATCCTCATAAATATTCACAGAATAAGTCAGCATATCTGAAATAAATTAAAGATCTACTGCTAGTGTTATAAAGTTAGAAATGCCAAGTGCATATATAATTGCTTATAAGAAGTAGGTAAAATATATGCTAAAAAATTATATTACCGGCTTGACTTAGTTGACCATATTCATAAAACTCTCTGTAGTTGGACATAACTTTACAAAACTGCAGATCCCCTTTTTCTGATGTATCAATGCAAGCTCTGATTAATGACATAAACATTATATTTATATATATATATATATGTTTGTGTGTGTGTGTGTACATTAGATATACATTCATACATGATTATATGTATTTATATATTATAGGATGGACTATTCATCTGAAATCAAAAATTGAAAGAATTGATACTTTTTGTTGGTGCTGAAATGGAATGATTCTCAACCTAATTTTTTATTCATTTTGATTCCTGAGGCCATCTGTTTTACATAATGATACACCCGTGGAGTCATATGTGCACACAGTGTGCACTAACATTCTTACATCCTAGAGTTTAGTAAGCCATTAATACAATCATATATATGACTATATATGGCATCAAGGCCCAACATACATCATACAATTGCTTCATAATGTGACATTAGTACTCATACTGTCCTTCTTTGAGCTAACAACATCCCTATGGTGACTGGTGATCAACATTACCTTTAGCTTGTATTACAAAAACACAGAGAAATACTAAAAGTGTCTTAAAGATTGCATGATTGCAAAGGGAAAAGTCTAAATCAATAAAAATATATAGAAATAACATGCCAGATGTTTAAATTTTAAAGCATGATTGTATTCTAGGGAATTTCATATAATTAGTTCGGTTTCAGAGTTGTTCAACTTTTGAGGTGTTTGGATTTCAGAGTCCGCCCCGGGCTGCACAAAAGCTATTTATGCCACTGGTCACTTTATGGTGCAATAGCATCATTACATCCTATTATTTAGTAGGACATTAAAAACAATTATTACCATCAAATACCATCAGTGCATACATGATGGTATCCTACGACACCATTATGTCACATGTGCACCACTAAACATAATTAGACTATATCTCATGACAATAGGTGTGTATATTTGTCAGCGAAATTGTATTTTTCTTCCCTGTCAATAACTTGGAATGTGTCAGTGATGACAGTGTGTATCTCCATCAATAACACTGGTCTGCGTTATTTTTTGAGGTCTGATTTTTTTACAATTTTTCTAGTTCTATTTTTTCTGCTGATTTCAAATATGTAACTGTTTTTTTCAATCAGGTCAAGTTTTTATTCTACTTGAATTTCTAAAATGCTGCAATAACTGCATTCTACAGTACCAATAAGTGAGGAAACAACCGTTTTTATAATTTCAGCAATTTATAAACAGCAAAAAATAAAGCGTAACTTTTGTTTATCTTGGTCTTATTTGTTTTCATAAGAGATTGCGAGAAGTTTCAATTTAATTGAAGCATTCATTGAACATGAAGCTTCAGGTTATTAAATAATATAAAAATGTTTTTAATCTTGTTTGTTGCTAATTTGTGTTAATTTGAATGTAAAATTTTGCTGTCTACCTTTTTTTAGAAGCATCTTGTAAATTTTATTTACAAGCAAGGAAAGCAACAAGTGATTCATAAAAACTGTTTGCTCAAATAGTTTGGTGGTTATCATGAAGAGAAGAAAGCGTAAAAACGATCCAAACAGATTCTGCTACATATGTGGTTCAGTCACTTTGCTATACAGGCAGTTGCCGATCACAAATTTTGTTTTAAAAAGCTACAAGTACCACATCATGCTTATTTTGGTGTGAAACTTGGGGATTAGACAAACCCTTTGCACCCTACATATACAGTAAAACATGTGTCGAAGGTCTATGACGTTGGAGTTGCTCTTCCTTTTGGTGTACCAATGGTTTGGAGGGAAGGAAAGGATCACACTACTGATTGCTATTTTTGCATGACAAATCTAGGTGGTATAAAGAGAAAAAATAAACATCATGTAAAGTATCCCATATAAAGATCACAACTGGGTGGTATGTGGGGATATTAAGTTATAGCGCTAGTGCTGGGTTTACAAGGTGGCTACAAAAAGTACCCAAGTTTCTTCTGTTTATGGGACAGCAGGACAGACAGCACTACGTAAAACGCAATTGGCCAGCAAGACCTCTTCTGAAACCAGGTTCCTATAATGTTCTTTCGAATGCTCTTGTCAACCCTCAGAAAATTTTGCTTCCATCACTACATGTCAAACTTGGCCTAATTAAAAACTTTGTCAAAGCATTAGACAAAAAAGGTCAAGCTTTTGCATTCCTCAGGGAAAAATTTCTGCGTATAAGTGAGGCTTAATTGAAAACAGGGTTTTTTGATGGCCCACAAATTAGGGAGTTGGTAAAAGATGCCAAGTTTGAGGAATGTCTGAATAAAAATCAACTAAATGCATGGCATGCATTCAAGTCTATTGTCCTGACTTCTAACTGATGGTTGAGGAGCTACATTATGGTTTCAAAGCTCTTGGAGCATGCATGTCTGTGAAAATGCATTTCCTCAGCTCACATTTTTTTAGACTATTTTTCCGGACTACTGTGGCGATATGAGTGAAGAACAGGGAGAGCGTTTCCATCAAGACATTCGTGTGATTGAAGAGCTATACTAGGGATGCTGGAATGTAAATATGCTTGCTGACTTCTGCTGGTGCCTCAAAAGAGATGATCCATATGCAGATCACGAATGAAATTCTTTAAAAAACCATTTCTTCCACAATAACTTTAAAAAAAAATTTTCTTCATGTATTCTTCAATTTACATTACAACAGCATTTTTTACTTTGATACAGAATAAAAACTTGACCTGACTGAAAAAAACCAGTTACATATTTGAAATAAAAAAAAATTTGATCTAGAAACATTTTTAAAAAGTCAGACCTCAGAAAAAAAATTTCAAACGCAGACCAGTGTTATTCGTGTGCATGTGTGTTTGTGTCTGTGAGTGTATCTGCTAAGTATAAAACATACTTCCATCTATCTCCATCATGAAAAACAACACAGTCATAAACAGCACCAAGTTCTGGATATTTTTTGTCTAAAGAATTAAGAATTTCTACTTTGGCTTGCAAGTCTTCACGCTTTGTTTTGTCCTCCTGAAATATGAATAAACAGTGAAATTAAAAGTAAACATTAAAAGATGATTCTAAAATTATTTATGAAAATTGGTTTTACTTTGTTTTAAATGCATACATGAAATCATGTGATTAGTGTTTGAAAAGCTTATTTTGTGATTAGAAATTCTTTTATTACTAAAAGAGATAAAGAAAACTATTCTTTTCTGTCATCCAGAAAAACATTAAAGCAAGATATACATGTAATTATTGCAGATAGACTGACCACTGGTGGCCAACTGCCTCTAATATAAATTGCTATGATGGTTGTGCGATCATTGTGGTGAGGATTTTAAAGCTAATTGGATCAAATGTGTGAAATAATAAAGAATTTTTTTTGCACAGAAAGACTATTTGGCCAGTTTTATAGAACACAGCAGAACAAATGATTTTAACATTTTAAAAATTAAAAACTCAGTAAAACAAAAAAAAAATTTAAATGCTCAATCTAAATTTGTTTATGACCCTTTTTCATTTGTTTAACAATTTGTGACAGAGAAAAAAAATGAGTTTTAATTATCTTAACAGAACAGATAGAGAAATAAACTTTAAGTTGTACATAAGTCAATAGTGCTAGTTGTTCAATTACTTTTTTGCATGAGATTAACATGTAATTACACAATTTATTTGAATAATTAAGGTTATTTTAAAATATTAATATATGCTTCATAGTCTTTAAAGTTTGCTATGTTGTTTTAATTGGAGACATTATTAGTTTCTTAACAGTGGTACAGAAATGCTAAATGTTATTAAGCAGTTTAGGCCTATAAATATTCATGATGTAATAAAAGTTCCAAACTACAATAAAATAATGTTAATACTTATACAAAGTAAGAACAAGATTTTATAAGATTGAGTTGCAAATGGGGGGGGGGGGGGAATAGGTACAATTTTTATAAGGCACTCAAATTTAGCAAAACAACAATAGAAAAAAAAGGGGGTACAACTTAGTCAAGTGTGCAAAAAATAATAATGAATTCATCAATATAGAATCCAGAAATACTATTCATTGGTGAGCGCTAATTAAAGTTTAGACCATAATTTAAATGATTTTCATTTCAACTCAAAAAAACTATTCTTTTTCCATAAAATCTAATATTAAGACAAAGAAGCAATTTTTTTTAAACTTGGTACTCTAAGCTTCAGAGTTCAAAATAAAGATCAATGGTGTTTTTTAATAGACAATATGGCTCTGGTTTCTTAAACACTGGTATTTCTTTAAGCAATGAAAAATAATGAGAAGGAAATGTTTGTAAATTATATTTTCTATTGGAGGAATATAAACTTATAAACTGGAACACAATCTGTGTAGCCATATGCATAAGATATAGTTATGCAGAAATACAGATAGATATGCAGACAGACTTTCAAATTATTATAAAGATCAAAATTAATAACAAATTACAAGATATTAACAGTTTTTAAACAAATTTTAATTGCACACTTTATCTGTCAATACATGTCAACGACTAACAAAATTACAAAATCATTAAAGATGCTTAAGACACTTAATGATTTAATTTGCTATTGTAAAAATTTAACTGCATAATTAATATATAAAAGATAAACATGAAACATTCTTAAGTTGTGGTTCCTAAAGTGTGAGTTGTGAGCAAATTTGATGTCAAGTCGTAAAAAATATTCAATATTACTTGATTGAAATAGGGGACGGTGGTATACCTTAGCGTAAGGGTGTGGAGTGCATACCACTACCACAGAATTTTATGGGCTTTAGCACTATATGGAATTAGAATTAGTTAATGTCATGTAGAATTTACAAGTATGCTGAATTTGAGCGCTGAAACTAAATGAGAACAGGTATAAAATTTGCTGAACTTGAGCGCTGACACTAAATGAGAACAGGTATAAAATTGAGTTACCAGGATTTGAAAAAAGACCTCAGAAAGTGAAGTTAAAATAAAAACTATAATAAGCATATTCCACAACAGATTAAAAAAAATAATCCCAAGAATGAGCAAGAAATTAAAATCAATCTGGGAGCATTTATAACAGACAAAATTGAAAATCCTAAAGACATGTGGAAAAGCTCAAAAAAATAAATAATACAAATAAAAGAATGCGAAAAGAGATAGAAGTAACAATATGTTTCAAAAAGCAATGACAAAATCAACACAAGCATTAGCTGAAACTAGGAAAAAGGCTAAAAAAATGAGCTGAAAAAAAATACAAAATAAAACCCTAGTCTTAATAGTTTAATTAAAACAAGATGAATTTTTAAAAGATTTGAGAAAATTAAGATACATTTTGGCTAAGAATTATGTTTTGTGTTGTTTTTTAGCTATTTCAGGTTCAAATTTTGTTAAAATGTAATTATTAACAAGCATAAAATAAAGTGAAAGGGTATATATTTTCTAAAATCTCTGAATCCATCCCTTGCTAAAAGACATAGCACCCAAATATGGAAATCAACGACATTGAAAGAAATAACGACATGGAAAGAAATAACATCATAAAGATTTCAAGACACTTAAATATGGAAAGGTTACTGTGATTTTTAAATCTGTGCAAACTATTATTTTTTTTTAAGAAATATGGCTTTAAGGTGAAATCTACACACTTCTTTCAATATAAAAATTGTATCTATTTATTTATCAACTCAGCCCATTTAATATTATTGTACTGCTCTATGATTTGGAGCTAACAAAGAAAAGAACATTTTACACCTAGATTATTTAACACAATATACATGTAATTAAAATACAAAGAAACCATTAGAACACTGGTAACTAAAAGAAATAACAAACAAAATCCAGGTCTTCCACCACACTCTAACAGATTATAATTACAATTATTACAAATTAGCCAGTAGTACAAAGTGTTAAAAATAGACTATGGAAATTAGGTGAAAATACACAATACACCAAAATTCAATCTGTGCCATCAAACTCAAAAATAGAAAAAATTGCAGACACTAACAAATGTTCATAATTTTATCTTTAAAAAAACTGTTTTGATTTTTATAACGAGAAGAAAAAAAAATTTTGTGATGGTTGACAAGTAAAATGTAATTTGTGATGGATGAAATGTGGTTTCTACTCATAATATGGCATGAAAGAGCACAAACTTATTTAACTTAACAAGCACACCATCTCTCTAATAGTCACAGGTATAAGTGTCATGTGGCAATCCCAGTGCAACACTGTGTACACTGCTAATATTTGATTAATTTAATTTACTGAATCATAATCTTTTAAAGAATCCTCAGTCAGATTCAGCTTCTTTTTAATACTGATGTTTGTTAGCTATTTTGATGTTCATTGGCTAACTCAAGGAAAAATTTGAAACAAATTATTTAAACTTAGACATGAACTTCAAATTTTTCTTATTAATTAAATGTGAGCTGATAAACTGTTTACATAAATGGAAAAGACTCAGTTTTAATTTGTCTCAATATTTTCACAGCAAGGCAAAGAAATTTTTATGTTTAAACTTTCAATATCAAGTGAACGCTACCATGGCAAAATTTAATTTGTGGTTAACAGAGCTTGCAATGGACAAGTGCACTTGCTTCCCTCACTTAATGAGTTAGCAAGTTTTCTGGTAAAGGTATAAAACAGCATTTTGGGAAGACTACAATTTTCCAGATTTAAATGAAATGATTGAATGGATAAGATATCCGTTCAAAACTTATACAATATTCACACTCAAAGGTTGATCAATGAAGAAGGAAATCAATCGTTGGAATTAGCTTCAGACAGTATTTAGAAAAATTATCAATATAATATTCTGGTTTTACATTCAACATGTGTATTCTGTTTTATCAAAGTAAGTCATGAAATACATCTTACCATTAGTAGCTTCAATTCTATTAAAAGTATTTATTTGTTCTATCATGAACAAGATATAATTTCCGTTTATAAGTTTTTTATTGTGCTATGGTATTAAAATTTACGCAGTTGCTACGAGTACGTAATTACGTGCTCCGTATTTGTTTTGGCCCGGGGCACGTAATTAGATGTGCGCATGCGCGACTTTCGGGAATTGAAAACATAACATATTAGAAATTGGAAAATGTATGTGTGGCTCGTTAGCACAGTCAGTTGCACGCTTCGCCGGGACCCGATTTTGGCCGACTATGTGTGGGTTCAAATCCCATTAAATTTTTTTTTTTTTTTTTCAATTTTTTTTTTCAGAATAATAGATACTAATTTAGAGCATATTTTTTTGTTTTATTACATTATGAAAAAAAAAAGGGATAGGGGGTTAGGGATAGGGGGTTAGGGTTAGGGGGTTAGGGTTAGGGATAGGGGGTTAGGGATAGGGGGTTAGGGTTAGGGATAGGGGGTTAGGGGGTTAGGGTTAGGGATAGGGGGTTAGGGTTAGGGATGGGGGTTAGGGATAGGGGGTTAGGGTTAGGGATAGCATCATATCGCTAAAAAATTTTAAAAATGTCTCTCATTATGTACTTTTGAAAAAAAAAATGTGTTTTCACTTTCTTCTGACCTAGTTTAGGCCTATATTCTTATTTTGTAATTTAAAATAATTCAAAGCCGTATTTCTTTTTAAAAAAATATTATAAAAGCTGAGAACTTAATTTAGAAAATTGCGAAATTTCTTTTTTTTTTTTTACATCATATCGCAAAAAATACGGAGTCACGAAAGTCGCGCATGCGCACATCTAATTGCGTACCCCGGGCCAAAACAAATACAGAGCACGTAATTACGTACTCGTAGCAAGTGCCTAAAATTTATAATATATATATATATAGAATATGCAATTTTTTTGGACGAGAGAAACTTTAGTGTTACGAAAATAAGGGGTCAACAGACGTTGACATTTTGGGAAACACTGATCATTGATTGTGATATTAAAGATGGTTCATTGCTTCCATTTATAGCATTTCTCGCTATATGGCAAGGGTAAAGTATTTTAAAAACAACTTTCACTGGAGCACCAATATTTTTATGATTCATTTTTGTACTGGTTGTAGCTCAGAACTGACATAGCCATCCATAAAACAGTGCTGAGTCAACATTTGTTTGATCCCTGAATTTAAAAAGAAATAAAAATACATGTCAGCTTAGTTTAGTTTTTCATATTGTATAATCTGAATGTGGTCAATGTTAAATTTTAAAACCCTATATTAAAATTATGAAACAGTCTAAATCTTAAAGCAATACGAAAATACAATTAACCAAGTGTTATTAATATTGTTTAAATTCTAAAATAGAGAAAAACTATTTAAATAAAAATTATTTTTATAAAATTCTTACCTCACAATGTCATTATCAGTGACACAAATATGTGGAAAACAAATCATTAAATTGTTATCTTATCATTAATATTATGAATAGCCACAGCGAGTATTACAATCTATGTTACGCAAAAAGGGGGCTGCTTACATTGTACAACCAGTGTGACCTCACATGAAAAAGTTCTTATGAAATACATTGCAATAAAACAAAAGGATCAACACATTTTATTTCAGACAAAAGTTATTGCATAGATAAAAAGTATTGTTTATTGCAATAAACCAAACCTTACTTTTTCTCAAACAGACACTTACTAAAGATGAGCACATAGGGTGAATTTTATCAAAACTCTCAAGCTCCCTTATAGCATCAATTATAGTTCTTCTATGCTGAGGATTCCAGATTTTCTCCCTTTTTTCTCCAATGACTCTTTCTTTCAAAGACTTAGGATACAAGTCATGGGCCAACTTTAATCCAATATGGAATTTGCCATCAGGAACTACCCATGTTTCTGGAATCTGTATATTTACAAAATGCATAAAACATCAAAAAATATTGCAGTGTTATTTCTGTAATAAAAGTTACACTAGAAATTTTTTTTTTTCTAAAAAAAAATATGCAAAAGCAAGTGTGAATGTGAGTCCTGTCTTGTTCCACACCATTAAGTAAAATATAAATAGATATACAAGTAGTATGAAAGGATATGAATAAAATGACAGGCAATTGGCAGAGAATGACAATACAGATTACAAAAAAACATAGGCATTTGGGCCAAAGATATTACATTAATGATGAAAAGATTAGCAAAGTTAGCCTACAATTATATCACTGAAAGTGAACATCTTCACAAAGGTTATTTAAATACTAGAGAATTAGAGAACAAAAATAACTAGTCACCCGAATTGGCGTAGACTGATAGTGTTGAGTACTATGAGACCATTGTGTTAAACTTTCTTACAAGGGGTCATCCATAAAAGACGTCCACACAAAAGGAGGACCCCCCATCAGCAAAAAGTGGACTTAAGTGGACAAAGGAGGGGAGCACAGAGTGGAACAATTATTATTTCATATTGAGACCTGACTGTATATTGGTATCTTATATTTCTCACGACTATTTTAGTAAAAATAGAAATCAAAAGGAAAATATTTATTTGTTTATTATGTATGTTCTTAGATGTATTCAATATGAATAAAAAATATCTCTATGCCCTACATCCCAAAATAGTACAAGCATTCATTAATGCAGGGTTACCCCACATCTGTATTTTGTACGAACAGTTTGTATTTTTACCAATTTTTTCCGTACTATTTTTTACTACTTAATTTGGCAGCACTTTCCACTTTTTGTACAACTTTCTTGATTATTTTCATTTCTCATCTTATTTTGATGCAATGAACAGAGCCATACATAGAATTTGAATTATGTTGTTGGAAATATGTTGATAGCAATCTCTTTAATCAAATAACTTTGTCTTAATATAACTGTCTTTTGCTAAACTGAAAAAATTTTAAACTTGTATAATTTTCAAGTTAGAACAAAAATTAGGAAGAATATTTCAACATATCAAAGCCAAAAATAAATATGTGCAAACTTACAGTTTTTATAAAGCCTCCTGACACAAATGCATACATATAGTAGCTTTATTTATAGTGTCCATACTAATATTTGCATCTATACCCTCTATACCACCACCCCCTCAGCGATCCATATGTAAACTTTATTTATATGGCAAATTTAAACTGCATTGGACTTAAATACATCTATTTATTGATGTTTTTCTAGACGTATAATAAACTTAATAACAGAACTAGTGAATGAGAAAGGGGTGATATTTGTATCCAGTGCTGGTAATAATGGCCCTGCTATCTCCACAGTAGGGACTCCAGGAGGAACAACATCATCTGTTATAGGTAATATAAAAGTTGTTTTTGTGGTTTTTCTTCTTTAATTTTTGCTTTCACTTCTATTTACATAGCTGTCTTCTGGTTAAAATTTAAAGTGCATTAAAATTAATTAATTTATTAAAAAAACAAGCAATTTAAGTCTTTTCCGTTTCGGACATAGGACATTTTAGAGCATTTTCGTGTACGCAGTGGCTACGGTTACGCCGGACGAAATCCGTATTTTCTTTTTCCGGGTTACACCCATAGATATTGCTCCACGAGTATGGGTTTTGATAAATAGAGAGGGAAGTAATCATGTTGAATAACTGTTACAAAAATGAATAATGATTACGCCCCTTTGATTAGCTTTTATTACACAGCTCAACAAAAAAATTTTTTTTCGAATTGCCAAGAATATATGAATGAATTTATAGCAATTCATGGGTGCTGATTTCAAAACTGCCACTGCTTTTGCTGAACTGGCTCTAGTTTCTGAGATATTGGACAATCTTGAAAATATGATTGTACCCTTTGTGTAAAACAAATGCAATACGTTTGGTGTCTGTTGTTTTATTTAACTATACCAAGTTATAACTTGGTTTATTTTTTTCTCTTTTATAGCTGCTTTCTAAAGACATCATGAGTTCATCATGAAGATGCTGCAAAAATAATCCGAATGTATTCTGTTACATCTGTGGAGAATACATGATTGAAAAGCAAAGAAGAAATATAACTGACTTTGTGTAGCAGGCATATTTGGCTTATTTCGGTGTGAAGCTGGAAGACCAAGACAAGTCTTGGGTTCCCCATAAGGTCTGCAAAAACTGCGTGGAGAGCCTACGGCAGTGGACAAATAGTGAGAAGAAAAGTCTAAGTTTCGGTGTACAAATGATATGGCGAGAGCCGAAAGACCATTTTGGTGATTGTTATTTTTGTATTGTGAATGTTAAAGGCTTCAATCGCCACAAGAAATCTAAGTGGGGTTATCCTGATCTTGAATCTGCAATGAGACCAGTTCCACATAGCAGTGAAGTTCCTATACCAGTGTTTACTGGATTATTAGAGCTTTCACCATCAGACTCCGACGAGGGGCAAGATCTGGAGTTTTTGGGAGGTGAAAACAGTGGAAGCGATTATGAAGGAAGTTCTTCAACACCTCAACCATTCAGCCAAGAAGAACTCAATAACCTAATACGAGACCTAAATCTGTCCAAGCAAGCATCTGAGCTTTTAGTGTCCAGGCTCAATGAAAGAAATTTTCTCAAACCAGAAGTTAAAATAACATTTTATCGGAAAAGAGAAGATTTTCTTCTTCAATATTTAAGTTTACTGTAATGACATCCCTGGACTTCCACTCCAAATGGGACTACAAGACTACCATTCCGAAGACTGGCGTCTTTTTATAGACAGTTCCATCACAAGCTTGAAATGTGTTCTGTTACACAATGGTAACCGATATGCATCTCTTCCCATTGCTCACTCAACAACACGTAAAGAAGAGTATGAGAATATCAAAACAGTATTGCAGAAAGTCCGTTATTATGAGCATCAGTGGTCAATTTGTGTTGATCTAAAAATGGTAAACTTCTTGCTTGGGCAGCAGTCAGGATACACAAAATACCCATGCTTCATGTGCCTTTGGGATAGCAGGGCAAAGCAAGATCATTGGACAAGAGTAACATGGCCTGCAAGGGAAACCATGACTGTAGACAAAAATAAGATCATTCTCCCACCGCTTTATATCAAATTAGGTTTAATGAAACAATTTGTTAAGGCTTTGGACAAATCTGGCAAATGCTTAAGTATATTTGCAGATCATTCCCCGGATTGAGCATGGAGAAGCTGAAAGCTGGGATTTTTGACGGTCCTCAGATTCTGAAACTCATCAACGATCGACATTATACTAATTTCATGGATCACCTTGAAGCTTCTTCATGGAACAGTTTTGTTTCAGTTGTCATGAACTTCTTAGGTAATAACAGAGCATAGAATTACGAAGAACTGGTGCAAGATATGCTCGCTAACTTCAGAAACATTGGAGCAAATATGAGCATCAAGGTACATTACCTGCACAGTCATTTAGACAAATTTCCAGGTAACCTTGGGGACTTCAGTGAGGAACAAGGCGAGAGGTTGCATCAGGATATGATGGTGATGGAGGAGAGATATCAAGGAAGATGGGACATACATATGATGGCTGACTACTGTTGGAGCCTCCAGCGCAATTGCACCAACGACACATACAAAAGGAAGTCAAGCAAATAGCGATTTGCTAATGCATTACTATAGACAATTAACATATTAATTAATTAATTAATTAGACATAATTAGTTTTTCAAATGAAAATGTTTTCTTCTATAACACTATTACACATATTTTTCAACAAATTTCTGCATGACTATTAACAGTTTCACTACTTTTTGTTAGTATACTATTATACTTCATGCAATTCTTGACAAATTCCAAACACGGTGCATACATTATTTAATTAATTTTAATTATCTCGTAAAATAGAGCCAATCTAGCAAAAGCACTTACATATTCTAAATCAGCATGGTTGACTTTGTATAAAATGATTCAAATATCACTGGCAACGAAATCACTGTTTACCAGTGTTATCATTATTCTCTGCACGTCTTTAAAATCATTTCTCAACTGTGTCTGTGGGCATGTTTTTTCATTAACATCTAGTTTTCTGGCTAACATACTAAATAACTAAAGTAAATATGCATTAGATAACTGTTTAAAGGCCAAGAAAGCTAAGAAGAGAAAAGTGCAAACTTTCACTTAATAGATATGTTAATGAGGTTTTACTGTTAAAGATGTTTTAACTAGCTGATTGATTTTTTTTTTTTTTTATTTTGTATAATCTTTATTTAAGCATAAATATTAAGTTTTTAAATTTTTATTTCAGGTAGTTGTTTTCCAGAATATCCCGTTCAGGAATGACCATAGCACCTATTGTTTGGAGTGTCTGTGACAATACGTTTCTTTAATCACTAGGCTGGGGCCTAGGTAATAATGCTTTAAAAAAATAAACATGAATTATTAAATGTATTTGTTTTTTAATTCATCTATGTTTGTAACATAGAATTGTATTCCAGGTTTTATTTGAAGTATAATTTTTGGAATTAATTTAATGTATTTCTTTTTGATTGACTACACTATAAACTTTATCCACAATTTTCTTTTTTATATTGTATACTGATGATGTTGAACTGAAATGTGCAAATCTTAAAGAAAAAAAAATTATCAATTAAGTTTAAAATTTATTGAGTTTGTTTTACTTATAATGTGTGGTTTAGAAAGTGTTTTTTTTTCTTCAATTCGGTCAATATGTACACAGAAAACTATTATCTGCAACTAATAATAGTTACATTTAACCTATACAAAAACTTACTATGCAATAAAGTAATGTACAAAATTAAATTTCATGTGCCATATAATGTATTCGGCACAAATTATTACTATGATGAGCATATGATCTATCTTGAGGCTATATAGTTTGATAAATAACATGAAACACATAAATCAAGGCCTGTTGGTAGCAAACACTAACACTGCGAGGCGAACGAGTTGTCTGTTTTCACTAGACGCACACCACCACATCACGATTTAACAAAGTCTGATCTACAATTAAATTTAAGTACACTTTATCGTGTTAAAGTATTAATAGCTGTTTGCCTGCGTCTTGATTAAAAAAATAAAGTTAAAAATAGTTTATGTGATTTTGAATATAAGATGTGTCTAAAGAACTAAATATTACCATTAAAATAAATGCATATTTTGATTTTGTTTATTTTTAAATTTATGTCAATTTAAATTGTGTAATGCTTTTAAAGTCAAAATAATTTAAAATGTTTAATAGTTGATTTAAAACTGTTAAAATTTTAACTAAGTTATCAATCATTACATGTATAATCCAATTTTCAAATTAGATACTACTTTGAAAAAAAAAAAGTTAAATTTACAAAGTAAGTTACCCTTTCACTTTAAATAAGCATTAGGTCAGTAATATGATAAAAAATACCCTTTAATAGTTGAACTAGTTAGATATTCAATTTGCATACTGACAATCAGAATTTGAACCTCATGCCCAAATATCATTTTTTAAACTCTTTTCTTTAACCATTTAATTTCTGATGCCATCAAATGCCCAGGCACGCCGAGAGAGGGGCGGGGGGGTCATTGCCAGGGGGCCCGCATCTGTAAGGGAGCCCGGCCACCCCGACCATGTCAATTTTCACGACTCATTGTTTATTAAGGGGCCTGCAATGATGTCCTGCCCTGGGGCCCTTGTTGGCTCTCGGCGCCCCTGCAAATGCCACTGCTATTGAGTAATTACCATTGCTGTCAATTTCTGCCATATTTAAGATTTATGTCATATTTTAATTGTTCCGTTTGTTTTGCTTCTTAGTTTTATATTACCATATTTAGCTATAAAGTTTAAAGCAGACAACAAATTATTTTTTGGTGTTAATAATACCTTTGATCTGCAAATTTTGTAGTGAAATTATGAAAGAAGCAACTCGTTCAGGTGATGTTACAATATTAAATGACAAGACCGAATAATGTCACATATTTATTATTTTTTAAAACGTCACTGATCAGTAAACATGATCAATAATTTTTTAAAAGATATGTTATCTATTTCTCTTTTAGTCAGCAAACTTTTGAAAGTTTTAAAATAAGTACACAAATTTTACTGAGTACAGCTAGCAAAGATATACATTTAGTAGACCCCCTTGAACACTGTTTTGATTTCTCACGTTCTTTTTATTCCTAACATAAAGCTTATTTATTTACATTTGAACTATTGAGTAAAGATATTAATTTAAATTTGTTTTAGCTTTAATATTATTATCTAATTTTAGTTTAGTTTAAAGATAACATGTAGTACATTTTTCCATTGTGGTATACAGTACATAGTTTTGCTTACTAAAAACATATCTTTATTGTGACATACACTTAGCTTACGGCCAGTAAGGCCAGTGATGTATCCATCTGTAGCAGTGACAACTGTTGATGTATCAACATCACCTGCTCCTGTACAGTCCACTAGATCAATAATCTTGGGTTTATCTTCAGTTGTTTTCTAGAAAAGATTAAATATTTTATAATAACACATAATTTTAATAACACTACACATTTAGAATGTATAAAAATACCAGGCTTGTGGACCCACTACATTTTGCTGGAGCCGGAGCCAGAGCCAAAAAAATCTGGCGGCTCCGGCTCCCAATTTTTTTTTACAGCAGAATTTTTTTAGCTTTAAAATTCCAAATTTGTTTGACTGTTAGTCTCCTACAATTTGAAATGTTGTCATGTTTTACGAACGCCACAACAGTAACAGCATTTAAGTGATAGCGTGCACGCACATCACCACAAGAAATCTTTAATGGGGAATCGATTTGTGTTCCGTTTTAAAACTTGTTTACCCTCCGAATTTATTTTTAATGGTTAAAATATTTTTTGTTCATAGAATAATTGTATCAATCATTTAAAAATAAATTTTTATTACTACGACAAATAGATTGCGTCATTTCGTATATAATTTGACCGCAAATTTGTAATAGACTAAAAACAAAATGGTCGCTTTCGTTATTGAACAATTTTATTATAAGCAGAATAGCTGAAAAAGAGTAGATAAATTTATAAGGCTGTGGCTATTCGGACCCGGGTCCCAATGAAGTCCGATTGTTATTCGGACCAGTGGCTAATATCGGAACCCTGAGTAACGATTAACTCATACAATTCAAACAATTATCATAAAATAAGCAAAAAACAATAATAAAGTTTATATATAGCTAAGCAAAGTGCATATTTGCCACGGGTCAGAATAACAATCGGACTTTATTGGGACTCGGGTCTGAATAGTCACTTCGAATTTATAAATAATAAATATAAATACTGAAGTCTTTAAAATATTTTAGATAATTTATCATTTTAATATTTGCTAATTTGAAATAACTTTTTATTACTTATGAAAATGGCGACTAGCGAAACCTCAGTCGAAAATAATATGTTTCTGGATGCACTGAAATGCTTTGTTTTTAGTCAAACCGACAATGCGTATATTTTTCAAGTTCCTGACGATGGGGGTGAACGTGGCAAAATTTGCATAACTTTTTATCAGCGGCATGTTTGCGTGGCACAATTGCAAAAATTTTGTCTCGCGTGATACTCCCTTAATAGGGAACTGGTGCAAGGAGCCGAGCCGGAGCCATCAATTTTGTGGGAGCCGGAGCCGAGCCGGAAAAAAATGGCGACTCCGCAAGCTTGCAAAATACAGTAGTCTTAAAAAGAAAATAAGTTGGGTAAAAAGCTACTGTAGTAATAATAAAATGTGCATTTATAAAATATAAAAAAAAATTCTAGTTTTGTAGATTAGTAAAATTTTCTATGAACAGATCAAATAAATAAACCTCTCTTGACTACAAATTTCATAAAGCCAAGACCGCCATTGTGTTAAAAAAATTATGAGCAAAAAATCTGGGTCATCTAAAAAAAAAAAGCCTATGAAACTTTAACTAAATAGTTAAAAGTAGATGAAACTTAAAATCAGCTTATAATAAATTTAATAAAAACTTTTATCCAGATTAGTAAAAGGGCATCTCTGAAACATTTTGTGTCCCTGAAAACTTTTGGGGACAGTTTTTTCATGAATACAAAGCACCTGGCTTTTTTATTATTAACTAGCAAAATACCTGCCCTTCACAGTGGAAATATACTGATTAAAATTTTTAATGAATAAGTCAGCCTTGAAATTTTGAAAACTTATTTATTCTTGATGTAGTAGGCAAACCGTCCATCTCGAAAGATTCTTGATGACAATACACTATTTTATAATTGATTAAATTCTTAAGGAGCCCAAAATGAATTACTTTTTTTAATAATGTTTATATAAAGAGGGAAATATCAGAATTGCATCTCAAGTTTTGCATTGGTTCATAAATGTGATGAGTGCTATTTTTAATGTTGTATAAATCATACCCACAAAAGCACAAGAAATATAAAGTATAAGAAAATATAAAACTAGTGAAATTTAGAGTTTTTTAAACCACTATGCACACCACTTATTAATTTATATTAATTACACAAAAAAACAAGATAAATACTTTTCACACTAAAAGTAAAAATGTTGACTAAATAAAAGCGTTGAATAAACTTTATATAAATGTTTGTATGATCTAAGCTATTTTATTAAAATTATTTTTAAAAAGTTTTTTTTTTAATACATTACAACTATTTATGAAAAGCATTTTTTTTTTTTTGCTAATAAAAATGTGTTTTGTTTCAAATCATGAAGATGCAATTAATCATTCATTTATTTTTTACTTTGAAATGTCATTAAAAAATATATATAGCAATAGTTAGTTCTGAGCACTTTAAGAATATGATTAAAAAAATTCTTTGAGAAATGAGTAGTGCTTGTATAAATATGACAGGGGGGTGTTATGAGACCTGATGATTTAAATGCATTAATATATATATATAATATATAGTAGAGAAATTTACAGCAATCAAATAAAATGTTATATCGCTATGCTGAGCGATTCAACAATTCAGTAGCAGTAGCCAGCAATTAAAAAAACAAGTTAATTAACTCCCCTTGTGTTATCCCGAGGGGGGGGGCGGGACGATGAGTCACGGGGCGGGACGATAAGTCACGAGGTGGGGGGGAGGAAAGGTGGGGGAGGAGTGGGCAGGAGAGGGTTGACAGGTGAGGAGACTAAACAAACATTCTCACTTGTTGAAGTTTTTTTTTTGTTTTTTTTATGTCTGCAGAGCTGCCAACTGATATATTTTATTACCAGTTCTATATTGTTTTGATCAATCTAAAATTATATTTCAATAATAGATCTAGAATTTTTTTGTTCAGTCAGATATAAATTTATATTATTTCTTAATTTCTTTTTTTTATAATTCTGGCTAATTATAATATAGTTGTAAATAATTTTTTCGGTCAGAAAGTTGGCAGAGGTTACCACTCTTTCCGTAGGCAACAACTATACAACATATTCATGTGAGGTTTTTTCCCCTTAGTTCAGCCAATGAAAGGTAAACAAGTGTAACCCAAATTCAGATCAGCTACATCTTTGCTTTTATGTCAAATTATGATTTAACTCTATGTGACAAGGCAAAAGTAGTTAACTTATTATAATATATATTGAATGTAAATATTGCTGAGCAACTAAAATGCTTTAAATGCCCACTTTTTTATTTTTGTGTTTTGTTTTTTCACTGCTTTTGTAGTTGTCTGTAAGATTGTTGCCGCAGGCAAGACGGGTAACATGAACGCTCGCCACTGCTGTTAGGCATATCATTTTTAAAACGCTCCAGAATTTAACCTTCATTACCATTAGAGCAGGGGTGGGCAAAGTACGGCCCGCGGGCCGCATGAGGCCCTTCAGCGTATACTATGCGACCTGTATTAGGTACATATTGCGTGTTTGAATGCGAAATTAATGACAAAATACATGGTTATTATCATTAATTCATATTTTCATACATTCTAAATTGTAATTGAAGGACACAAAATATATATGTGGCCCGCCGATAACAATCAAGTTTTCTATGTGGCCCTCCGTAGAAAAAGTTTGCCCACCCCTGCATTAGATGCATTAAAAGATGGAATAAAAAAGAAGGGAATGATGTTGATTAATTAAAGGGTACATTAATAACTCATTTAAATGGTATATGCTTAAACTAACTTAAAGTAAAATTAATTAAATTTTGAAGGGTGCACTTTTCAGTTGAACTTTCCATGATTTATAAAATATTTAGATTATAAATGAAATGTATGAATTTGATGCTACTATTATTACTAATATAAATTTTTAAATAATGCTTAATAGTGGATTTTTTTTCTACTGATACGTCTTTTATGTTGATTTTTTACCTGTATGGATTTATCCATCCCTGTGGTGTATATATAAAAATAATTGGCCCAAGGATTTTAGATAAGTTTAGAGATCTTCATGTACTGCATTTTCAAATATTTATACTGAATGTACTAGTACATGTAATAGGTTGGTTTATTTGTGTTTTTTTTCTTGTCCAATTTTTTAGTTTTTGTTAACCCTGCCTCTTTTCTAGTCTTCATTATTTTTAACATAAATAATCTTAAGATATTCAAATGTATAGAGCTAAAATCACCCTAAAATTTTATGTAATTGTTTTTTATGTGGGTTTATTGCAATAATTTTTATGATTTTTTAAAATGTCACAAATTTTTTATATTTATCTCCCTTTTTAGAAGTATTTTGATAAAAAAATTCACTCCAACAACACCACACTTGTGATTACATCTTAATTAAAAGCGAAGTTATGATTTTTAAGTGACTTTTTTTTTTTTACTATAGGCTAGATAAGAAAATTGCGACAAAATTGTTCAAAATTTTACTTAAAACCTGCATATCTTGAGTCTCTAAAGACAGAAGGTTCAAATTTTCACCATCTGTTAGTAATTATGTATAGCTGATAATGCAAGTGATATATAAATATATATTTTTTTTTATAAGTTGATTGAAAAAGATATTGCGTTCAGCTGTCATAACATGTCTCTAAAGCCAAACTATTATACCTTAAAACTTGAAAGCTATTTAAATTAGAAGCACTAAATTTATAGAAATATAATACGATCCATATACTCAATATAGAGTTCTTCAAAAATAATTTAAAAGCTTTAATTATCAAAATAATAAAATTGAAATCAGAATTAAAATGGCAAGATGATAACTTCAAACTTGTACATCTATAGAGTTTCATTAAATATAGAGGGTTCAATTTTTTACCACTTATTTATGATCATGTATAAATGATAATTCATGTAATATGTATTTTATTTAATTTTTATGTTGATTGAAAAAATTTTTTGTTAAGCTGTCATGACATATCGCCAAAGAAAGGGGTGAGCAAACTACGGCCCGCAGGCTGCATGCGGCCCAAATGCATGTACATGTTGTGATCCAACATGAATGTTTTTTTTTCTTCAATTAGAGTTTTAGCCAGACTTCATGTTTGTCTTTGATATTATAGAAAAGTTGAATGAACTGAATGTCAAACTTCGGAGCAATAGCTTGTTTGCACATGAAATGTATGTGCATGTTAAATTATTTCAGGCAAAACTCTCCCTGTTCTCCAGGCAAGCAGGTGAAAATAGGTTTTGCCATTTCTGAAACAGAAAATTATTCTGCTGACAGGCACAAGGCTCAGTTGGATGCCTTGGTTGTGGAATTTGAAAGGAGGTTCCAAGACTTCAAGAACCTGGAACTATTCTTCAATATCCTCAGTTCGGCATTTAGTGCAGAAGCTGATCAGCCCCAGTTAGAGCTGTTTGATGTACAAGCAAATTATGACCTGAAGGAGAAGTTCAATTCGGTTCTTCTGGAGTTTTATGGATGTTCGCCAGCAGCGGCATTTGTACACCTAAAAAACTTTGCTGCCAAGCTTTTGTCACTGTTTGGGTCCACATACATTTCTGAGCAAGGGTTTTCTGGGATGAAAAAAAAACAGGTCTAAGAACAGATCGATGTTGACAAGTAAACTGGTTCCACAGTTCAAGAAAATTATCCGAAACTGTGAACAGTTACATACTTCTCACCCTACTAATAAAATCCCTATCTTGGCGTCCGTAAGTGCAGAATGGGAAAGCCGTCGCTACAAATAATCTATGACATCATTTCCCAATGGTACAATTGTTTATTTTCCTACTAATTAAGTGATATCAGAATGGAATGTCGCTATAAACAATTAGCACTGATTTGATTTAGTTTGTATTTTAAAATGTAATGTGCTTGTGTAATATAGTGTGAATGTGAAATAAAACGACAAACACATGGTTATTATTGTTAATTCATATTTTCATACGTTGTAAATTGTAATTAAGGTAGACCAAATATATATGTGTCCCGCTGATAACAATCAAGTTTCAATGTGGCCATCTGTAGGAAAAGTTTGCCCACCCCTGGCCAAAGCTGAAATTCAAGATATTATACCTTAAAACTTGAAAACTATTCAATAAAATATAATATGATGTATATACTCAATGTAGGATAACTTTAGTGTTTTAATTATGAAAATAACAGAAGTAAAATATAAAAAACACAGTGTCAAATCACAAGTAAAATGACAATTTTTTACTTCAAACCTGCACATCTTCAGTGCTATTTTATAATGCATTTAATATATACTTTATTTTTGTTTTATATTGATTGAAAAAAAGATCCTTCCTGCTGTTATGACATGTCGCCAAAGCTGACAAAGGTTTATGACTTAAATTTTCTAAGGTTGATGTGCCTAAATTTTAATATGATTTTATTACAGTACTTTTAAAACACAACTATTTTAAATTTCTTAAATGTATCTTAGTTTTTTTTTCTCAACATTAAAAGCCTGAGAACTGTATATAGTTAAGCTAGTGCTATATAACTGAGGTGGGAAAACAAAATATAGATCTAGAATGCCAATGATGTCTTTTTATGTCACTATTTTACAAAATATCTAAAAACTGCACAGAGGAATTTGATTCAAACCTGCATCGAATTAAAAATAGAATAAGAGGCTATAACTTCAATTAGCGACACTAACCAAATTCATTTCGAAAATATTAAATCAGCAAGGTTACTATATATTCTTTGCTGCACTAGAAGCTTACTTTTTAAAACTGCATAACTTTGTTATGCCCCGACGAAATCTAATAAAATTTTACAGTTTTATTAAGTAAATAATGAAAAATCTAAATCTGTTATTATATTTTGAGACACTTGAATAATAAGGAAACTGGGGGAAAAAAATTACCTTATTTTCTGATAATCAGTATAGATCTAAGAACAACCTTTTTAAGCAAAAAAATATGCTTGGAATGAACAATTAATGTAAAACACATAAAAATTTGCTTGATCAAATTGATTTGATTATTAAATGCAGTCACAGGTTTTTGGCCCAGTTTCCGGATCCACACGAAAATGCAATGCGTTGGAAGTTGGCTAATTGAAGTACCTACTTTTTATTTTTCAACAAAATGATGATTACCCATTTTCAATGTAGGTATGTGACATGAAAATTTCAAATACATTTTATCTAAATGTATTATACATCACTGGAAAGATCATAAAAAGCACTTTCCAATGGTATAAAAAATTTTAAAATCAGACAATTCTTGAAAAAGTTATAGAAGTTTCAGTCACTCAATTCTGTTACTGTTGACAAAGAGGAAAAACTGAGTCAAAATTTTCATATTTTTGAACATAATTTAAGACAGTTTTGTCAAATCTTGTCTAATTTTGTTAAACTTGGTATCAAATCAAAGATAATCAAAAGAGCAACAAAATGATATATGTTAAAGTAAAAAATAATGAACCTATCCTTTCTGCGGCCAGGTTTTTGTGCCACAATAGAGCAAACTATAGAACGATTACAAGCTGAAGAAAAATATTAATGCAAGAAATACATTTTTGAAGAAAACAAAATTATGCTGGTATTAAAGAAGAGTATATGGCTGACTATTATTGAAAATTCAAAAGTATATCAATCTTAAAAAAATAACTTTTTATGCTTTTTTTGGCCTAGATTTTGGATAACCAGTGATAAAATAAATGAAAATGACAAGAAAAATATTTTTATACCTCTAAACTAATTGTAAAAAATTTACCAGCTATATTCATTGTCTAATCCAATCTTTTTCACACACAAACAGTCATTGTCTTTCATCTTTTTCCCTCATTTTGTTATGTCAATCAGTTGACTATCTGACCCAAACACTGACCTCATTCTCACCTACATTAGATTTTTTTCCCTTCATTTGTTTATAATGACCTAACAAAGTTGACAGAATATAATTCATTATTGACATATCGGTAACAAAGAATTTGTAAAGCTACACAACTGTTAAAAAAGCAAAAGGGCAGGGCTGATGGAGCCATTAAATGTAATGTTGGTTTATGTCCTTATGTAAACATCATCATTCATGCTATATTATCACCAATTAGTAGTGGTGTTAGATTATGCCCTGTAGGGAATGTGCCTTATGTATACTGTATACATCATAATAAGACAACTGAATAAAGAGTCTGTAATCATCATAAGTTTAATTTATGGATATAATCAATAAAAAAATATATCAACAAACATCTTACAATAAACATTCACACCTTGTTATTCTGTGCATGCTCATAATGGCCTAAATCACAAATACATTTTTGGCGAAAAAAAATTACTATGTGCTTAAACTTATTTTTCAATGAAACTTTGCAGGTGGTTAAATATATGGTTTCTCCAGATGAAAATTGAGTTTCATTGTAATCAATGGAAATCTTCATATTAGTAATATATACTTTTGAAAACGTATTTTTCAGAAGCATGAAATATAAAGAAAACAGCTAATTATAAAGATATTTTTAAATGCATACAAGTTAAACATATTATTGTAATACTTCACCAATATCACTCATCATGAATTTTTTTTTACTGCATGATTTATGTTTACAAAGTACACAACCCTATTCTTTTTTTAGAAAACACTGTCTCAACATGTCGGAGGGGGGGGAGGGGGAGAGACAATGCCGTAAAATGTCGGAATTCCACGTACCTAAATCAATGCAATAAATTTTGATGATATAATTTTCAGGGTTGTTAGTATCGAAGTATTGGTATCGGCCGATACAGTATCGGCGAAACTTTTTTAGTAATGGTTGCTGTATTGCCGATCCTTTTTGTATCAAGTATTGATTTGTGTATTGCCGATACATTTTAAACGAAAAATTTTCGATACTCGATACCAATACTTTTCTATTACCACTATTAGCTATTTACAGAAAAACAATAGCAATTTTAATACATTGTTTTAAAAGTAATCTTCATAAATTCAATCACTACTAATAATCATAGCCATCGACCATACCACTATTAACACCCAGGCCCGTAGCGTATGGGGGGCAGGGGGGCTGGGCCCTCTCTGCGTTTTGTCAGGCCCCCTCTGCTTGTTTGCTCTACTTAGTAACATTTATTTTCTGCCCCCCCCCCTTGCTATTGGCCTGGCCCCTGCTGTAGAATTTTCATGCTACGGGGCTGTTAACACCACCCACCTCCCCAACAAGACAACTTGGATCACAAGGCTGAAGTTGAACAAACCTTAAAGCGTACTTGCAGTGCACTGAGTGCAGTTTTCACTCAACTTACTCGGCAGGGTGGTGCAGCTTCAATACAGCCAGCACAGAAGTTTAAATAGTAACAGTTCTGCTGAAGTAGACAGATATCTTGAAGATAATTCATCAGAAATGTGTCATTAGCACCCTACCCAACCTACCCAAGCATTAAGAAACTATATTGCTGAGTTGATCGGCTAGTGCTGAGATGAGCACCTGTTTTCATTGGGTGGGCGTGTTTTATGCCATTACGTTCTAAGCTAAGTAATGATCTTTTCTTACATGCTGCCAAGTGGTGAAATAGTAAAGAAAAGTTCCCTTAGCCCTGACGGGCCATCGGGAATTCATCGGGGTTTCTATAACCTCTGCATATCAAGGGATTGTGTGGTTAGCACAACGCCAAGCCGCCTTTACTTCCCCAATTTATAGTCGGGTACCTATTTAAAGCTGGGTGGACTTGTGGAAAAATTCCAGTATACTCACCGAGGATCGAACCCAGGACTCTGAGGTCGACAGTGGAGTATCTACACCACTCGGCCATCCGTCAAGTGGTGAAGTGATTAGCATTAAATTTGTGCTTTGACATTGTATTCTATTGTTTTTACTTTTTTAAAAACTAGAAAAAATTGTGCTCATTATATTTTAAATAAAAATATTTTGTATTTCTCAAAAGTATTGGTAATGTATTGGTATCCAATTTGGCAATACATTTTTACTTGAGTATTTGAATTGGTATTGGCGATACTCTTTTCATGAAGCATTGGTATTGGTATTGACGATACAAATTAAAGAGTATTGTTAACAACCCTGATAATTTTACACCCTTGAAAAAAATTTACTTTTGTCTATGGCTATGCATAAGTGTTTGTGTTTAGTGTGAATGATTTTTTTAACAGGAAATACCTTTGCAGGTAAAGCTTGGCAAATATGGCACTTTTGAAGGTGTAGGAAAAAAAAATGAAAGACATATTTTAAAAAATGTATGTCATAAACTAACTTAGATATATTGATAAATTTGGTGTCCACCACCTTAGATTCTAGAGTTCATGATATATTCATATTTTTAAAAAAAGCTGTAAAACCAATTTTAAAAATCAGTTTATGGTACCTAACTTATGGTTTTTACTTTCATTACAAACAATAATATGAAAAGTAAGATTTGGAATCGTTTTTTACAATCGCATAAGCTATGGGTACGAGAAAAGTACTCCGTATTTTTTTTTCCAGGGTACGAAAATAGACTTTGAAATTGAAAACATAAACAATTAAAACTTGAGGCTTTGTTTGTGTGGATTGTTAGCACAATGCGTTACTTGCTTGGCCATGACTCAATTTTGGCAGACTATGTGTGGGTTTGATTCCCGTCAGACAAATTTTTTTTTTCAGAATAATAGATACTAATTTAGCGCATATTTTTTTTTTATTCGTCCGACTTTATTAACTAAAAGGATACATTCTGAAAAAAAAATGGTTAGGGGGTTAGGGTTAGGGGGTTAGGGATAGCATCATATCGCTATCTGAAAAAAAAAGGGTTAGGGTGAGCATCATATCGCTAAAAAATACGCACATCTTTTTTCGTACCCCGAAGAATAAAAAATACGGGATACTTTTTTCGTATCCGTAGCCACAGCGTTTTATAATCGCACTTGCTACGGCACCAGCAAGTCAGAACTCATATTATTTTTGTCCAAGTACCAGCCATAAATATTGCTCCACACCCTAACCCTAACCCTATCCCTTTCCCTATCCCTAACCCTATCCCTAATCCTAACCCTATATTTAAATATTTTTAAAAATATTTTTTTTTTTAAATTGCAACTTTTGATGATTATAGGTCAGTGACTTTCATATGCTAACTTGCTGGTGCCATAGCCAGTGTTTTATAATACTAATTACTACTATCAATAAATTAAAAAATGTTTATCTTACTATTTTACCCAAGAGGGTATTCGATTTTCAAAACACATAAGAAATTAACTGTGGTCATATTTTTTTTTTAAACTGACAGTCCAAGAGGTAATTTAAGTTATCGAGAAAAGCTTATGACATAAGTTGTCATAAGTTATGTTGATAGAGTACATAACATGAAAAAAAAAACCTGAAGTCCTGGAGCAGCTGGATCTACACCAGTGTCAAGAATAGCGATCACAACACCACGACCATCATATTCGGGATATTTTGTCAAAAAAGCACTAGCGCCTGTTTCTTTTTTAGGCAAAATGCCGTCGATTGGAAAAGGTTCTATAACTGTATTAGCCATGTTGAATGACTTGTCGTTGTCGGAAATGATACATGGGGGTGGGGGGAAAGTCAGACAAAAAGGAAAGTGTCTATTTCTAGCAAACTACAAATAGCCTTGGCCGATAGCTGTATTTCGTGCAGTTAGATGTAAACGTAGGGTGATTCATCATTGCATGGTAAAAAAATAATTTTCTCCGATTCTAATGCATTGTGGCTCATTTTTTTTTCCTTTTGGCAAGCTAATCAAGAAAAACTAAACTTTTTGAAAAAATGACCACTTTTAGAGGTCGCTAAAGCGACCCGAAGTTTCACTATATGAGATAATGCGGCAGTTCTGATGTGTCGCTTGCTTGCTTTTGCTATAGGTCTAGTGCGATTTTAGTTCATTGTAAAATTTAAAGTATACCGTGATATTTGAATTTTCTATTATATCTAATTTTATTATTCAAGTTTGCTGGATAATAAGGTAGTTTTTGACTAACTACAAATTATTGAATTGATATGGCATCCACATCAAGTGGTAATTCACAAATTGTATTGACAAGACGTATAAATGAAGTTTTGTTGATTGTCAAACGGATTCGTGTCTGCCTAGTAATGTCTTACTGACCTTGGGTCATGCTATGAAGATGGTTTTCTAAAATTACAAGATACTGAAGAAGACAATATTCTAAGGCATTAAGATAACTGTTAACGATTTTTATAAAGAAAAGCAATCTAAGAGAATCAAAGAGTAGTTGAAGACGAAAGAAGGCATCTGAAGGCTGCTGTTACTACTTGGTCTACAAACAACAGCGGAAGTAAGGATGAAGGTAAAGATGACGTTGATTTTGAAATAGAGATTCCTGTTTACTACAAGAAGCTTCTGTCAGAGGGTTTGATGCCAGACAAGAAATTTCAAATCAGAATTTCAATTTATAAGTAAATGCCCAATGGTCATTCACTGGGACGGAAAGATAATGGAGGAAAGTACAGATTATCCAGAGCAGCAGTCACACGTAGACAGATTAGCTGTAGTTTTAACTGGGAAAGAAGTTGAGAAGATTTTAGGTTTAGCTAAAATACCAACCGTGCTGATAAGGCACAAGCCAATGCAACGATACAGCTGTTAAGACTTTGTGAGGTATCTGATGACATTATTGGTATGTGTTTTGACACAATATCCGTCAACACTGGTGTTACTAAGGGGATATTTTGCAAGATGAGCTGTTACATTATGCCTGCCGACATCATGTGCAGGAACTGATCATTGGAGTTGTTTTTTTTTTCTCTATGGCTCCACCAACAGCCCTAAAATTCCATTGTTCAAACGTTTCAACCGCTTTTGGCCTAAGGTTGATCAGCAGCTGCATAGTCCGCTAGAGGATTCGAGACTAGATGATCCGTTTATTTTGGTACACAAACACAGTGTTGTGTCATTCCTACAAGACTTTCAAGTGCATCAAGTTACATACCACGTGAAGTTTACAAAGGGATGATCAAAACCTGCTTGTTGATATTAGACGTCAGTGTAAGCAACCAAAAGTACCACTTTCATGCGCCAGGCGCTTACCATATGGCTCGCTGGATGGCGAAAGTGATATACTGCTTCAAGACAGCCCCGTAGCGTGAAAATTCTACAGCAGGGGCCAGGCAATAGCAGGAGGGGGCCAGGTAATACATTTTACTAAGTATAACAAATAAGCAGAGGGGGCCAGACAAAACGCAGGGGGGCGGCCCCCTGCCTCCCCGTCCCCCGCACGCAACGGGCCTGCTTCAAGATCTACTTGTTTAGAAATCAATTCTAGCTCACACATTCAGAGGTAAAGATTTTGCAATAATTCTGCTTGTTTGCGACTTACATTTACGTCAAAGCTTGAATCTCATGTCCTGTGAGTCGTGATGCTCCGTTTAAGGATCTATTGTTATTCAAGCAGATCTCACGAAATACTGTCTTATACCAAACGGTATCTGATGCTGCGAAAATGAAATTTGAAAACCATCTTTGGTATAGTAGTCCAGAGGTGCTTTTTCTTGCGTTGTTTTCTGAAAAAGTTTATGAAGTGGTGCTGAATACTGGCGATGACTGGACGGATCGAGCGTTTAAATTGAAGAATTGCACTAACTGTGTCACTTTGTAGGTACCTCATCATATCTGCAATGCGTTCAGTCGGTATTGGTACCAGCTTCGATGAAGTTGACCCAGTATCCTGTGATCTATTGCCGTCATTTGCTGAAGCTAATTGATTCCTTTAAGTCGTCAATGATGCAGCCGAGTGGTCAGTTGCACTGATGTCATCATTTAATAAGTCAATCACTAAAACGGAATATGAAATGCAGAGATTGCTGCAAGTTGTAATAGATCACAGAAAGAGAGGGCCAAAGTTGAAGAAAAGTACACTGAAGTTATTTAAGAAGCATTGAACTGACGATCATTTGTATAGCGTATTGTGTATGTTTATATTACAATGTATACATGAATAAACAAGCAGTAACTGTTGCATATCATTGTATTTTATGTTATTTAACATTTCAACATTTCTAATTCTCTGTAATTAATGTTTAATGTTGATTTTTAGATAATGATTAATTTAATGTTTATATTATAAGCATTCATGTCATTAAAGAAGATAATATAAACTTCAGTCTCGATGAGCGACCTCTAAATGTTATTCAATTTCAATAAAATTTGGCATGAAAGTCTAGGACTATAAAAGGAAAAAAAAAATATCAACAATGCAATATCAATTTTGCAAAAAAAAAAAAAAAAAAAATTTGAAACACCCTAATGTAAACGATGTACCTGAGTTATTGTTATTTTATATTGTTTAAGTAAATAAAATATTTAGAAAATAAGAGAAATGGAATTACACTTAAAAATTAATACCTTTGATAAGCTATAAATTTAAAAAAAATATTCATTACAATTTGTCGAGAATCGAACCACACCTCCAACATTAGAACGAATACTAATCTAACATCTTAACTACTGTACTGCAGGTTCACTTAAATTAAAACTATGATTAGTTTTTTTAAGGTTTAGAAAACATGTACATGGTTTATACCTAAGTGCGCATGCATGAACTACAGCTAGCAGGCCCTTGCTTTTTGTAGTTTGGTACAAATAGACACTTTCTTTATTTAAAAAAAAGGGGGGGGGGTGATGTGAAACCAAGCAACCGTAAACTTCCGGGGCATTTTGCATTGATCTTAAACAGGCACAACTTGAATGACTAACCTGGTTAGTCTAATAATGTCGCTTCGAGTAATTAAGCATACGAAGGATCCACTTGATAATTTAGAAAAAATGCTGAATAAAACAACACTGGTAACACAAAGAGTGACCCATAATCACATAATCGGTATGTTAACTAATATAAGGTAAATAAAATGCAGACGACCCGACCTATTTTTGGGTGGGTACCGTAATGCCCCAAAACCTCTGCCGATGTTTAACACAGTCCTAAATAGTGATATTAGACGTAAGCATGTTTTGTATGTTTTACTTTAATATTTATTTTTTTTTTTTTTTGCATGAAAAATAGTAAGTTTTTCGGCATCGAGTTATTTATTTTCTCCGCAATTATGTATCTTTACCGATTATCGGAAATAAGGTAAGTGTAACGTTTTTTTCCAGTTTCGTTATTGTTCAACAAGTGTAAATAATAATAACAAAATAAAACAACAGATTTGGACTTTGGTTTATTTACTTCATAAAACTGTGAAATCGGATAAGATTTTGTCATGCCAGTGCATAAAAAAGTTATGCATTACTTAACAACTCACTGACTAAATCTTATCGATTTCATAACTTAACTTATGCTGTTTTAAAGTAAAGTTATAGTGCAACAAAAAAAAAAAGGGTAACCTTGTTGATTTATTTTAAATCGTTAAAAAAAAAAATAAATGAATTTTGCTTGTGTAGCTATAAGAACTTTTATCCTCTTATTCTATTTTTTAATGCCCAAGTTATTTACAATCTCTAGGAAAAACCCATCGACGTTGACACCTTTGACTTTGTTCATTATTAGTAGAGATCAAATGTAGCCTTCTTTTCATTTAATAACATTATAGATCTGTCTTTTGTTTCTCCACCTCAGATGTAGCTTAAGTGTTTTTTTTTTATATTTACAAATAAATATAACTTCCAGTACATGCCAAATTTGCAGAATAGGCTAGTACAGTTTTCAAGCTTTAAATACTCAGAAAAATCAAAGATACAATAAATAGTATTAAAAAATAGCTGTCTTTTTAAGCTATGGTAATAAAATACTATTTAGAATATATATATATTAAATGCATTATAACTTACATATAATTACAAATAGGTGGTGAAAATTTGAACCGTCAGTCTTTCATGACACTCAATATGTGTAGGTTTAAAGTTAATATCTTGTCACTTTGCGTGTGATTTTTGTATATTTTAATTTTATTATTTTCATAATTACAGAACTAAACTTAATTTTTAAAAACTCTTCATTAAGTATATGCATCCTATTACATGTCTACAAAATTTAGTGCTTCAAATTATGCTGTATATTATCTTTAATCTTATCTTTGGCGACATGTCATAACTGCTGTACACATTTTTTTTTCAATCGATAAAAAATAAATATAATATATCTCAAATGCATGATCATCTACACATTTTCACAAATAAGAGGAGAAATTTTTAACCTTCTATCTGTACTCAATTTAAAGCTGGTGGACTTGTGGGACTGGAAAATTACATTGGTTTTCAATGACGATCGAGCATCTACAACACTCGGCCATCCACTCCAATAAAGTGTCTATATAAACTATCTAATCTGTCTTACCCTGTCATTATGAGTATCCATGTCTTGACAGTGCAGGGGTGGATGAACTTTTCAAGTCGCTGGCCACATTGGGCTAACCTAAAGCAGATGGATAGAGTGCTGACATGAACTAGTATGCATCACTTTTGCATCAGGTGTAAACACCTAGTTCTGTGTGTTAAAAAGGTCCCATGGGTCGCAGTTTGTCAACATGTCAAATAATACCATATTATGTGTAGGCTTATCACTGATGAGACGCAGTATTTAGAGACTATTTTAGCTTCAGAGATCACATGACAAGGGTATAGCTAAATAGGGAAAAAAAATGTATTCTAATAAAACAAAACTGCATTCCTTATCTGTTTCATTTATATTTTTAGCTGATAGTTATTAAATTTGAAGTATGTGATTTAAAAAATAAATCTAATTTCAACAAAGCTTTCCTAGATGAGTAATGGATTTCCGTCAGAGATGGATTTAAACAGATTTTTAAATTCACTTTTCTAAATCTCGTTCCATGATGCACATCCTTGACATGAAAAAAAAACATTTGTTATTAGTTATAATACTAATAAAAGATAGATTCTGGTGCAGAACTTTGGAGTTTTTTTTTTTTTTTTTTTAATGATTAGCCTAATGTACAACAAAATTGAGCAAAATAAATCAATCACAATACATTAATAATAAAATTATCTTATTTTTTCTTGTAATTTTAAACAATAAAATTGTGAATGTATTCTTTTTGTAATGTGTCTTAATTTCTATTAGGGGGCTTTTCAAAAATTATATAAAACAAAAGTGATTTTTTAAAAATACCATTCTTTCCTTAATATCATGGAAATTCAAAATTCAGGATTATCTTCATTTTCTGTTTAACAAGACTCCCCTCATTTGCTTAAGTTTGCCACAGTTTTTAAAAAGAGTAATAGCATTAAGCAAATTGAAAAAAAAAATTTTTAATAACTTTTAGAAAATGCACTTAAAGTAAAAATTTTAAAAAAACACCTTAACGCTCAACATTCGTAGCATTTTCGACCACCGGTGGGCGACAATTTTTTTTATGCTATAATTCTTTAAATTGATTTTTTTTTTTAAATGTGGGACTTGGTAAAATATTCCAAGTTTGGGTTGAAAAAAGACATAATGCACTAGGAATCTTTGATGCTGAGGCTCCCTTTTTTGACATTTTGTCAAAAAAGGGATTGCTTCGCGCTCTTGAGGCCGGGCTGTTTGATGACTAAGCGTGATTTCTTGGGAAAAGTGAAATTTGGTGATTTTTAATATGGGAGTGGTAGACAAAAGTGATCAACTTTTAAATAAATATAATATGCTTAGAAAAACAAATAAATGGTGGAAAACTTTATTTTTTTATTCATTTAAATGTGTTTCCTGTCACTTATAATAATAATATAGAATATAGAAATTCTAATGATCAATTTTTGTCTAACATTGAGTGTCTTTTTTACTCAAGAGGCATCAGTCCTTATTTTTTTTTTTCCAATTTCTATAGTATCATTAAAAGTTAAATACAAAAAATTATCATAATTTTACGTCCAAATTTATGTATAATGTTTATGTAAATAATAAAGATTTTGTTTAAATTCTTCATACTTTTTTTTTTATTCTTACTGTTTGTGATGTATTTGTATTTTTAGTTAAAAAAATAAAAAAAAAAAATCATTTACACTATAATTTTACAAAATTAAAAATTTCTATTATATCAAAAATTTTATACCATTAAATAGCTTATTCATTTCTAAATTCAATGATGTATAACTTCACTAGGTAGCTTATAACATAATGAAAAATGCCTAGTTTTACAAAACACCCTGCAATCAGCTTAAAAGAATGGCTGAAAATGAACAACAGTTGAGAGTTAAATCATACAAATATTTGCAAAAATTATCATTACTAAAGATATAATCGAGGGTGCCTATCTAGATTATTTACTTTAGCTTCTAATCAATGAATTTGAAAACGTATTTAGCTCAATATATAGTAATCACCCATGCTTTTATTGTTAGTATAGCCCTATTAATGTTTTGGTTCCACTATTTCAGTTGAGGAAAAGTTGTCATAGATAATAAAAAAAATGCGCCCTAAAATTTTTTTACCTTAAAATATTATTTTTGCTTTTGAACACTCAGATGTAGGGAATAGGATTTTTTTGTTAAATAGTCATGGAGATAGTGAAGGTAGAGAGAATGCCATTCTGGAAGCAGTGGAAGCAGCTGAGGTACGTGCAACAAGAGAATTAAGAGCAGCTGTCAAAAGAATGCAACTACAGAAAGATGAAGAACGACTCAGAGCTATGGAAAAACAGAAACTGGTATGTCCTGAGAAAAGCCTTTATTCTCTTGAAAACATATATACCTTGAGCATTAGCCATTAACGTGACTCTTATAAGGCAACCTATTAAACTCCTTTTTTATGGTTTGTTTTTGGAATATTATATTTATCAGATATATATTAGAGTGGAAAAAAAGTAAAATATGCTGCACTGAACAAAAACTTTGAGTCATTCCTTCCCTCTTAAATGTCAATGTGTATTAATCTCGACTTTTCAAGCCTCACATTTTTAGTTGAGTTTATGAAAGATCGTGAGCACAATGGATTTTTTCCCCACTAAACATTTATACCCATCTTTTTGCTGTTCATTTTAAATTTTCTATTAACTTTTGTTTTTTTTATTAATTTCATTAAAATTAGTTTTTAAAAACTTTTAGTCACATATCTTAGCACAAAAGTGTTTTTTTTTTACACTGGCAAGTGCTCAGATGCATATAGTAGGTTGCCCAAACCGACGTAAAAAAGAGTGCTTATTGTGTTTGACATGTTCACTAAAAGATTCTTCTCATTTAGAATGTTACAATTTATAGATTATATCATTAAACTCAAAGTACTTTTAAAATATGATAATTTTATTCCTGTTATTATGAAAAAAAATATAGCAAAGGGCATTAATTACTAAAACAACTTGGGGGTGGGGGGGGTCTGAAAAAGATTGACATGGTGGAGGGGGGGTAAAGATTTTTTGTTGTCAACAATATCATTCTCTTGGTACAATGTGCCATAACTTTGTTAAGCATAAATATGGCATATTTTATATGAATTTTAGTTTACAGTGTACTAGTTTGTATAAATTAACTCCCTTTGAAAATTTTTTAGCAATTACAATTTTGAGACAAGATTTAATTAAATTTGAAATTGCCTGATAAGTTTATCAGCAATCTTAAATTGGAAGTTGTGAAATGTTACAACCTCTTATTGTGGACCTTGCTCGGCAGATATGGTTTAGTGAATTTAATGACCTGAGATGTTTGTAACCAGAGGTATACTAAAATATTTTGGAAAATGCAGCTATTGATTATAAAAAAAATAGAAGAATTTTCTTTATATAAGAATGAATTTGAACAAAATGTGAAAATTTATATTTCAATAAGATGTGTGACTTAATAAAATTGCAAAAATTTAATCTATGAGACACTGCATATTATGCAGAAATCACATACCTTACATTATATATGTTCTATTGACTCAGCAGTAATTGTTAAATTAGTTCAGTTTATCACAATGTAATATGGAGCAATTTATGTAAGGAGTATTTAAAGCAATAGTGACTATATTCCCCAGGGCGACACACTTGAATAATGGGTCCATTTACTCAAATATATATATATCACTTTTTAAAAAGGAAAAAAAAGGGATAATAGAAGTTTTTTTCTTTTATTGCCTTATAATGCTTTTTTAACAGCTATTTGGCTGGAAAGCAAAGTTGATGGTGAATTGGATTAACATGCAAAGGGTACAGGGTTCAATCCCTGGTAAAGACAAAAATATTTGCCGCTGACCGGAGAGGAGATGGGCTCAGCCAAGACTATAAGCCCATAGAAGTAACATTTGAAAGCACATAGGTTGATGTGTCAATTTGTCCCCCAAACGACCATGTTTGTTATGGGAATTAAAACAAAAAAAAAACAACATCTATTCCAACCCATGACAGGCAGCAAAAAAAGGACTATATTTGTGGAGTTAAGTTTGTATATCATTCCCTTGAACACAGTAGGCTTTACACATTTTTTTTTTTGTTGTTTTATTAGTATTTTGAAAGACTTGCATCAAGAATATCAGCCCAAAGAGATCAAGCAGAGGAAGAGAGGATGCAAGAATCAAGGAGGAAAATGCAAGAGGAAAATAATATTTCTTTAAAGAAACAGATAGAGGAAAGTGAAAGATTAAAGCAAAAGGCCATAGAAGAAATTCAAAGACTGGTACAAAACCAGATGAGAAAAGAATTTGCCATTGAGAAAGAATTGGCCATAGCATCAGCTTTAAAGAAAGCTAGAGTAAGTTTAAGATTTTATCTTACAAACTAGAGAACTATTATTACATGACTTCCAATGTTTTATGTTCTCATATTATCCTGTATAGGAGAACAGGCATTAAAACCATGATTACACTGTTATAGGAGGTGCATACACAATTATTTATTTGCAAGATTGTTTTTACACCACAATTAAAAAACTCAAAGAAATAGTGAGTTGTTTAAAATCCTTATTTAATATGGGTCCTTTTGCGTTGCATGAAGTTTCCCCGTTCCAAGTATTAACGTCTTGGGTATACCCTTGTATTATTATGAGCTACACCACTATGCTTCACTCATACCTCAAATGTGTAGAATTATATTGAACCCATGCTGTTTTGTTAGCAAGTGTCTTTAAATTTTAGAAAAGAAATTTAGAAATTTTATTGACAACCACCCACATCTGATTTATCATCTCTAAAATATTTCAAATTCATTATTTAGTATTTTTTTAGGCCTATTGATGATTGACTGAGTCCATTGATGTTTTCAATAACCCGTCTATCAATAACAATTATGTTATCTGATCTTATTGTCTTTCTTTAATCTTGATTTTATTTTCTGCCAGTTTTAACAATATCTGACAGTTTTTAGGAAAAGTTGTTTCTTTTTACTTTTCCCACTTTATATTTTAGTCTATTTTTACTATCATAATAATTATAATTGGATTATAATTATTATTAGGAATCATTTAAAAAGCGGGAATTGGAAGTGATAGAGCAGACTCGACTCGAATGTATGCAAGATGCTGTAAAAGAAGTTGAAAGAATGGCTTGTCTACACAAAATAGAATTGGACAGCTTAAATAAAACGTAAGCTAACAATATTTAATTATTAAATTAATCTCTGCTTTTTATTTACATATGAATAAATTCATGTGTAGCATTTATTCAGGAATGCTATTGATACTTTACGAGAATAACCAGCTCAGAAATTATTATTTTAACAAGGGATAAATAGGGAAAATGAAAATGAGAAGAGAAATGCAGAAAAAAATATTTTGAAAGATTTTTATTAAGATTTTGAAACAAATAGTGTCCTAAAATATTTTATGTGCATTAAAAACCAACAGCACAGTCATAAACAAATGTAATCAATACCAACAGCACAGTCATAAACAAATGTAATCAATACTGTAAAGTAAACAGCAGCATTTAGAACCATTATTAACAAATAAAGTCAGCAAAAGACAAAATTACAAATTATGAATTTTATATACTGTAAAACCCTAACCTTTTTTTTTTTACATTTGGACCATAAGACGCAGGGACTTTTTCCCCTCATTTCTGGAGGAAAAAATGTGCGTCTTATGGTCCGAAAAATACGGTACATTTGATAGACTATGAGGTATTTTATGGTGACAGAGTTGTAGAATAACCTAAAATACAATCACCAGACATCCCATTTTCGCATCACTTGCCCCAGCATCCCTTAAGAATTAGCGACTGTCCAAGAATGGTAAGGAAAATTTCTAGGCTGTCCTGTTTTCTGATGAGTGCTTACATTTTTCTACACACTTTCTAAGCCACATTTTTTAACTTAAAGATTTCAGACTCTTGCAATTTAATAGCTGTGCTATGTGTGTATAATTTTGTATTTTTAATGTGGTATTCTTATAACATGTTAAGTATTATTTGCAATAAGTGTTTATTTTCATGACATATGGAAAAGGACCCTTTATTTTTTGGTCACATGTCCAGGACCCTTACTTGTCTGCTGGGTTATGAAATCTGATGTTGAAATACTTAGCATTTGGTGGTTGTGTTTGTCAGTTGGGGGAATGGTAAGCATGGCCTCCATGCTGTGGCTTTGAGCCCTTCCCTCCATAACAAGTCCAATGGCTTCCTAGATAGATACTTATAAAAATATGGTAGCCATGAATGGGCCCTTAAAGCCTTTGTTACAATAGGAATGGACTGAAATGGCTGTAGAGGTAGGGATGGTTGCCAATTCATAAGTAGGGGGCTCTGGTTGGAGTATTTATTATTTAACAATCAGATGAGGCCCAAATGTGGCTGCCTAGTTAATCTATCTTTATAGTTAAAATTTAAAACACCAAAGCATCTTTGTGAGTTAATATTTTTTGACAAAGTGCAATTATATATGTATTTGTATGTGTCAATGATGTCATCTGTTCCTGTTTCTCTAAAGTTTAGTTATTTCATTTTACTTAAATATGCATTCCTGATCAAATTTGTTTATATATTTTTCTAGATTGCCAATATGTATATTTCTTTGTACATGTTTTGTTATATTTTTTGTCAGTTACACCATTTTGGAAAAAGATTTTCAAAAAGAAATGTTACTTAGGAAGAAAGTGGAAAGTGACTTTAGGGTGAGCTTATTAGAAGCATGCTTTAAAATGTTGTGTTTGTTTTGGGAAATCAATTATGGCATCTTGAGGTCCAGTCTATTGGAAATTTCAAACACTTGTGTATTCTCGATCTGTGAAGTCCCTGTAAGGGTGAAAAGTTTATTTCTTAGATGCTATAAATCGCTATGGGACTATGCCCTTCTTTCATCCCTACCATAGCCATAGTGCAATGGTACCCACCAGGGGAGACATAGAAGGAACTTTCATCATGAATTGATAAGTTCCCTTGGTTCTCACCTAATATCAAAATCTAGACCCCCAGGTTGACAGTTGAGTGTTTTACTGCATGACCATTTGTCCTCTTATGTATTCTTGATAACACTAACCAAAGAATTTACAAGAATAAAACTTTTTAAACATATAATTTTATTGAAATTTCCAAAAAAAGAAAAAAGAAAATTTTCCTTAGATCATACAAATATTTTTAGAAGCTCTAATGACTAAAAATAAAAGCACTAGTTTATATCTCACATAATTTACGAAGTTTAATATAGATTATATGTCATTAAGCTACTGTTATAAAATGAGTTTTTATTGATGACTCAACCTGTATTAGCAACACTATTATGTTTTGATTGGACATTACAAGGTATGCAAATAATGTCAATGGGAAGAACCAGACGCCTGACTATTGGGATGTGAACATTAAGTGTTGGGAATGTAAAATTGTTGGACCCCATCACCCCATTCACTCATATCAAATGTGACCTATGGAAAGGGCCAGATAGTTTACTATACAGATAGATAACTATTGTGGGTGTTAAGAGTTGAGTTGGAGATATAATTTCTCTCTCTCTCTCTCTCTCTCTTTCTCTCTCTCTCTCTCTCTCTCTCTCTCTCTCATCCACCCATTTTCCAGCCTGCCCCATAACTTTATAAAGTTCCATCTTTTCGTTACACGACACTGCATACAATGATGCAACCATTGTCTTGTTTCTCTCTCTACCAGCCTAATTATACCCCTTCTTACAATGTATTTCTGAAAATTCTGTATTATTTCCCTTGTGATGGTTTCTTCAACCCCCTCCTAAACCTCTCCTGATGTATTTTGAAGATTGTCTACACACACTTGACAAACGTTTTGTTGTGTATTTTCTTTTAAATAGATTGAACCGATTTAAAATCGCAGTAGATGATTAACATAAGGCGGGACATAACATTATTGTCAACGTAAACATCTGCTTATTTTCAACACAATGAACTATATTTTCCCCAAGGCTGATTTAGCAGTACATGGAGTATCAGGCGAATCATATGTAGGGTCAAGAACCGTATGTTTGGACTAAATGCCGAACAACAATACTGACCATTTTTTATTTTTGTTATGCTGTACACTAGGGGTGTGCAACTACAGCCTTAAAGTTCCGCAGGTGGCCTTTTTGAGATATGCAATATTGTTGTGCGCTAAGCTAACTAAAGTTTCTCATTTGTGCATAAAAATGTACCTTGAATCACATTCATTGACAACTTAATATTTCAAGCCTCTTTCCATATCAGTGTGCTGGTTGTGTCTAAAAAAAGAGATGTTTAAAGCGTACATTGATTCTCTCTGCATTGTTGTTTATTCTGTCACTTTCAGCAATATCATGTCCATGTGGTTGAGGTATAGGATGATGAACATACATTTAGTCAAATTATGACACTAAACCCTTTCTGTTTATTTTGTAAAGGTAGTTTACTGAGCATATCCCTACCCCCCCCCTTTTTTTTAAGAGCATTTTCGAAAAAAAAATGCTCTATTGTCCCCGTTTTGTCTATCTGTCTGTCTCAGCAACCATAAGTCCTAGACCCATGATGTATATATCATTTTGTAGGTCTTGGCCTGCCAAGTGTACATATTATATATATAGCCCCATTTTACACCTTGTACGTTCAATAACCCATTCATTTGGTGCAAAATACTGCAGCACGTAGTTTCAGCAAGATTTATTAAGAAACTCATCAAATGAAATAGTAAGCTTGTGTTCTGAGTTTAATTGAAAGTATCAGAGCTATGCAACAATTGACGGAGTTTTCGGACGATTAAATGACTACAATTTCGAATGTTTTCAATTATGAGTCCTATTTCAGTAACCACAAACCACTTGTAGTTAGATTTAAGAGAAAATAATTTTTTTTCAAATATAAAGAAACGTCTTTATAATATTTTTTTTTACAGATATATGCATTACACAATTGAATTTATAAACATTTCCAAAATTTACAAATATTTACTGAAAGCTAACAAACGTACTGATACATAACATGAAAATGCGCTAACACGTCCTGTGTCCAGAATGGAACATGCTTAATTGCTTGTTTTAAAAAGGAATAAAGGAATGCCAGTTTCCAGTCTATTCACAAGTCCATTCTGGGTATGCTAAAAATCATCAGTTGTACTGTGGAAATCCATGTACTGTACTTGAATAAAGCCCTATGTCTAGGTCTAGGAAACACATGTAATGTACTTGAATTGAATATATCCCTCTGTTCATGTCAAGGAAATGGATGCAATAAAGTTATCACCTGTAAACCACTTGGTCATGCCTACTTGTGTATGTTAGGCATGTATCTGGCTGATGAGGGAATTCACTGGAAAGTCCAGATATCGCTGTGTTTCCCAGATTTCTCTTCTAATTCAGTGGAATTTCTTAACATTTTTTGCTATTAAAATTCTAGCTAATTAAAACCAGTTTTTTCGTTGTTAGTTTTTAAAAACAGAAAATTCCTAGTGTGAACAATCAGTCCTGGGCGGCACTTTTTCATCAGCCGGGGGCCATATCTGCCATGCTTGAGAACTTTTGACAAATTAATTATGTAACCTTTTCAGAATCTTAGCCAGGCCCCACTAACACAAGTTAAACTAAATTCTAGAAGCTATCTTTTTGTGATTTTCATAAAAATAAATCCAGTAAGAAATAAATGCAAAACATGCTGGAATTAATCAATAACTTGATGTACTCAAAATTGTTTTATTCAATTAAATGTTTTAATATAACGTGATTATTCTCTCTCTAACAAGTCTCTCTCTGGAAAGTGGTGTAACCCATAATAGAGAAAGCCCTCTGCTCTTTAGACCAGGTTTCACTCTTGAAGCATTACAACGTCTATATCATTCTTGTTTAAAAGCTTTCAGACTTCCAAACTCTTGGCAGGATCACTAAACAGACACACACAAAATTCATTCTGGAAAAATTATACAATACAAAGAGAATTTTATTTATGATTCATATGTTATATGTTAATGATAACAGTACAAGTATGATTTGATTTTTAGCAAAAAATACCTAAATATGTGTTGGTAAATAAATCAAATATGTTATGTTCATAATTTTTGTTTAGTAGAAGTTGATACTAAAATTAAGTATTCTATAGCTATACAAAAGCAATAAAGCTAATAAAAGACATAGAAGCAGCAAATACATCTAAAGAGGTATCTATATAAAAGTCAAATACTTCATGTTCATACAAAAACAACAATAGTTACTGATGCACAACTAATTGGAAGGAAATACACAACATGCATAAATAGCAATGAAATTTTATACACAACAGTATATAGTAGCATAATAAATACATTTATAAAGATGTTTATACAAACATGAGATGTTAGGCCTAAAATTGTACAGAAACAAAATATCTACTCTAGTGTTGGCAGCAGCTTATAGGCATATATATATATATAGATGTGTTTATATAGAACATTTATTGTTAAATTTTGAGTCAATGAAATAAATATATGATTTGCATATAATGCCTAAATAAGGGTGATTATACATATCTGAATTTATATATTGTCATAGAAAAAAGTAGGTCATGCAGCAAAAACATTTAGAGTTTAACAATATGTAATTTAATTGCGTCAGCTAGGTCTAATTAAATATAGGTGTTAATATTATAGTCAACACCAGCACATTTGTGTAAGATTTTCATCAAATAAACTGTGTTTTTTAGATATATTTTATGAGTGTGCTCTTGTAAATGCATTCAATAAATAATGCTATTCTATACATTTGAAAGCTTTTTATTCATGTTCATTTCTCAATGTGATATAGTGTCATGTCATAGGGTATTGCAGTACAGCTGGTAGAGTAGGGTAGAATGTTTGACTGTTGACCTGAAAGTCCAAGTTTGATACTTTGTGAGAACCAACTGAATTGTTCCAGGTTTTGATGAAAGTTGGTTTAAAATCCCTTAAGTCCATCCTCTTTAAAATGGGTTATTGAATTTTCATTCAAACATTAGCAAAGGAAAACTTACTAATTATATCTTTCACCACCAATCTGTAAGAATCAAATTATTTGTTAAGCTGTCAGACCTGCAATCTTACTCATGTAAGCCATCTATCTACCAAAAAAAAGAAAAGATTTTCCAACTATTAACACTCAATAGATAATGACGTTTTTCATTAAATAGGTGGTTCAGAAACCATTCAAATTTTTAATTGTAACTTAATTTTTCTACACAACCTACCCATGGCCATACATAATATATTTTTCAAGAAAGTATAGAATATTTAAATATTATTTTTTTTTGTGATTTTTTTTTCACCAGGCTTTACAAGAAGACTACAAGCGATTCATAGACTACACTGATGGTAAATATAGTTCTGACTACCTTATGCATCTCAGGTATCTTGGGCTTGAGATTTTAGAAAAAAGGTTCTCAGATAACACACAAAAAGAACTACAAGACAAGAATAAAGCTAATTAAGCACATCTAAATTGTGGAGATATATATTTTATAATTATTGTTATTTTTAAGAATATATTTCAATATTTTCATTTCCTTATACTTAATGTGGACACATTTAAGGTTCTTACAACTGCTTAAATTCATAGTGTTTTAAATCAATCTAATGTTTAGTTTTATTATCGCCATATGTTAACAAGTTGAATGTTTAAGGGTTGCTAAAGTTTTAGGAACTACTGGTATAGATAAACTTTAAACATGTTTTATGTCTGCTGATATGATTCGCCCATGGATGTGTCTTGTGGGAGTGTAAGACAAACAATCCTTCCCCCAGTGGACAAAGCCACCAAAATAATTTTGGGTTGAAGATTTAAGATCAAACGCATGCAGATATTATTGATACTCCTATTTATACGATCACCTTGACCTTAGGCTAAGCAAAATGTCTGTTGATTTGAGAGATCACGTCTGTCAACACATACAGTATCCATAGGCGTGTTCCTATGTTGTTGGTTTTACCTAAACATAGAATTGGCTTTCAATCACTGTTGTTTTTATGCTGTTTGTTTTACCTATAAAATGTTTGTCAGGCTGGAGAATTGAAAGGTAAAGATACTGTCAGCTTGACCTTGATCTAGAACTATTAATATTGTTTGTTTTACATGGTAAGATAAGCTGCCTGTTGATGTAAAGCTATCAAAGCATTTACATATGCCACTGTGGCTCAAAAGGCTAATGTAGCTTGTTGGGGTTCCTTGAAAAAAAAATCCACTTAAAATACGTATTTTTTTATATCTTTAAATCCAGGTATTATGTATCACATTTTATAATAAAAATGAGGGTGTTTTGTCTGGATAATGTATGTGTTGTTATTCATAGCTAGGGGCTGAGATATATCTTGAATAAAACATAAGGCTTGAGCCCTTTCTGCCTCAACTGGGTTAAAACACCCAATGACCACCTATATTATTGTTGGTATCTCATATCTCCATGAGAATTTTTTTGCTATTTTTGAAACCATCTATAGTATAGCATATTAGGAATGAACACATTTAAGGAGGTCTGGATTGACTTTTTTCTACCATCCCTGGCAACTGGGTGCAACACACCAGTAAACTTTTTAAATTAAAAAAACTGCTACTAAACTAATAACATATTTTTGTACCATCCATGAAAAATTTAGCAATACATAATCTGAAGGCATTAGTTATCAAAAATGTTCAAATGCATTCAACCTGACAAACACATTTCAAAACAGAATAGTTTAATGTAATTAACACATGAAAATGGTGGGCTTTGCATTTCAGCATGCACGGTTTGATATGAAAGATCAATTTTCTTTGCTAATATGTACACTACATTTGTTACGCTATGATTTGATGTATATTTTTTTCTCACATTATGCATCTTGTCAGCTTTTTGACTCACATCATGAATGTAATGCAAAAATATCAAAAAAATTTTTTTCAATGGTTTCTTAATCATATCATTTTATATCACTGTATGTTCAGATTTCATGTAATTTAGATACAAATTATGAAATTTTTTTAAAATTTTATAAGAAAAATGTACTTTCATAAAAATTTATGACAATTTATTAATATTTGATCTTTGGAGCCTTTGTTAATAGGTCACATGAGTACTAATTTCTTTGTCTTCTTTTATCTTATTATTGATATAACTTATTCCTCTATGTGACGTCAGAATTTATAAAACTAATATATATATATATATATATATATATACACATATATAACAGAACTCAGTGTAGTACACAATATAACAAATACTTTAATACAACTATAATACAACTCTTCTTATTTAAAGATCTCATAACTACTTCTACTATAACAAACTACAAAACCTATGTCTATTCTAAGCCTGTCAGCGCTATACTCTACTACATCTTTCTCTCATCTAATGTATATTAACTTATTATAACTTAACTTTATAAAGGTCGGGGGGTAGGTGGTGATCATGCTCTCTATGCATGTGTCATTACGGGCAACAAAGTAAGTTGGGAGCTTGACCATAACCTTGGGTTACGTAACACGGCCAACTAAGTTTACTTAAGTGATGGGGCAGTGTCTACACCACTTGGCCACCCGTTCCACTTGGGGATGGTATTGGTGGCACAGTAAAGAGGCTAGTAGCAAGAGCAAGTTTGCAGGCAACTCTGCAACATTAAAAACTAACGCCACATCAGATGTACGATTGGGCAACCAAAAAAACGTTCCAGGAATTCATTTCTTTTTTGCAGCTAAGGATGACGTTAAAGTGCATCGTAGCTGTTTGGTTGAACGATTTGCTTCAATTCAAACCGCTTCTGGTACACGGTCACACCACCGGTTTGTGGCAGTAAGTGAAAACAAACTCAAGATATTCAGGTTGTCATATGATAACTGTGATACGGTCGTCCATGTGTCATAAGAACCTGACCGGGTAGTTGAACCGGCACCAAGCATTGCAGATCTACATCCAGGACAGTTTGTGGCTGTTGTTTATAACACTGATTGTTTATTGGGTGCATAACAGAACACTCGGTTGAACATCAAGATATCTTGGTCAAGTTCATGAACAGAACACCTACAAACAGATTAACTTGGCCAAGTCGTGACGATATCTGCTAGATACCATTCACTAATTTACTGTGCAATCTTCCACCACCAATGTTGTCTGGCAGCTCATCAAGACAGTATTGCTATGATGATGTGCATTTTGCCAACTGCAAGAAACTGCTTGATAGTAGGACTGTGTGTACATAGATAAGATACCATCAGTTAACTGCATTGGCAGCATAATGAGCATACGCTGATATCCGCCTTGCATGGTTGCTTGTATGGTTGATAAAAACAAACAATCTATAATTTGATTTTGTAACTTAAAACTAACTGTATTTTTTCATAAAATTTGATTGACATTTCATTGCTATGCTAATTTACCATAATACACGTTAATGAGGCCCGTAGCGTGCGAGGTCAAATATTGATGAAAACTGTCTGAAGTGCAATGTTTGGAATTTTTTAATGCATTCTGTGTGCAAGCTACACTTGAGATAAATACATCATTCAACTCAGAATAAAACAATGAGTAAATACTGAAAATTACAGCCTGATACCTCTTTTAGTTTTTGAAATATTCGCTACGCACTATTCAATAATAGTGTATAAATCATGCAATTTCATGCAGATTTTTCACCAAGAAAGCGTTAAGACACCAACATGAAATTTTCACCATAGCTAGTGCCTGCCAAGGTTAACAAGTGTGCAAAATATGAAAGTGTGAATTACTGTCCACATGGTCATCTGGGGGTCACAACGCGTGTAAAAATGGACGACCATGATGCTTAAAGGGGCCCACCATGAGTACACTATTATTGATTAGCAGGAATTCTCTATCAAAATAATAAACACATATATGGTACTTACTGATTGTATAACAAACATCATTTCATGTCTTATAGGCTATTGGCTATACTGGGTCAAATATCGATAAAAACTGTCTGAAGTGCAATGTTTGGAATTTTTTAGGGCATTCTGTGTGCAAGCTACACTTGAGATAAATACATCATTCAACTCAGGATAAACAATGAGTAAATACTGAAAATTTCAGCCTGATACCTCTTTTATTTTTTGAAATATTAACGTTCAAATATCGCGAAAATGTAAATGTCACGCGAACTCGCGACTACCCTTAAAATTTAAAAAAATCATATCTCGGAAAGTTTTTTGACCAAACGGCCTAAAATTTTCAGGAATCACTCAACTTTGAATGTACCACAAGCCATAAAAATTTCAGGAAGATCTGAGAGGGTCGGGTGAACAATTGTCAAAAAACTGGTTGAGTTGACATGGAATGACCCATAGGAGAGACATCAATTGTTCTTTCATTCTGTTTAGGAGTTGATTCTACTATGAGACAGAGAGTTGGTTGAACATTCAATTTTAAGTACTGGGGTACCACTAATGCTGCCATTGATTCAAAGTCAATCATATTGAAAAATATAAAGGGCCCCTTTTTAGGTTCACAGTGGACATCTTCGTCATTAGGTCCAGGGCCATCTTATGCCTTAGGCCAACTTAACCATGGCCTAGGGGGGGCCAGGTTATATGGGGTGCCAAATTTATAAAAATTATTTTTATGCAATTTGTATAATGTGTAAATGTATCACGTCTATCAGTCAAGGTAACTGCAGTATTTGCTTTTTTTAAATGCATTATATATACATGAAAACTTAAGTTTATAAACAAACTAATTAAAATTAAAAAAAATATTATGCAGTCATGCTATATTTGGTTTTTTTTTTAATTTACGTTTATACTAGCCTAATTGTCTATGTGATCACTAGATTGAAAACGTATTAATTAAAATAATTTTTATAAAACTCAGAATTGAATGAAAATGAATTAGCGAAAAAATTTTATAAATTCCTACAAAACTATATCGTCAACAGCGATATATAGTAATAAAATGGGTAAATAGCATCCAATTGCATTGCTTAGATCAACTGTATTTTGCTTTGTGTGTTTCTTATTTTCACAAAAAAAGTACTAAATTCTCAGTTGGATTCAGCGACTGGAAAACAGTATTGATCACAGAGATGCAATGTTAACATGGTTTTCGCGAAAGTCGTCTACTATGGGCTTGGACAAAGAATTAAAAACGCAATACGAAAGGCAACGGGATTATTGGAGGAATATTCTTAAAAGGGTGGTTTCTACTGTAAAATTTTTGAGCCAACGTGGGTTAGCATTCAAAGGAGATGTTCAACAGTTAGGGTGCAGTAATAACGGAAATTTTCTTGGTTGTTTAGAGTATCTAAGTGAATATGAACAACTGTTGGCAGAGCACCTTTGTAAATATGGAAACAAAGGTAAAGGAAATCCTTCATATTTGTCATGGAATACTTGTGACGAGTTCACCAAACTTATGGCAAAAAAAGTCAAAGATGTCCTTGTATCTGACTTGAAAAAGTCTAAATACTACAGCGTTAGTGAAGACTTAACCCCTGACATGAGTTATGTTGACCAATTGACATTTGCAGTGCGCTTTGTCGAAGAATATGGATGGAACAGTGTGTGAACGATTTATCCAGTTTGTTGACATTGCCAGCCACACTGGTGAGGAAATGGCAAATACAGTTAAATCAATTCTTGCTGATGTATCCATTGACTTGTGCGATTACAGAGGTTTAAGTACAGACAATGCAAGCAATATGTCAAGACAATACAAAGGCTTTTCAGCAACGACTAATAGAAATTAATCCACTGATAAACTTTGTTCCGTGTGCTGCACATTCTCTTAATTTGGTGGGTGCATGCGCAGTAGATTGTTGTCTGGAAGCTGTTAATTATTTTGGTTTTTTGGAAGTAGTATATAACTTTTTTTGCAGCATCAACACACCGCTGGACAATACTAACTAATCATCTGCCATCCAACACTACTGTTGTTAAAAGTCTTTCTGCCACTAGATGGTCTGCTATAGCTGATGCGACCAAAGCATTCAGTAAAGGATATTGTAGAATATATGCTGCACTTGATGAATTACAAAATGACACAAAGCAGCAAGCCACTACAAGGGCCGAAGCAGTGCGTCTTCAGCAAAAAATGTGTCTGCTTGAAACCTCTTTAATGGCTATTATTTGGAACCGAATCTTAGAAAGATCTCAAGCCACCAGTGAAGGACTTCAAAGTTACAAAGTTGATATTGGAACAGTCATCAACCTGTACAATTCACTGGCAAATTGTTTCAATACGATCCAATGATGAATTTGGCAAAATGGAAAAGGAAGCCAAAAAAAATGTCCCATTGTCAAGAATACAAAGCTGCCGGAAATCGACAGAGAAAATATGCAAAATTATTTGATGATCTGGTAAGGAAAACATCATAAATGAGACCCCAAGTGAAAAGTTCAAAGTTCAAACATATTATACAATTTTGGACATACTGGTAAATGAGTTGAGAAAAAGAAGAGCAGCTTATGATGACTTTTACCAGAATTTTAAATTCTTTTCAAGATTCAAAGAAATGACAAATATGGATCTAATTACTTGTGCAAAAAACCTCATTCATATATATCCAGAAATTGACAATGAGTTCCCTGATGAATTGGTCCACTATTTAATTTTTTATCTACACAAAATAGGTGTCTTGCTCAGGATGCCATGCAACTGTTGCGTGCCAACCAATTGTCATCTACTTATCCAAATGTAGACACTGCACAAAGAATTTATCTTTGCATCTTTGCTACAAATGTAACAGGCGAACGGTCATTTTCTGTTTTAAAACGTGTGAAGAATGAACTTAGAACAACGATGGCCAAAGTCAAACGAGCGCACTAACCCTATTATGAAAATGATAACCCTTGAAAATGATATTGTCGAAAGTTTGCAGTTTGATGACATTATTGATGACCACGCCAAACAGAAAGCAAGAAAAATTCTGTAGTGTAGATCATTTTTATTGTAATTTTTGACTTTTGGTAAATAAATGTTTTGATATTTTTAAACAACTGTTAGTATTTAATTTTTGTTTCAAAACTTTTTTAAATGAGAATAGAAAAATTGTCATTTTTGAGTTTTGTGTTTTCTAATCTTTTTGTTACCCCGCTGTTAGCTATATGCAAACATGATTACTACAGCAAGTCTATAGGCTGTTTGTATAATGTATTGATTAAAAAATAAAGTATTCTTAGTTTTTTATTAGGGGAGGGGGCGAAATTTTTGTTGCTGGCCTAGGGCGCACCAAGACCTTAAGATGGCCCTGATTAGGTCTATATTGTCTAATCCTTTGGTTTTGTTGCGGTATAAATCAATCTCTAGTTTCTTGCATTCTGTTTCAATTTCTTTATCAAGATGATTGTGCATTTATTGATAAATAATTGGTAAAGAATTTTATTCTGTGGTAATATGCATAGTCATGTTAATTTAAAGACATTCATGCTAAAGAAAAATACTACATGGTGACCTACTTTCATCATGATTTTCGCTATATTATTTTGTATATAATAACAGAAATAGTTTTTATACTCTGAAGTACTTTGAATACAGTTTAAATTGTATATTTCATTTATAAATTCAAATTGTAACAGTCTTTTGTGAATATTTAGCAAAAATAACATATCAAGTGCCATAAGCTGGGTTTTTTTTTTTACATACTATTTTAATAAAAGTGGTAATGAATATTGTGTTGTATAAATAAATATTATGTGAATCTTTCTGGTGTTTCTCGTTAGATTATTCTAAATGTGTGTTGTGCATGCATTCTTCCAAAGGTCAAAGAAGGTCAAAATTTAACATCTAGAAATGTACTTAGAAGTAAAAGAAAAAAAATTCCTTAGACTTGTATTAGGTACAGGCTTGCGGAGCCGCCAAATTTTTTTCGGCTCCGGCTCCCACAATTTGACGGCTCCGGCTCCTATTAAGATAGTATCACACGAGACAAAAATTTTTGTAATTGCCCCACGCAAACATGCCGCTGATAAAAAGTTATGCAAATTTTGCCGCATTCACCCCCATAGTCAGGAAATTGAAAAATATACGCATGTCGGTTTTACTAAAAACAAACCATTTCAGTGCGTCAAGAATCATATCATTATTTTCGACCGAGGTTTCACTAGTCGCCATTTTCATATGTAATAAAAGTTATTTCAATGATCAAATTAGCAAATAGTAAAATGATACATTATTTAAAATATTTTAAAGACTTCAGTATTTATATTTATTTTTTTTATAAATTCGAAGTGACTATTCGGACCCAGGTACCAATAAACTCCGATTTTTATTCGGACCCCGTCCCAATAAAGTGTGATTGTTATTCGGACCCGTGGCAAATATGCACTTAGCTTAGCTATACATAAACTTTATTATTGTTTTTTTTTTATAATTGTTTGAATTGTATGATTTAATCGTTACTCATTGTCTAGGGTTCCACTACGCGGACTCTGTATTATTATTTTTTCGGGTTCCGTCTAATAAAGTTTAAATATAGCTAAGCTTAGAGCATATTTGCCACGGGTCCGAATAACAATCGGATTTTATTGGGACCCGGGCCCGTATAACCACAGCCTTATAAATTTATCTACTCCATTTCAGATATTCTGTTTATAATAAAATTGTTAAATACAGAAAGCGACCATTTTGTTTTTAGTCTATTACAAATTCGCGGTCAAATAATAATACGAAATGATGCGTTCTATTTGTCGTCGTAGTGAAAATTTATTTTAAATGATTGATACAATTATTCTATGAAAAAAAAACTGTTTTAACTTTATATATAACAAAATAACATTCCATTAAAAAAAATCGGAGGGTAAACAAGATTTAAAACGAACACAAAAAGATTCCCCATTAAAGATTTCTTGTGGTGATGTGCGTGCACGCTACCATTTAAACGCTGTTACTGTTGTAGCGTTAGAAAAAATGACAACATTTCAAATTGTAGGAGGCAAACAATCAAACAAATTTAGAATTTTAAAGCTAAAAAAAAATCTGCAGTAAAAAAACGTTTGGGAGCCGTGGAGCCGCCAGATTTTTTCGGCTCCGGCTCCAGCAAAAAGGAGCGGCTCCCGGCTCCCCGGCTCCGCAAGCCTGATTAGGTAGTCTAAACTAGACCTGCCAACCGAATTTTTTTTTAAGTTTCGGCTGGCTGACATAATTTTTCGGCGGTTAGCCGGATTTCTCCGTAAATTGACATTTCGGCTGATTACGAAATATTTGGCTAAAATTCGGCTGAAGCCTAGACAATAATGATTTTATAAAACTTTAGAAATAAAGCACTTTTACTTTGGGAATAGTTTTATTTGCTGTCCTACTAACACAGTGCATGATACTCATTCAGTCACTCAATACATTGATAAGCACTTAAAATATCCGTTTCTAACTGTCATGAATAAAACAAACGTGATGTAGTTATCAGATGTTAGACTTGATTGTTTGCTATTCATTATCAAACCAGTAACCGAATTCATGCACTCCACTGGTACAGATGATGCTGATGATGAAAGGTGAAGAGGAGCCAGTTGAGTAAGTTAAAATTGTGGATACGAGGAAGATGCAACACTGCTACGTCAGAAAGCGAGGACATCATGAAACTGAACAACAGGCGCCGTCAAATAGTTTGCAATTTCCACTGCCATCTGAAATAAATGTTCAAAAAATCAAAACACACCAGTAGCCTACTAACTGCTAGTTTATACAACATTTCATTACAGTACACAGTATATGTATTTAAAAATATTTTACTTCAAACTGAGCGGTCTATTGAGAGCAAAAAAAAAAAAAGAAAACTCTATCAATGCCAATAATTTAACATAGAATACCTTATTAGTATAAGTAACAATCGTCAGGTGACTGCTCAATTCTCCGCTCATTCATCAGCTCCATTCGCAATCTCTTACATCGGGTTTCTTCAGAAACATGTTCACTGACTAGCTGTGAATGCGATACATCAGCTCTAGACATGAAGAATCCACTGGACCATTGCTGACTTTATGACATTCTCCAGAAAAGTGGTTGCTTCTGACCGTGGAATCAATAATTTGGAACCTGGATCAAGCAGCCGATGAGCTTGATGTGATCATTTACAGGAAATCGATGGTAAAGCTGATTGAGAACTAACAACTTTATCTTTCGTATCTTGTCATCATCAGCATTTGATGCAGTGCAGATCTTTATTATGTGCATTTTCAGAGTGGAATAGTTGATAAGGTTGGCATTGAAAAGCTGAATTCATCAGTTAGGTATTGAAATGGTTTCAGAAAGTTAACGAGTTCACTTAAAAATTCAATTTCATCTTCATGGAGACAAATATCAACTCGACCAATACGCTTCAGAGTATTTTGAACCTCTCTTTTCAAGTCAAGTATAGATTGATAAGAGCCAACCTTCAAAAGCTTTGAAGTCTTTGTCATATTTGCAGCACCGTCATGGCAGCTAGTTATGAACAGCTTTTTTAGATCAACAGAAAAGCTTTTCAAGACAGAGCTGATATGGTCAGCACAGGTCATGTGCAGCAAGATTAAGTAATGCGACGGTTAGTCTAACGGCGAATAAAATACGGCGGCTCATGCGGCGCACCGCATATTTTTTGGCGGAATTACGGCGAACGAAAATTCGGAGGCGTATCCGGCGCGCGGCGCCGGATGAGGGGTCTAGTCTAAACCGATTCGCCAAACTGATTTGCCATAAAAAAAATTGTTGTTTTATTGAAAAGAACTTGTTCTAAGATTGAGGATATTAAATTTATATGTTGGCTGATGCTGCGTGCACACTAAGTTTGACCTAGTTTTAGTTTATAAATACCCAAAGAGCTCTTCTTTGTAAAAGGGTATCTTTATTGTAAGACTAGTGGGTAAAGGGACAAAGAGCTAAATTCGAAGTATAAAATGTTTTTAAAGGAAATTTTTTTGACTGTTATTAAAAGTATGTTCATTTTTTGCGTAGTATTCGGTAATTTACGCTACAATCAAATTGAGTATTTAGCTAAAGCCCACCCAAGATGTCTGCTTGTTAACGTCGGAAAAGCTTATTTTCTAGTACAAAATTACTATGAATAGATACAATTTATAGCTAATTAGTCAGCTATTTTCTAAATTGGTCTATTTATATGAATGTTAGAATAAGCAAACAAACGAAAACAGTTGAAAGTTGTATGTGAAATTTCTTGTCAGTGGTTAGAGTGAGTGATAATGAGTGGACATGAACAATTGTCAATGTCTGAGAAAGGGTATAAATATGAATGCTGTAATAAACAAAAATTTAAGTAATAACATATTTTTAATTAAATGGATTTTATATGATTAGCATAACAATTTTACCCCCTTCTTTTGTGATATCCACAAACTATTAAAATGTTATAATTCTTCACATAAGTGTACAACTCTCATGAATAATTTGTCCCTTCTTCAACACACAATCCCCTCAATTTGGGCTGTGCATCAGCCCCGTTGCCAAGGGGGGGGGCACTGGGGGCCGTGTCCCCCGCTAGGTGTGGAGTGCCCCCCCCCCGCTTAAAAAAGAAGAAAAAGTGGAAAAAATAAAGAAAAAGTAAAGGTGCCCCCTTGCTGGGTATTGGTGCCTCCCTGCTTACTTTGATCTGACTATTAATATTTTAGATGCCACGAATTAATTTCATTAATCGGAAAAATTAAATTTGTCTTTAATTTGATTTAAATCCTAGAGTTTATTTTCAAAAGAGTGACTTTCTTGATGTCAAAAAATCATCACATGTCAAACACTTTCAAACTTTATCAAACCAAAAGTCGTTGACATAACTAATGGACAATCCCTTTTTTATTTAAGCAGACAACTAATACTTTATGTGTTCACTATATTCTTAATCATATTTGAAGTATTTTTTATTCACTGATAAATATTCAATGTGTGGAGTGGGTGGTAAGGATTATACAAAAAAAAAATGACATAAAAATGGTTGTCAGAGGTCTATTTTTAAAAAATGACCAAAAAATCAAATAAAAAAGTATGAGTTTAATCAATCAATTGTATATATAATTATTTTAAATTGCATAACAGCAATATGCTACATCTTCCTATAATGCATGACCTTTAAACTACTTTACTGTGTTTAGCAGTCAGTGGCGTAGCTGGGGGGGGGGGCGGACCGCTTTGGGTGACAGCATATGGAGGGTGACACTATGTCATCTCCAACAAAATTTTTCAGCCAGGCTAAAGTGCGAAAATAGTCTGAAAATAGAATTGTTATAAAAACCCAACCAACACAGGAAATGTGACGGACGTTTCGCATACAGATTACATGTCAACCTTAATTAGATATGTACACATCAGCGGTGGTACAGTTGAAGTCATTCCTTGGATTTTTTCATCTGAAAGGTAAAACAGCTACTGCATTGACTGGCGATATCCTCGAGAAACTAGAAAACGAAGGACTGGATATTCAGTTATATCGCGGTCAAGGGTACGATAATGCAGCAAGCATGGCTGGAATCCACGGTGGTGTGCAACAAAAGATCAAAGACACTAATCCGAAGGCAATTTTTTTTACCTTGTTTGATTGAATCATTCTTGCACCTTTGTGGCAAACATTCGTTTTCTAACAATCCGTATTGAGTAACGTTTTTGGAAGTCTTGAGGCGCTGTACACATTATTTGCTCTGTCGACCGATCGTTTGGATGTACTAGAGAAATACAATAGTTCTAACAGTGAAGAGACTGTCCACAACTCGCTGGAGTGCACATGCTGATGCAGTAAAGCAAGTGATAGAGAAGTTTAACCAGTTTGTGAAAGCCATTGAAGCTTTGTGTGATATCGAAGAAAGCGCGAGACAAGAGGCGCTGTGCACAATCTGTTGCCAGCTTATATGCGACTATGCTTTCATTTCGTTCTTGTTTTTGTGAGGTGATGTTTTACAAGAAGTCGACTTAGCACTGAAATACATGAAAACACCAGTTATTACTGTGGACATGGTAGCAACCAAACTAAGGGCTCTCAAGGAAGAGCATCGTACGAAGGTTGTTGATAATGCTGTCCAGCAGGCACTTGCGAAATGTGAAGAACTACAGAGAAGAGAATCATAAGAAAGAGAAGATTACCAGGGGAGTATGCAAGAGATGCTGGATTGTCATTGCAGCATGAGACCAAGAGAGCAATGTTAGAATGTTTAGACCGTTTTCATATGGAGTTAGATACGAGAGGAAAGGCAGTGAATAACATTTTGCTGACCTTTTCTGCCGCTCAGCCAGACCATATTATTTGTTCCAACGACGAAGAAATACAGTTGTCTGTTATCAAGCTCACAACCGTGTATGATGAGCTGAAGAAGTCCTTTGTCAAGAAATTCCACGTTTAAGGCAATACGTACAAGCAGCCGAAATAAACTTGGAGGAAGCCAAGCACTGGATTGTACTGCAACTTCTACGGTTTATCATCAAGTGGGACTTTTTAATGATTGCCATATATTACGCTGACTCTAATATTCTTTCTGACAATATGTGTTTCTGTGGCATCGTGTGAAAGAAGTTTCTCCAAAATGAAACTTATAAAACATTACCTCCGGTCAACCATGAGCCAGTCGAGATTGTGAAATGGTCGGATATAGCTGTTCTGTCCACTAAACGCGAGCTTACAGGACAAACAGATTTTGACGATCTCATTGACCTGTTTGCCACAATGAAAACAAGAAGACATTCCATCTAGGACTATAGTGTCGAAGGACATTCTTTTGGGCTGTGCATTGTCGTGTTTTTCATTTAGATGTTCTGAAAGTGAACAGTTGCATTTTAAAAATCTTTGAATTTGAACTATTTGTTTTGTGGTCTTGGATTCGGACTTTGTCTTGGATCATACATGTAAGCAGTAACGTAAAGGTCAGTAGAGTAAAGTAGAACTAGAGTATTTATGAAAATTTAGCTACACCTAACCATTCAGCAAAGGGTCGTGTGGGGTCACTGGGGTGACATTTTAACGGACTTCCCCGGGTGAAGTTTACTCTATCTACGCCACTGTTAGCAGTCCTGTGTTTCAGTTAGGGTATTCAATTAATAGACAAAGCTATTAAAGACATGTAGTTTCCCTATAACAGCCCAATTCTTATATGAACCCACATCCCAGTTGTGCCTATTCTAAAACATTCCTCTATTGTTCCATTCTAAATTCACTCCTCACCCCTCCCTTCAAATATTTATGTCCCTCCCTATTATCAACCATTTTCACCGCCACTCTTGAAATAGTTATGCTAGTCTTTACAGGGGCTGTACAAGGGTCCTGCCATGCACTGGCGGCGGAGCAGGGGGCAGCGCCCCCCCCCTAAAACTGTTAAGGGGTGGCGGCGCCCCCTTGAATTTCCAGTCTGCCCCCCCCCTAAAATTTTAACTTTTTTAACTTTGTAATTCAATTTAGTTTATATGTATCATTTTCATTTTCATAATTCATTTGATTTATTTCTTAAATTTAATATTTGAAAGAAATTATAAGTAATTGACATTTTACAGTAATCACATTATTGAGAGTTGTTGTGGCATATTTTAAAACTAGTTGCAAGTACCCGGCTTTGCCCGGGTTTAAAATAATGTTTTCTTTTTATTTAAGAAGCGTAATTTGACGTTTAATTAAGATTTAAAATAAGACGCGTAAAAAAGGGTTTATTTGCATGCAATAAAATGGTACATTTATCTTAAAGCAATGTGATACACAACATTTTTGGCAGTTCCTCTCTCTCTCCCTCCTCTCCCTCTCTTCCTCCCTCCCTCCCCCCTCTCTCCCTCCCTCCCTCCCTCTTTCCTCTCTCTTAGGCATGACTGTAGCAAAAGATGACAATTCCTATGGATGAAGGAATGGAATGTAATAATGTAGTAAGTAATGTGATATTTGGTTCCCCGTATCGATCATATTTATAGTAAGTTAGCTATGTGGGAGAGAAGCTCGTAAAACCTGAAATCGGGGTAAAAGTTTGCCAATTTTCGTGTCTTTGATATCCAAAATAATTAATTACAATTAAAGTACCCAATGAGATGGAACGAAACCTGTTTAAGAACATTCCCCATGTAATTTTGTGTACGTGTACCCAGTGGCGCAACCAGCAAAAAATGCTGGGGGGGGGGCTCACATATTGAAACAAGCAATTAAGCCTGTTCCATTCTGGACACAGGACGTGTTAGCGCATTTTCATGTTATGTATCAGTACGTTTGTTAGCTTTCAGTAAATACTTGTAAATTTTGGAAATGTTTATAAATTCAATTGTGTAATGCATATATCTGTAAAAAAAAAATATTATAAAGACGTTTCTTTATATTTGAAAAAAAAATATTTTCTCTTAAATCTAACTACAAGTGGTTTGTGGTTACTGAAATAGGACTCATAATTGAAAACATTCGAAATGGTAGTCATTTAATCGTCCGAAAACTCCGTCAATTGTTGCATAGCTCTGATACTTTCGATTAAACTCAGAACACAAACTTACTATTTCATTTGATGAGTTTCTTAATAAATCTTGGTGAAACTACGTGCTGCAGTATTTCGCACCAAATGAATGGGTTATTGAACGTACAAGGTTGTTACGTACGATATTTCTACTAATATATATATATATATATATATATATATATATATATATATATATATATATATATATATATATAACAGGCTCGCCAGGTAATTTAGACTTAATTACCAAATCTTTAACTCTAACTATTAACTGTACTAATATGCAAGAATATGCAAGCAACAGAACTCAGGAGTATATACTACAACACTTAGTTTAATTCACACACACACATATATATAAATATATATATATATAACCAGAGCAAAACTTAATAGTTTACACGCCGACTCTCTACTCTAAATATTCTATAAAACTTCTCTAAATCTACTGGACCGACTGTTCTAAGTATGCGGGGTCGACTCCCCACTCTTTCTCTCTGTCTCGAGATACATTCTGCGTCGACTTTATAAAGGCTGGCGTGGTGCGAGTGGGACAGTAGATAGTTGGACAGTAGATAATCCGTGTGCAAAGGCAGCGAGAGCTGATAGAAACAACTTTTAAATGGCGTCGCCACTGGCGGGAGGTGCGATTGGGACAGTTGATACTAGTATGGAAGGGGTTAAGTTTGACAGTAGCGTTTTACATTCGTGGGAGGTGTGTTTGGCGTGGGCTAGCACTGAAGGGGTTAAGCTTGACACGTTACATGGGGGGGGGGGGAGAGGTGCGGTGAATTCTTGACGTAACATATCCATGGCCTTGCGCTACATTCCATGGTCAACTGATGAGGAGCGAGAGGGTCCGTATTGGCGGGGTAAATTTAAATTGGCAGTGGAGGTGGAAACGGGGAGGGGAGGGTAAATTCTAGATGTAACATTTCTGACCATGACCCTGGGTTATGTTCCATGGTCAACTGATGAGCCACTCGATACTGGCGGGAGGTGCGTGTGCAAAAGGGGGAGGGTAACTTCTAAACGTAACACCTCCCTTCATCCCAAGTTTCGTGTAACGAAACAAACAAAAACATTGTATACTATATCTTAGCTAAAAGCACTATGCTCTAGGCACGTCATAAAACATCAAAAAATACTAGACACATCTAGGCATATAAATGTACACATGACATGACATCAATCAATAAAATTCAAATTGAGAAGGAAGTGAGAAAGAGACAAAAAAAATATTACTGATACATACGACATCAATTAATAAAATTAGAATTGGGAAGAGAAAAAAAATGTTTAGTTCATAGTTTTCCTTTTCTTTCTTTGACGGTGTGGTTATCTGGGCTGGTACTGCGATGTCTGATCGACCGAGGTAGTCAACAGGTGAGAGGTCAAGTGGGAGGTGTAGTCTTACAGTGGACACTGTTCTCAAGGGCGAACGATAACTCTTGACTCTCAGCACTGTTCTGCTGTATGGTAGACCGTGGTGTATGACGTAATCGTCTCTGGCGTGGTGGGAGGCGTGTGGTGATGACTGTGGAAGACTTAGTCAGCCTGTAGCAAACCGATCTATTTATAGCATAGTGAGAATATTTTCTTACTTTTACGAGGGGAAAAAAATGTTGGGCTTATCATTCTTAGTGCACTAGTCAAACAAACAACACAACTAGACTTACCGTGCATCCTTCTGGCCCTAACTGATCTTACTTAATTCAGTTTCTACCTATAGTTCCTTACATTACTTACCTTGTTTCGTCGTCTCGCTTTTTTAAAAAATGTTAAACTCTTTTAAATCTTACGTTTACTTAGTATTTTAGCAACATTTACGTCTTACTTATAGGGATGAGGTGTCATATAAACTACGGCATTATCTTTGTATAAATTATATACACCTACTTTTATACTCTACTGGTACGTATGGAAAAAAGATGTCAAGTGGCCCAGGAGCTGTTTTACCAAATGCTCCCTCCAGTTGCAATTCAAATCTCTCTCCCTGCCTTGAAAGAGATCATATCTAGGCTTTCTCTGTCGATATACGTTACTATAAAACTCATTTTTACTTAGGGACTCCAATGTACATAAATGATTTGGGTAATGGGGCCTATAGCATTGCTCTACCCTTTGCCTACCATACAAATCTTCACCCGAATTTCTATAGCAGTACCTGAAACCAATATCCCTACGGCTACTATCTCTATTCTCATACCTACGTCTGTTACGAAACCTAACGTCGTTTGGCTTAGATTGCTTCCTATTTGTGTCGTCTTTAATCTCTTTAATATCATTACCTATAATAAGGTCTGTAATAAGGCTGCCAACAACCTGTGCTTCCACTCTACCACTAAAATAGTTTGTCCGTATGTCTATCTCTGCTATTGGGGAGGTTTTAATGTGTCCGTCAAATGCTCTACATTTACCAAATCTACCAGTGTATTGGGATGGTCGAACTAAATATTTCTTAACTAAAACTGTGGTACATCCAGTATCTCTTAACACGTCAACGCCGTTATTTCCTACTCTACATTTTGTTACTGTCAGGGGCTTGGATGTGTCTATTGTGCACATGGCGTCGTGAATCCTGTCTCTTGAACTACCTCTTCCCTGATAAGTGTCTTTACGGTTGTCCTCAGGTGACCTGCGTACCCTAGCTTGTCTACTTTATGATTCAAAGGACAGTCCCTTGCAAGATGTCCTTTTTTGTTGCAACGATAGCATATTAAGTCTGTCCTGCCTACTGTACTATACTCATGTAACCTGTTTTGACTATGTAATGGGACCTGCTTGTGTTGCTTCTAAAACATATAATGTCCTGTATATCATTTTCTACTGTAGTCGTGGGTCTGTCAGGGTGAGCAGTTTTATACCTCCTAATCAGGTCCACGGCTGTCTCTACTGTTTTTGGTCCCCTTTCTAAAATGAATGCCTTCAGCTCGGGATGGCAGGAATTAATGGCCTTGTCTAATAAAAAGAACGCCCTAAATGATTCAAAGGTCTGTTCTACTTTGGCATACTGTGGCCTTGTCTAATAAAAAGAACGTCCTAAATGATTCAAAGGTCTGTTCTACCTTAGCATATTGTAGCTATTTATCCAAGGCAGTACCTAATTTGTCAAAATATGTCTAGGGGTCATCGTCCTTGTGTAGTGCTGTCTGGTGAAACGCCTTCCTAAAACTAGCTTCTGTCTGTCCGTATGTCCTGTGAAGCTGTTCCTTAGCTACCTGATAATTGTCTTGATTTAAGCATATCTTTAGGGCAATGTCGCTGGTAAATGATTTACCTAGTAGGTATGTCAATTTGGGTTCGGGGAAGTCGAGTTCCTTAATGTCTCGTTCGAATTTGGTGAGGAAATTGTCTATTGTCGTTTTCTGTTCGTCGAATAACTGAAACTTATAATGGGCTATCCTATTGGCAAGACTGTGGTCACCGATCGACTGTGGGGTCGGTGGGGGGTTAGGACTATTGGCATGACTATCCCTTAATTCCTTTTCTAACTCTAACTGTCTGATCTTTAATTGGGTTTGAGCCATTTCATGACTTCGCTCCTGCTCTAATCTACTAGATTCCTGTCGTAATCTATCCTGTTCTTTATCTAATCTAGCCTGTTCCTTATCTACTCTATCCTGCGCCCATTTCTCTAATTTTTTGGCTCTATCCCTAATGATTATCCTAGTGACACGAAATGTTCGAACGATGACATTCTCCTAGACCTAGGTAAACTACAAGCTAAATATGTTACTACGACTTACCTCAATATATAACTTTATTTAAATACAAGGTTCTAAGCTATTTGCTACCCACACTATTTAGTTAAAAAAAAAATCCAGGTACAAATACAATACAAAGTACACAAGACAAAAGGCAGAGAAACTGATAGTAACAACAAATAAAACAATACTGTCACATATACAAAACTATACAGTAATAATATAACAAATAAATGTAATGTAATCTCTCCGAGCACCGATTTGCCACTCTGTTACACAAGTAACAAAGATGTGTTCAGGGAGAGACTACTAACAAAATGTTTAGAAAGATTCAAAATAAACGAGACATTTGATAGTGCACTAAGAGAAAATTGAAACTCATCTGGTTTGTTATGAATCCTCACAGACTGACTGTCTCACTCTCTCTCTTGTAGCTTGCTGGTCGCTGCACTGGTTTGAGTCGGTGTGGCTTTCGCTGACTTATGAGCCGGTGGGGCTCTCGATGACTGTGTGGGCCGGTGGGGCACTTGATGGCTGTATGAGCCGGTGGGGATCTCGATGACTGTATGAGCCGGTGTGGCTCCTGAAGACTTAATGAACCGGTGGGGCTCTTGCTGACTGTATGAGCCGGTGTGGCTCCTCCAGACTTTATGAGCCGGTGTGGCTCCTGTAGACTTTATGAGCCGGTGTGGCTCCTGTAGACTTTATGAGCCGATGTGGCTCCTGTAGACTTTATGAGCCGGTGTGGCTCCTGTAGACTTTATGAGCCGGTGTGGCTCCTGTAGACTTTATGAGCCGGTGTGGCTCCTGTAGACTTTATGAGCCGGTGTGGCTCCTGTAGACTGTATGAGCCGGTGTGGCTATGTAGACTTTATGAGTCGGTGTGGCTCCTGTAGACTTATGAGCCGGTGTGGCTCCCGTAGACTGTATGAGCCGGTGTGGCTATGTAGACTTTATGAGTCGGTGTGGCTCCTGTAGACTTTATGAGTCGGTGTGGCTCCTGTAGACTTAATGGGCCGGTGGGGCTATTGCTGACTGTATGAGCTGGTGTGGCTTCTGTAGACTTTATGAGCCGGTGTGGCTCCTGTAGACTTAATGGGCCGGTGGGGCTATTGCTGACTGTATGAGCCGGTGTGGCTCCTGTAGACTTTATGAACCGGTGTGGCTCCTGTAGTCTTAGGTGGTGACTGCGTCGGCAACGTCTCTGAAGATTCAGTGGCTCTTTGGGCAGGCTCGTCAAATGTTACGTACGATATTTCTACTAATATATATATAACAGGCTCGCCAGGTAATTTATACTTAATTACCAAATCTTTAACTCTAACTATTAACTGTACTAATATGCAAGCAACAGAACTCAGGAGTATATACTACAAGCAACACTTAATTTAATTCACACACAAACACACATATATATATATAAGTTTTGTTCTGGTTATATATATATATATATATATATATATATATATATATATATATATATATATATATATATATATATATAACCAGAGCAAAACTTAATAGTTTACACGCCGACTCTCTACTCTAAATATTCTATAAAACTTCTCTAAATCCACTGGACCGACTGTTCTAAGTATGCGGGGCCGACTCCCCACTCTTTCTCTCTGTCTTGAGATACATTCTGCGTCGACTTAATAAAGGCTGGCGTGGTGCGAGTGGGACAGTAGATAGTTGGACAGTAGATAATCCGTGTGCAAAGGCAGCAAGAGCTGATAGAAACAACTTTTAAATGGCGTAGCCACTGGCGGGAGGTGCGATTGGGACAGTTGATACTAGTATGGAAGGGGTTAAGTTTGACAGTAGCGTTCTACTCCCTCTCCCTCCCTCCCTTTCTACCTCCCTCCTTCTCCCTCCCTCTCTCTCCCATTTCTCTCTCTCCCTCCCACCCTCCCTTTCCCCCTCCTTCTCTCCCCCCTGTCCATCCCCCCTCCCTCCCTCTCTCCCCCTTCCTCCTTTCCTCTCTCCCTCCCTGCCCCCTCTCTCTCTTTATCTCTTCCTCCCATTTCTCCCATCCTCTCTCTCCCTCTCTCCTTCCCTTCCCTCTCTCTCCCTCCCTAACCCCTCTCTCCCTCCCTTCTTTCTCCCTCCCTTCCCTCTCCACCCCTATCCCTCTTCCTCTCTCCCTCATTCCCTCTCTCCCTCCCTGCCCCCTCACTCTTTATCTCTCCCCCTCTCTCCCTCCCTACCCCCTCTCTCCTCCTTCCTTTCTCTTTCCTTCCCTCCCTCTCCCATCTCCTCTCCCCCTCCTTCCCTCTCCCATCTCCCTCTCTCCCCCTCCTTCTCTCCCCCTGTCCATCCCCCTCCCTCCCTCTCTCCCCTCCCTCCTACCCTCCTTTCCTCTCTCTCCCCCTGCCCCCTCTCTCTCTCTTTATCTCTCCCTCCCTCCCTCTCTCTATCTCTCTCTCTCTCTCTCTCTATATATATATATATAGAGAGAGAGAGAGAGAGAGCCGTTCACAGATCACAACCGTCAACTTATTATTATGGCTTCACACTTCTTCTAAAATCCTTCTTCATTCCTTTAACTTCCTCAAGCTGTACAAATAGGGAAGCATGAAAAAACATCAACAATTCTTTGCAGCACAAAGACACAATACAGCACCAGCGCGCAAGTTCTATTCGATCAACGGGAAATGACGTCACAGAGGAATTTTATTTATGGCGCCGTCGAGATTACTTTAATATAGTAAAATACTAAAATAAAAAAAATTAATTACAATTAAACTACCCATCCAGATGAAACGAAACCTGTCCTATAACCTTCCCCCAGTAATTATGTGTATGTGTAACAAATTTCACGTTTTTTGGTTGTCTGGATCTTGAGTTATAAGGGAACAGACAGACAGACAGACAACAAATGCGTCTTATAAGTATAGAGATATATGCATTATATTATGTAACTTATTTGGACCAATTTTGAATGTGGGTTATATATTTTAAAGCCTTGCAACTTTTGGAGGGAATAAGAGAAATATACACAGTCCCATGAAGGAGTCTGTTCTTTCAAAACTACAGAGATTAACTAATGAACTTTTCATTCATTTTTTTATTTTTTTTTTGAAAGGTGAAATGATGCTGATCCACAGTGCAGGATTTATATATAACCTACACAAGCTATAGCTTTGGACTCCCACTTTTTTTAGAAGGCCCTTAAAAAATTGTTAGAGTGAGGGATTGTCATACATGTTTAGATATTTGACACTGGCATTTAATTTCTGGAATTATAAAGGGCCCCAAATGACGGATGGTCGAGTGATGTAGATACTCGACTGTCGACATGTTATCTGGTGCAAAGTCGTCCCACAAGTCCATCCGGCTTTAAATGTGTACCTGACTTAAGTTGTGGAGGTAAAGGCGGCTGGGCGTTGTGCTAACACACAATCCCTTCATATGTCGAGGTTATAGAAGCAGAAGAATACTAAACTTTATCTGCCCCGATGGCCCAGTAGGGCTAAGGAAACTTTTCTATATCCCATATAGCTTAGGGCCTTATGACGGTCCAGTTGATCAATTAAATGGTACATTAATAACTCAATCATTAAATTACTTAAATTTCGAAAGTTGCACTTATTTAGGTGAGCTCATGTAGTGGTAAATGCGTAAATTATTTGTTTGCTTACCATGACTTATGAAATAATTAGAATATAATTGACATGTATGCATCTAATGTTACTGTTACTATTGTTACTAATATAACTTTTCAAATAATACTTAAATGTGGATTTTTCCCTAATGAAAAAGTATTTTTATTGATTTTTTACATGCATGGATTTATCCATCCCTGTTCTGTATATATAAAACGACTATTTTATAGTTATGAGCTATGTATATCCTACATTTTCATATATAAATATTGAATATATAGCCTACGTAACAGTTCTTTTTTTTTTTTTGTGAATTTTTGAAAATGACCAATATTTTAGTTTTTTTGTTACCCCCACCTCTTTCTAACCTTTATTATATTGATCATAAATAAGCTTAAGATAGTATGACTATTTGAATGCATAGAACTTAAGTTAACCTACAGATTGATGTAATTACTTCTTATGTGTGTTGATTACAATATTTATTATGATTTTTTGAAATGTCACGAAAATGATGAAAACCCATTTTCAGTGCTATAAATTTTAAAGATATTATAAATTTACACCCTTGAAAATTGAGTTTGTTCTATGTATATTTGTGTTTGTATTGAATGTAAATGATTTGGTGTACAGGAAATACTTTTGCAGATAACGCTAGGCAAAAATGGCACTTTTGAAGGTTATAGAAAAAATGAAAAAATCACATTTTCAAAAATTTATATCTCTTAAACTATTTGAGCTATGGTGATAAATTTGATGTCCACCATCTTAGATTCTCGAGTTCTTGCAATATTCATGTTGAAAAAAAGCTGTAAAACCATTTTAAAAAATTAATTTGTGGTACCTACTTTAAATGGGTACCTGACTTTAAGCTAGGGAAGTAAAGGCGTCTGGACGATGTTCTAACCCCTCAATCTATATGCAGAGGTTACTGAAACAGATGAATACTACACTTAATTTAGTGATACCGGTATTGCATATATTGCTTAGTTTATTTGTACATACCCCTCCTTTTTTATAACAATTATTTACATACCTCCCTATATTGATGTTCAATTAGAGCATTTTTCCATATCTCTAGCCCAGGTAAGGTACACTGTGACCCCTGCATTATTGTTATTGAAAGATTTCAAATTATCAGTATTAGTATTTAGACTGCCTAACATAACATTTCTGTAAATGGAAAGAAAAATGATATTAAATTAATATCATTATATACCTTTAAAAACACACAATTGTGAATGCAAACAATATGTCACTTACACCCATGATATAAATTTTTTTGCACTTCATTGCTACAATAGAATATGCTACATCAGGGGTGGGCAAACTACGGCCCGTGGGCCGCATGCGGCCCATCCCCATGTAGTGTTACGATCCGAAGTCGATGTTAATTTTCTTTGTTTGGAGTTTTCGCTATATTTTTTAAATTTTATTCCGACTTTCTGAATCGAGTCTAGGGATATTAAATCGATTTTATGGATCCAGAATATTAGTTAGAGCTGCCTGACCTACAAACAGATTTTGACCTGAAGGAAAGGTTCAGGTCAGTCTTTTTTTGCTGGAGTTTTAAGGATGTTTGCCAGCAGCGGCATTTCCACGCCTAAAAATCTTTGCTGCCAAACTTTTGTCACTATTTGGGTCCACATACAGTTGTGAGCAAGGATTTTCTTGCATGAAAATAAAAAGATTGATGTTGACTGAACGCAATTTAAATGCAATCATGCGAATCACAACCAGTAAACTGGTTCCACAGTTAAAGAACATTTTCCAACAGTGACATATTTTTTATTAATTAAAATTGTACTCTGGGGTCAGCGTGTATGTAAATTACGTTCCGTCGTCTTCATAATTATTATGACAGGTAACAATAAACTTTTTTTCATATAATTATGAATAGTAAAGACTTTTAACCAAATTAGCAACTGTTTTAGCTCGTATTTTAAAATGTAATGTGCATGTGTAATAAGAGTGTGAATGTTAAAAAAAATGACAAATACATGGTTATTTCTTTAATTTATATTATCATACATTGTAAATTGTAATTGAGGTCAACAAAATATATGCAGCCCGCCGATAATAATCAAGTTTTCAATGCGGCCCTCAGTAGAAAACGATTGCCCACCCCTGTGCTAGATTATTGTCAAAATTGTGCATTAAAAGAAAATGGTTTTGCATTTTAAGATTTTTTTTGGCATTTATGTTGTCCAATGGTATATGTTGTAAATGCTACTATCTCTTTGTCTTGCCTGTAACACATTTGTTCTCTTACCTGTAAATCTAATAATGTTTGATAAAATCATTTTCCTGGGCGACCTGGTTGTATGCTGTATCCTGCTCAATCTACATGCTGAGGACCCAACTTCTGTTGTGTCCAGTCACATACCTTAGTTCTCAACAGTTGACAGAATCTATGATAAGTGTACAACCTTTTCATAACTGATGAAAGTTAAATTCTAGTTAGGAAAGCAAATCAGATCGATTTAAATCAGTGTAAGTAAATAATATATTAATGTAGAATATATTTATATAATATATTTCACGCTCATTTACCTCTCATACAGAGAATGACCATATAGCCACGGGTTTCGCACCCATGATCTAACGTAAACGACTCATCCTCTACTTTCAAGGACTGTAACATGATTAAAATAACACAGTTATAATATGATCCACGACCATGCCTGCCATCCATGCATATAATTCGTCATAATTATGGTATAAGCATACGCTTTATATACCGGTATATTTATAGAAATTTCAAAAGATTATGAATAAAAACTTATCTTGGTGGTCTACACTTAAAGAACAAAGTTTTAGTAATATTTGAAATATTTACACTGAAATATTCTGTAATAACAACAAAAATGGCGCGTTTTCGTTAAACCATCAGACAAACAGGAAGTAAAGTTACTTGCACATCTAGGTCTTATAAAAGTTATGCTAAATGGCACCAAGGTCTGTGCATGCAATGCTCCTCATTGGCACAGTCAGGCGTGCAATAGACACTCCGAATGGCTAAGGACCACCAGGAAAAATTATCTATTCCTCAAATTTTATTAACATATTTCACTAGCATGGGACTGGAATCGAACCAGTGTAGCCAAATGAACCAATAAAGTATTTCCACAAAATGAGAACTAAATAATTAGTTATAATAGATATTAAGCCCGGCGTTGCCCGGGAAATCTAGGTGTAATGTTAAACCCCTTCCTAATCAATTTAATTAATTTAATAAGGTGCTGATTTATGCCACCTTCCTAATGTGCAGAAATGACCTACATTTCATACGTCAAAAGATGTGGCTGCCATAACCAACAAACCATCAAAAAGTAATCCATCGAGGGAACAATAACCTCCAGTACACAATGTTAACAAACTATAATAACTGAGCATGATTATCAAATGCGCAGCCGATTTACGTGAAATGTGTAGCCGATTTACGTGAAATCAAGTACAGAATTATTATTTTTATTTGACGTCTATTTATAGTTAAAATCAAAACAAAGCATTAAAAATGCACTGAAAAGTAAAAAAAATAACTACTTTACTATGTCATTTAGCAGCGCGAAGGCACGATAGAGGATTTTTTTTTATTTATAGCGACGGCGCTCCCATTCTGCAAAAAAAAAATTGTACCATCGGGACGTCATAGGTCATAGGTTATTTACGAACGCGCTCGCTAGTGACCTAGTCTGATTAAAATGCTATCTGTTGCAGTATAAACTAGAAAAATTTGAATGATATTATATATTATTATTATTATTTAATATTTAGGACTTTTACATTTCTTAATAAAAAAACACAGAAACTATTTAAAACTGTAGATTTTTTGAAATACAAATATCGAATCGATTCGACTCAAGCGCCATTTTGAATTATGTTTTCGTGACCTCGCTGTTCACGTGATTACTTTATCAAATACTATTGTTTTATTTATTTCTGGAGGTCCTTTATTTATAGAACGGCTTCCCCACACGGACGGAAGCGTCTTGGACAAGCTTAGCTGCTTTATAAGTATATATATATATATATATATATATATATATATATATACATACATCACCTGCAAATGATTTCCATATAAATCGCCACAGGTCTAAATACATTACAATGTTTAAGTCGACTAAGTCTTTATTAATCATTTGTCTTAGTTAAATTACGCTTCTTTCATAATACGTTAAATCGGAAGTAAAGAACTAATACAACAGTATTCCAGTTTAAAATACAATTATAAAAAATCGGATCTGCCCGAAACCAAAAAATAACCTCGATTGAATGTGGCGCTTCGTTGAGTAGTAAAAATGAGTAGTATTTATATAATTTAAATAGATACGAAGTTACTGTCATAGACGTCATAGTACTCATAGAAAGTTATTCGATTGTTAAAAGTGCATCATTTCTCTAGTTCGATACTTATAAGACGCATTCGTTGTCTGTCTGTCTGTCTGTCTGTCTGTTCCCTTATAACTCAAGATCCAGACATTCAAATAACGTGAAATTTGCTACACATACACATAATTACATGGGGAAGGTTATAGGACAGGTTTCGTTTCATCTTGATGGGTAGTTTAATTGTAATTAATTTTTTTTATTTTAGTATTTTACTATATTAAAGTAATCTCGACGGCGCCGTAAATAAAATTTCTCTGTGACGTCATTTCCCGATGATCGAATAGAACTTGCGCGCATAACCTATTAAAAATTGAGATTATGGTTGTGTGGCTCGCTAGCACAGTCGGTTACTCGCTTGGCCGTGACTCAAATTTGGCCGACTATGTGTGGGTTCAAATCCCGACAGTGAATTTTTTTTTTTTTTCAAATTTTTTTTTTCAGAATAATCTTTATACGTATAAGACGCATTTGTTGTCTGTCTGTCTGTTCCCAGAGAGAGAGGGAGGGAGAGAGAGATAAAGAGACAGAGGGGGGCAGGTGGGGAGAGAGGAAAAGGAGGGTAGGAGGGAGGGGGAGAGAGGGAGGGGGGATGGACAGAGGGGAGAGAAGTAGGGGGAGAGAGGGAGATAGGAGAGGGAGGGAGAGAGAGGGAGGGAGAGAGGGAGGGAAGGAAAGAGAAAGGAACGGAGTGAGAGAGGGGGTAGGGAGGGAGATAGAGAGGAGGGAGGAAGAGAGGGTGGGAGAGAGGGAGGGAGAGATAAAGAGTGAGGGGGCAGGGAGAGAGAGGGATTGAGGGAGGGACGAAGGGGGAGAGAGGGGGAGGGAGAGAGAGGTGGAGAGGGGATGAGAGGGGAAAGGAGGGAGGGAAAGAGGGGTTAGGGAGGGAGAGAGAGGAAGGGAAGGAGAGAGGGAGAGAGAGGATGGGAGAAATGTGAGGAAGAGATAAAGAGAGGGGGCAGGGAGGGAGAGAGAGGGAAGGAGGAAGGGGAAGAGAGGGAGGGAGGGGGGATGGACAGGGAGAGAGAAGGAGGGGGAGATAGGGAGAGGGAGGGAGGGAGAGAGAGACGGGAGAGAGAGAGGGAGAGATGGGAGAGAGAGGGAGGGATAGGGAGGGAGGGAGAAAAGGGGGAGGGAAAGGGAGAGAAAGGGGGAGGGAGGGAAAGGGAGATAGAGGGGGAGGGAGGGAGAGAGAGAGGGGGGTAGGGAGTAAACAGAAGGTAAACAGAAAACCTTATTTTAAACCCGGGCAAAGCCGGGTACTTGCAACTAGTATATATATATATATATTAGGGTGTCCCAAAAAAATGAAGTTTTGAAATGTTGATGTCTCACCCCACAGAATATGTCTGTATGGTAACAGTAGTTAACCTGGAAAATTTCAGCTCATTTCGACAATGATTAGAGATCCCCCAAGAGGTTTAAAGTTCCAGATTTTTTGGTGTAAAATCATTCGCGGTCAAATCTAAAACTATCCTCTAACCAAAGCGAATTTCGCGTATCTAGGTAGCTCGCGAAATTCGCCCCTCTTTCGCGGCAATGTATTTATATGGAGATGCTCAAACCGCGTAGAATTTCCGCGGCGGTGCAGAGAAATTTCGCGGCATCGCTTCTTTCAGAGTTTTTTCGCGTTTCGCGAGTGTAAACAATCCAAAATGGCTGCCTAGAAACATCGACTCAAATGAAAATCATGGTTAAAATTGATATAAATGTCTTAAAATTAACAAATAAGACTTACATTTAAATATAGAAACTTGAATTATAACAGATTATACCAAAAAGTAAGTGTTTTTTTTCACTTTTTACTTGTAAAATACCATAACTGTAGAAAATATATCATAAGAAGAAAATGTCTGCCGACGTCTTCAAATAAACAAAAAGAAAATTAAAAAAATCAGTATATCCGGTCGGCTGACTCCTACGTTCGTTTCGCTTAGGTGTAGCGAGGGTTTTTCGCACTTTGAAAAATATCACGTGAGAAATAGCACAGCGGAACGCTTCGCTTTGATTTGAGGATAGCTTAATACAGCGTTAATGTTGCAATATATGCGAAACTGATATATTAAGTAACAAATTGATGCTTAGTATTGTTTATAATATTAAATGAAACAAAATATATAAATCTTGAATGGTTTATATTTTTAAATTTGAAATTTAAGTAAGAAATTATGAAAAACAAAGTTTTATTCATTTTGTCAAGTTAATTCTTGAATCAATGTCAATCTGCTTGAAAAATAATAATAATAAGCAATGCAAATAAGCATTCCTGCTATTTATTTCGTACTTTGTACTGTAGGGTAGACAAAAATTTAAAAAAGTTCTTCAAATTTAAATTTTAGCCAGCTGTTCACGATTACAATCTGCAAAATTTTTCCGATGTTTTTCAACCACTTGGAGCAAAAATTGTCATTGTTCTTGATTCTTGGTGATACTGTCATTGAAATTTTGTATCAATGCTACACTTCGCTCTGCAGAGTCAATGATACAAGCTAGATTCTTTACAAAATCTGCTGCAACTTTAAAAGATGGTGTATCTGACCAGGCTTCAACAGGAACATCTAGAAAACTGGCATCAATGTTGGATGTTTCAAAAAATATGGTAGAAGCACGCAAATCAACAACACTTTTTGATAGTGTTTTTATGAGATGCGGTCCACGTTCTGATTGCATTGTCCGAACAATGCCAGTTTTTTCTTTGTCCGACAAAAGGGTTTAAATAACGCAAGCGTCGACAGTTCCGGACTCAAGTACCACGAGTGACGTACCATCATTTTCAATCCAGTCGATCGAAGAACAGCATCATCATATTCGTATAAACGCTTTATCAACAAGATATCATTCACAGGTGCATCTGCGGTGAGCCTGCATGAAAACCATGATTGAAGATAAACACATATGGTAAACCGATTAAAGCGCTGATTACCTTGTAATTCTCGAGCTGTTAGCTGAAAGATGGTTTCATTGCCTGCAAACAATAGATCGATTTTCAATGCATAGATTGCTTTCGCCATCCACCTTGCACCAGGTCTGCGAATGCTGACATCAACCTCCAACCCAACCATTTGTGCAGCAAGCAGAAGAAATTCCAAATAATCCAAATAATGACTGACCTCAAGTTGACATTTAATAAATTCTTTAATCGAATCAGACACGATTATCAAAGGGGCGGATCTGGCTTCGGGTGTGTGGTTTAATTCTGGCCATTTTTCTCGAAACCTCTTAAAAAACAAAATCTCTGGTCCAGTGGATGGTCCAAGACAAACATTGAATGCATCGGAAAGGAGTACTTCCAACATGTCATGACGGCATGCCATCCATAATAGATTACGTCCCAGGGCTACTTCTAACAGAGTGCAAGCTCCATTGAGTCTTCCAGTATTGGAAGCCGTAGTGTCGAAGCACATGCCGATGACCATAGATTCGCACTTCCATGATTTGATATGTTCATATACTGCATCAGCAGCTACCCATCCTGACCCGGATGCTAACTTGGGAACACCAAGAAGCTTTGTAGTGCCATCGACAAGTGACGAGAGCAGGACAGGTAATCGATCGCCGTTGTTGGTAACATGTCCGGTAACATCGGGCAATAGCTTACCACCCCAATGTACAATTGATTTTGAGGGAATATAGTCTTCTTTTATACATGCTGCAGCTTGTTGACGACAAAGCATGCGATGACGATGCATTATGCTCTTGGAAAATACTGTGTCAGATGTCGGAACACCAGCTTCGTTGAATGCGGATGCAAGTATCATTGTTGATTTTCTAATGCTGGTGTTCGTTCTGTCCAGCACTGCAGCAACTTTTGGTGATATGATGCCTGAAAATTTAGCATGCTTAGTTTTAAAAAATTAAATCTTCAAAAAATATGCACATTACTTCAATTTTGCACATTAGGTATTTTATATGTTTTCTAGCATTTAATACATTTTCTAATTAAGAATCACACAATTTCAACTCTAGTTAATGGTAGCAATGAGATAAATATAAGTATATTTAAACTTCATTTTATTCAACGATGGCATGCAAAAACTGCAAATTATTTGAGCCATGATTCGTCTGGATTTTTATGTCGGCCTAATACTGGAATTTTAAAAGCTCTTGGGGGACCTCTAAATGTTGTTCAAATGAGCTACAACTTCACCAATTCACTTATTGTACCCAAGACACACATTTCATGGGGTGAGACACCAAAGATTTAAAAAAAAAATTTTCGAGCATTTCTGGGACACCCAGACTGGCAACAAAGAGTGGATAGTCAACAATACATCGTTTATTGATGGGTATTTGCGATTGAGATGATGATGATGCGGTAGTGTAATGTTTTTCAATGCTGCATAGATGATACTTGCTCATTGAGATTTCCGCATCAAGATCATCCCGATACCTGGTTGAAGTAATGATACCCAGCGTCTCATCAGGCTCGTCAGATTCATTTGCATTCGTCGGATCACGGGCAGAAAATGACCTCACATCTTTTGTTTCCTTTAATGCCTTTTCTTTTCTCCGGAATTCTTCAGCCTCCCTGCGCTGCTTCTTTGCCTGTTATTCTTTAAATTTCAACTCTTCATGACCAATAACCATTTCCCTATCCCCTCTCTGATATTCAAGGAAAGCAATGTCTTCTTGTATTTTGATCAAACTCGGAATTTCATTACACCTGGCATGTGCAGCATCAAATAGTTGATTCATCAGCTGGGAAAATTCAACTTCCAGCTCCATCTACCTATCACTTCGACGGCCTTTGTTCTTGCCAAGCTTAACATATCTCTCGTAAAATGCTATCAGCTTGGCAACAGCATTAGGTTTCTGTGTCGTTGTGACGTGCGCTATAAACCATATGGCAAAAACTTCATCGATCACGTTTATATAGAGAGAATAAGCTTCTGACTCAATAAAATAAACGACGCAGGGTGAGCCCCATAGTTTGTAGGCTGTTAGAACAAGTGACCAAATCAAGAGACCCTAACTGTTGACCAATTAACCAGACATCGGTTTCCGATGAAAGTATTTTGAGGTACAGATGCCATATTAATTATTACAATTTGAGATCTGAAAGAAAAAGAACGCACAGCAGTGTAAATTGCAGAATGAATAATGCGGAATTAACAATTTAAATTTCAATAATAGTACACTACAAAGATAATTTTAAAAATCCACTCAATAATTGCATCATATAGGCTTACGAATATGCCAAAAGAAGGAAAACCTTTTGAGCAGTCTGTTAATGTCAATCTTTTTGACTGAAATTTTTACTGCTTACCTATTACATCAATCCTCATCCATTAATGCCCTATGCGGTTAAATTTGAAAAAAAAAAATTGAAACACTCTAATACACACGAAACTTTACGACCCAGGGCAACACCAATAAGGAAAGACGACGATTGGTGACCTGAATTAAGGACTGGAACAGACACACAAGGAGATGGACCAGAAAGACCAGTAGTGGTCGACCATACTCCTAGGTCGCCGCAATCGACAGAACATATGGCACACCAGGGAACATCAAAGTCGCCTGTGATGGCCAGAGAATCCACAAAGCCAAGGAGAGAAGGAAAAAGGCCAAAATGGCTAAATGACTATGAGACTTTTTAAAACTTAATTTCTGTATAGTACGACTCTAAAATTTTGTTATTGTTCATTATTTCATATTGATTTGTTTTAGTTGTTTCTATGTTTAGTTTATATCAAGCATGTTAAAGAAAGGAGGGTGTTGATGATGTAGATCAGTGCCCTAAGTGGCATGAATGTGGTTTCGCGGAGTGAGACCAATATGGCGGAATGTCAAATAAATACACATGTTGTTATCATCAGTGTTTTCCTTTATTTATTTCGGCCATATTAACACAAGAGAAATAGCAAAATAAAATAATAAGTAGCACTTGCCATGTTCAATGTTGTTGTGGCTGCTGTGCGTTGCTTCCGGCTCCCGCGTGACTTGTGCTGTTGTCTATCCCTGCTTCCGGGTATGGTCACGGCTTCCTGATTGCCATGCCGATTTCCGATTTCGCTATTTTTGCGCGCGCCCGGTAAAAAAAAAACACAGAGGCTCAGTCACAGAACTCAATCGCGCTTAAAGAAGGACTATGGAAGGTATATAATAGGCCCTCTGCGTTGGCGGCTATGGCTTTGCTATGACACACATAGAATAAGACAATTTCAATAACTATAGTTGGAGTAAGTTAATTTTAGATAATTATAGATAATTATAATTAGTTATGAATATATTTCCATAGAAATATTATAAAATTATATTTATAACTCTATGGCTTTTTCCACCGGGAGGAAACGAAGAGGTTTATCGATTGAGTGAATTCTGACTTGAGATTGGATTGAGAGTGAAATGCGCGCGCACAGGTTTTACCCAAACTAATCCCTGTGGAAAAAGCCATAGAGTTATCAATATAATTTCACAATATTTCTTTGGAAAATTATCATAACTATGACTTTTTTCCACCGGTACCGCTTCATCTTCATTCTATGACTAATTTTATGATGGCACACATCATACTCAGATTTCAAGTAATGTCTAAAAATATTTGCATATTTACCACGGGTCCGAAAAACAATCGGATTTTATTGGGACCCGGGTCCGTATAGCCACAGCCTTATAAATTTATCTACTCTATTTCAGATATTCTGTTTATAATAAAATTGTTAAATACAGAAAGCGACCATTTTGTTTTTAGTCTATTACAAAATCGCGGCAGCCCCGTAGCGTGAAAATTCTACAGCAGGGGCCAGGTATTCTACAACAGGGGCCAGGCAATAGCAGGGGGGGCCAAATAATACATTTTACTAAGTAGAGCAAATAAGCAGAGGGGGCCAGACAAAACGCAGGGGGGCCGGCCCCCGCTGCCCCCCCCCCCCGCACGCTACGGGCCTGATTCGCGGTCAAGTAATAATACAAAATGACGCTTTTGTAACATTGATCTGCGATATGGGGTGAGCATTCGTGTGAGGGTTGAGAAACTGTTCTCACAAACGGCTGTTGAAGCCCCAAATGCCAATGCTTCCCAAAATACCCAGAAGTGAACTTCAATAAGATTCAATCTTTTATGCCCAAAAATTAGATAAGCTATATATGTAAGCAAAATAGCCTGAATGATTGCCAAAATATAAACTTTTAAGTTTTTATTATTATTGATTTATTGAACAAAATGATCGATGTTTTATAGCCGTTATAATTAAATTTTTGTCAAAAAGCTCAAATCATGCACGGGGGGGGCTCAGGTCATAAACGGGGGGGGGGGCTCAGCCCCCTAGCCTCCCTCTGGCTACGGGCCTGTTATGAGATCTAACGAGCCTCAGCAGTCGACTTAATTTTTAAGTTTCGTTCGGATTGGCTGCAATCGGCTGTCATCGACGTACCCTCAATAAACAATGAGTCCTACAATGAGTCCTGAAAAAATTTACATGGTCGGGGCGGCCGGGCCCCCTTACAGATGCGAGCCCCTGGCAATGACCTCCTGACCCCCCCTCTCGGCGTGCCTCCCCCCCCCCCCATTTCGTTCCGCCGCCAATGACTGGGCCTGATATGAGATTTACCATTTTGGAGATGCATGACATAATATTATGAGTAAAAGAGATACCTCTAAGTTTATCTATATAAATAAAAATGGAAAGAGGTTTCACGTCGCTTGGGTTAACTCCGAAAGTTCTTCACCAATTGCCTTAAAATTTTCACACAATATTGCAGTAAATTACTCGGCATGTTGATAAATATATGTATTTGATAGAGACATAATATCCATTATATTTAAAAATAATATTCAAACGATCGGTTTGGTAAAATTATTTCTTTCCTTCACTTTACTTTTTAAAAAAAAACCACCGGAGGTAGATCATAAGTCACATAGTGCTAACTAACATATGGTCAATAAACCAATCCGCCGAGTAAAAACTCATATTTCATCATATATCTTTTCAGTTAACAAAACGGTGTCGTAAAATATTTTTTTTTTACTTTAGTTTGTAAAACTATTATTTCGACAGTATATTTTTTATTTATCAAATGGTATCGTAAAATTGTTCTATTAACTTTAGAGATTATTCTTTTGTAAAAGCCACGGGAAGTAGTTTTTCAACCTTATTTTATTGAGAGTGCAAACTAATATTTATTACGTCCGTATTTTTTTTATTAATATAGAATTTATAGCTTTAAATGACAATTTGTGTATATATACAAAAATAATGGTACAAAATAAAAATATTGTATATCTAAAATCATTTCATCAATAAACAACAAATTTAGAAACAAAGATCAACTAAATAGAATTCATTTTCCTTTGTTTATAGTTTTAAATGATTGATAATTATTTTTTCTAAAATGTGTCTTTTTATAAATTGAATTAGGAACAAGGGCTTTCTCAATGGACTTTGGTATTACTATTTACATAGGGAATAGTGACGGCAACGCGTGGCCGGGTACAGCTAGTATAGATATATAATTAGGAGATGTACAACAGAGCCATTCTTTCTTTACTATTTTTTTAGGTGGGGAAGGGGGGTTCATAGACAATAATACGTTTTAGAGCCCTAGGCAATGATATATTTGGAGACCACCGGCAAAGGGATATTTAGGGACTGTACGCAAAGGTACATTTTAGGCTCCTTAGCAAAAACGATGTTAAGACCAGGGTTGCGGAGCCGCCAATTTTTTCCGGCTCCGGCTCCCACAAATTTGACGGCTCCGGCTCCCTATTAAGATAGTATCACACGAGACAAATATTTTTGTAATTGCGCCACGCAAACATGCCGCTGATAAAAAGTTATGCAAATTTCGCCGAGTTCACCCCCATAGTCAGGAACTTGAAAAATATACGCATGTCGGTTTTACTAAAAACAAACCATTTCAGTGCGTCAAGAATCATATCATTATTTTCGACCGAGGTTTCACTAGTCGCCATTTTCATAAGTAATAAAAAGTTATTTCAATGATCAAATTAGCAAATAGTAAAATGATACATTATTTAAAATATTTTAAAGACTTCAGTATTTATATTTATTATTTATAAATTCGAAGTGACTATTCGGACCCGGGTACCAATAAACTCCGATTTTTATTCGGACCCCGTCCCAATAAAGTGTGATTGTTATTCGGACCCGTGGCAAATATGCACTTAGCTTAGCTATACATAAACTTTATTATTGTTTTTTTTTTTTATAATAGTTTGAACTGTATGATTTAATCGTTACTCAGTGTCTATGGTTCCACTAAGCGGACTCTGTATTATTATTTTTTCGGGTTCCGTCTAATAAAGTTTAAATATAGCTAAGCATAGTGCATATTTGCCACGGGTCCGAAAAACAATCGGTTTTTATTGAGACATATATTCTGTTTATAATAAAATTCTTAAATACAGAAAGCGACCATTTTGTTTTTAGTCTATTACAAATTCGCGGCAGCCCCGTAGCGTAAAAATTCTACAGCAGGGGGCAGGTATTCTACAACAGGGGCCAGGCTATAGCAGGGGGGTTAGGTAATACATTTTACTAAGTAGAGAAATAAGCAGAGGGGGCCAGACAAAACGCCCCTGCCCCCCCCGCACGCTACGGGCCTGATTCGCGGTCAAGTAATAATACGAAATGACGCGTTCTATTTGTCGTCGTAGCAAAAATTTATTTTAAATGATTGATACAATTATTCTATGAAATAAAACTGTTTTAACTTTATATAGAACAAAATAACATGCCATTAAAAAATTTCGGAGGGTAAACAAGATTTAAAACGAACACTAAACGATTCCCCATTAAAGATTTCTTGTGGTGATGTGCGTGCACGCTATCATTTTAACGCTGTTACTGTTGTGGCGTTCGTAAAAATGACAACATTTCAAATTGTAGGAGGCAAACAATCAAACAAATTTGGAATTTTAAAGCTAAAAAAATATTCTGCTGTAAAAAGCATTTGGGAGCCGAGGAGCCGCCAGATTTTTTCGGCTCCGGCTCCAGCAAAAAGTAGCGGCTCCCGGCTCCGCAAGCCTGGTTAAGACTGCCACATGCAAATATTAAGCCCCCAATAATGGTAGGATAGCTAGTGTCCTCAAGACGACCGCTAATTGTTAAATAATTTTATCCAGAGCCCCTGTTAAACTGAGTCTTATTATTTGACAGCATAAAATAAACAACACATCAAAGTCACCCGGTAAATAGTGTCTGTGTAGACATGTTAAGTCCTCTATCAGACACTAAATAAGGATAAGCTTATCAGCCCCCCCCCCCAACTTTTGAGATTCCCTGCTAGGCTCAGCTATATACCTTTTTTTTTTAATGTATTTTTACTGGTCCAGTGTTTTCTTTTGCACCCGACCAACCTTAGTTCGCATCTGTTGAGAGGTGATAACCCTTTTTCCACCTAATGAATTGGCGTGTTTTGATCAGGGAGGCCCGATTAGGTGGAGATTGCCTGGGAACGTAGATATTAGAAAACTAATTAGGCATTGTGAGAAATAGGACTACTAATCATGAGATTTAAGAAGTACTAATTTTGAGATATGAGCAGATACCCAGAAAGGAGGAGGAGGCTGTTTTTATGTAAAGCCTTAGTACTCCATCAGCGTCTGGATCTTTTCTCTAATTATTGAAAAAATACACACAGAGATGTTCTTATGTATTGGAAAGGGGGGTAGGTAAAAGTACAATATTATAACATTTCATAATAATTCGCCCTGGAAAGGGGTGGGGTGGCATACACAATGGGGGCACTCGCCTGGTTTGCCTACTCAAAAGAACGGCATTAGAGTACTGATATTTACGTTGAAAATGTGTAGATTCTTTTTTAGAAGGTTAAAAAATAATGCGGTTTTATAAGCAGAAAATAAAAATTTTGTTCAAAGTTTTTTTTTAATGGTATCACTTTCTGTTTATGAGTGGGTGTGTCCTCAAATCTTGGTCTAATTTAGTGTTTAGGATAATTTTAAGTTTATGAATTAACACATAGAAGAATTACGAACCAAATTACTTTTTAGTCATTTATAAAATGGGAAAAATCAGCTGTAGTCTTAAGTTAAGACTAAAAAATAAACAACACATAACAGAATAATTCTGAGAATAATTATTATTGCGTTATTATTGCCATTTACATTTGATTTTTAGAGCATTTTCGAAAAAAAAAGCTCTATTGTCCCCGTTTTGTCTGTCTGTCTGTCCGTCATCTCAACAACCATAAGTCCTAGACCCATGATGTATATATCATTTTGTAGGTCTTGGCCTGCCAAGAAATGACTTTTTTTCCATTTCGCGATCTGACCTCTCAGGGCCGTAAAAGGGGCCTTAGTACCGTTTTTTACTATATAAGCTATATTAATAAAGGAGCGCTATATCTCAGCAACTATAAGTCCTAGACCCATGATGTATATATCATTTTGTAGGTCTTGGCCTGCCATGTGTACATCAAAAGTTCATTTCGCGATAGGACCTCTGAGGGCCGGGCTTCAGGGCTCCTAAGGGGCTTATATATTATATATACACCTTGTACGTTCAATAACCCGAACATTTGGTGCGAAATACTGCAGCACGTAGTTTCACCAAGATTTATTAAGAAACTCATCAAATGAAATAGTAAGCTTGTGTTCTGAGTTTAATTGAAAGTATCAGAGCTATGCAACAATTGACGGAGTTTTCGGACGATTAAATGACTACAATTTCGAATGTTTTCAATTATGAGTCCTATTTCAGTAACCACAAACCAATTGTAGTTAGATTTAAGAGACAATAATATAAAGAAACGTCTTTATAATTTTTTTCACAGATATATGCATTGCACAATTGAATTTATAAACATTTCCAAAATTTACAAATATTTACTGAAAGCTGACAAACGTACTGATACATAACACGAAATTGCGCTAACACGTCCTGTGTCCAGAATGGAACAGGCTTAATTGCTTGTTTATATATTTAAAATGTAAAAAAATGTATCGCGGCAGATTAAAAAATAATCTGAATTTTCATAAAAACACATTGAAAACATAAATAATCTACTGCACTGCACCAGACAACCGCGTTAACATTTTGCAGTTACATATATACATGTACTATTATGTAGGTCAGTGTGTGAACTACGACTAACGCGCCAGTGTTGCCAAATGTAAAATTGTTTTAAATGCCAGATTTTAGAAGAAAAAATGCTAGAAAATTCTAGATTTTTTTTTAAGTGCTGAAAAAAATGCCAAAAAGTATGTTTACTTACTAATTATTTTTTTTATTAAGGACAACTTCAATAAAATGTTATTATAAGGTCATAGGTCAGGTGGCACATCTTATGAATTATTTTTTTTATTAAGTAGTATTAATCTATATATCCAATTTAGCCTGATAGCACTTTAGAAAATTCAAGATTTGAGCAGGACTTTTTTTTTGCCCGTTTGAGATAAATTTCACTTCGAGAATTCTTGAAAGTACTTTGTTTCTCTTTTTATTTTTCCCCGATGTTCATACCGCTGTATAACTGCTCCAAATATAAAAAGGCTAAATTGGCAACATACTCAATATTGAGCAAGTTAAAGAGGAACAGTTAAACTATACTATATCAAACGCCTAACGTATAACCAGACTTTGATATAAAATTTGTTATGAAGGGAAAAAAAAACGTCTAAATGTTAGAGTTGTTTTTTCACACACAACACCAATAGCCGACATAAAACATCACTTGTTGTCTCCGTAGCTGACAGGGTTGGATGGGTCAGATCGGGAGACATTCCATTTACAGTACTGAACAATAGTATGACACTGTCCGACATACCGTACTGGTAGGCATACAGGCCCGTAGCGTGCAGTGGGTGGCAGGAGCCCGGCCTCCCCTGCGTTTTGCCTGCTACCTGCCCCCTCCTATTGCCTGGCCCCTGCTGTAGAATTTTCACGCTGCGGGGTTGTAAGCATAAGGCATAAAACTAGCACTCACGTGTGGATGGGTCAGATCTGGGCACATTCCGTTTAGACTGAACAAAAGTGTGACACTGGCCAACACAGGTGTGCTCGTAGGGGGCGTAACCGTAAACGACAGCACTAGGTAACTTAATCCCCTGAGAAAGTTGTGGGTAGCTTGTCACAAGAGAATGTTTAATAAAGAAAAACTCCAACTCAGCCATTAGTTTTAGACGATTAGTACACCGCCTCCTAGATAGTCAGTGATGTCTAACAATAGAGACAGCCGTGATTTATAGCAGACAGTTGGGCGAGGTGGGCCAAGTCTTAGATAAATGGAATATTTGGATCTCACTGTTATAAATGTGTGTTTTATCAATATTTCTTATTCATGGATCAAAAAAAACTGCTAACTTATTTCGTTTTAATGCTAGATTTCCTGCTAAATGCTAGATCAAAATTGTTGATGCTAGATCGCACAAAAAAATGCTAAATCTGGCATTAAAAATGCTAAATTGGCAACACTGTAACGCGCCCCCAGGCATAGCATTGTTAAAAACATCTGGCAACACTACTCTTCAATTTTGAAATATAAAAATATTTTCAACACTCTGTCTTGCTCACAGATAACCGTCCATTGAAACGTTAAATGAAAGAAATGATACAATTGCAAAATCTTTCCCATCCCACTGAGGGTGTTCAGCATAGTGAGGCTAATGTCACTGTTAACATAAGTGACAATCATGTTGGATCTGGCACCTTGTTTATAACAGAAAGGTTAAGTACTTTTACTAAAGTAAAATATAAATTGTTCTAGCATTCGAGTCAGAAGATTTTTTAATTGTTCTAACGAACGGGACTCCGTATTTTTTTTTCGGGGACCAACGATAGATGTGCGCATGCGCGGTTGACGGACTGCTTATTATTGCATATTTTTTGTTTTCGGGGCTAGGGTTAGGGTGAGGAACAATATCTATAGCTGGATCCCGAAAAAAATACGGAGTCCAGCTATAGCTCATGCGCACATCACAGCTGTACAAAAATAAAGTCTGTCTAGAGCGCATGGGCATCTATCCCTGGACCCTGAAAAAAAAAATACAGAGTCCTGTTCGTTGGTCCCATAACAACTGCGTTAATATCATTATATCTAGATCAAAACCTATCAGAGTGAATTATTTCCCGGGAATCTACTATACTGTTATTAGGCACTTTGATAAAAATTTCAAAATTTTTATTATTGCTTTGATTGTATTTAAAATGTGTGCAGTAGGTAGTCCTAGCTGCATGCTTTCAAAAGACACCAAGTTTATGAATTTATCTTAATATTAAGAAAAGTTATGAAGTTTTTAAAGTCCTTATTTATTCATCGTACATAAAATTAAAATTTGTGATCGAAATTTTGTGATTTTACAACTAAAACATGGATAACTTTTAAACCATTAGAGATAATTTGATGAAATTTTCAGTGTGGTTACGTCTACTGTTCCTCTTCAGTAATATAAAGAAATTATTACAATTAGTGGGTAATTATATTATATAAATATATATATAACATATAGACCACAATGAACATGGATGAAAAAAAACACTGAAAGTTGTTAAAAATAATTGTATTAAAATTCTTGATCACAGAACTTACTGAAACTGATTCATCAATAAGACATAACAATAATTATAGATAGAAAAAATTAAATAATGAATAGTATTTGTCTTTAGTAATCAACCATTATAATAAGAAAAGATACAAAAAAAAAGCCAAAAAACGAACAAAAGTTATGTTCATTTTATAACCAGACAAGAAATTATGTATTGCAGAGAGATTGATTTTGTGTTTAAAATAATCAGTCATAATAGGTACTTCGATAAACCGATTTTCGATAGGTTTCGGAGGTGCCGGAAATCACCGTAAAAATGGTGACCGTCTTTGAAGCCGTCGGTAACGGTCGCTTTATCATTTCCCACAGTGTTTTAAATATATGTGATTTTAAACAGTTATACAACCTTTTTTTGTTACAAAAAAGTTTGAAGTGTTTGGAAATTATTGTTCTTTTAAACTTTGGATATTTTACATTGGATTTCATTTCTCGGCGAAAACGGGTAAGTTTATTATTTTTTCAATTTTTTAAATATTTAACGCATATGAACAAAAAAAATATAATCATTTTCTTTTATTATTAAATCTCACTATGTGTTAAGTTTCTTTAATGGAGACATAAGCACTTTAAAGATATTAAATTTCAAAGTTACCATATCACAGCCATGTGGCGTAACAAAGAATACATAAGAGCCTACGCGTTTACATTTTTTTTCCAAATTAGCAGCTTAATGCATATGAAAGATAATTTTACAATATTATTCTTTGAATTTCATTCTGTAATGCATTACAAATTTCAAACGTGCACATTGGATCACTTTTTTAATATTTAATCTTAAAGTTACGATTATTGAGTGTTTATCAGTCTATTTTTAGCACATGGCCATCATCCGGAAGTACATGTTAATTTATTTACAAAGATTAAAGTCAACTTTCGGTTTGATATCTCATTCTATCTTAGAATATCAATAAAAAAGAATCATGATCCACAATATATAAATGAATATTTTAATGTTATGATTCATACCCAATAAACAATTTAATATATTAGGTCACCAAAAGAAATTTTTATTGGAAATCGTATTTCGTTTTTAAGTGGTATCAGGCACACTTGGACATACAAATAACTAGAAGATGTTGATGATTTGCATTAAGTTAACTATATCATAATGGCATTTTGTATATAACAAATTCACATGTCCCATTAGATAAAAAGAAGATACAATTTTCAACTTTTATTAAATTGAAATAAATCATTGTCATACAATTGTTTTCTCACCATATAGACTTGACTGACTTGAGTTTTTGCTAATCCTAATCCCAATCAAGAATTGTAATTTTCCTCTGAAGACACTCACAGTACATAATTAATCACAACATATTAATTTTCATTAAAGGGTATGCTATGTGCCTGTCTGACACAACACAAGAATGACTGTTTGAAAAATTAATATCAAGAAAAATCTGCAAGGTAAAATGTATTGCGAATGTCGTCTTTTCAAATTCATATTTTACTCTTTTTTAAATTTTATTTTTGTATAGTAAAATAACACAATTGCTCCCACAAATTTAAAGCATTATGAATTATAAAAAAGGTAATATATATTTATTAATGTAATATAATTAAGTCTTCACTTTGATTTTGATTGTTTGGATTGTAATGTTTTACTTTTTTTTCTCACCCCAGATTTAATGACATCTAGAAATAAACTTATAATAAAAGATACAGGCCACACTAATAATGTAAGTATTTAAAATCATGCATTTGTAATTATTAATAGTCAAAAATTGTTTATTTAACAACAAACTTGTGTAGTTTTTATGCTTGTCGTCTTTTTTTTCTTCAGTTTTTGACGCACTGTGTATTTATTATTTGTAAAAATATATACTTCACCATATATTTTAATCTAATTAAAAACAGTTATTAAAAACAGTTTATTAATTTGTTAGTAATAATTTGTAAATTTTTGTACTTCTTTTTGTCATATAGGAATTTGTGAGTTATATTTAATATTTGTCAACCTTATTTTTCAGATATGGTTTCAGTTTCAATAGGGGAAAAAAAAGAACTGTACAGCAATTGATCTAAATTCTTACAATTTTAAACATCAATAATAAAATTATGTTACATTCCAACTGATTCATGAGTAATGCAATTTATTTCTTTTGTGTTTGTCATGTTCATCTTGTCTTCAAGTACTGTTGTTTCTTTTTTTTTTTTTTAAATAGAAAAATGGAAATTTTTATAATTAAAGCAAGAAACTTATATTTTAAGAACTAGACATTGAGTATATGCATCCTATAGTATTCCTACAAAATTTAGTGCTTCTAGCTTGGATAGTTTTTAAGTTATAAGGTATAATATCTTAAATGTCGGCTTTGGCAATTTGTCATGACAAATGAACAAAAAAAATTTTTTCCATCAACATACACAATATATAAAATATATATCACATGCATTATTATTTACACATAATCACAAATAAGTGGTGCAATTTTGATCCTTCTATTCTTAATGACACTCAAGATGTGGAAGTTTGAAGTTCAAATCTTGTCATTTTACTTGTGATTTTACACTCTATTTTTTTTATATTTTATTTTTTTATTTTCAAAATTAAAGCAAGAAAGTTATTTTTTAAGAACTAGACATTGAGTATATGCATCCTATTGTATTCCTACAAAATTTAGTGCTTCTAGCTTGGATAGTTTTTAAGTTTTAAAGTATAGTATCTTAAATGTCGGCTTTGGCAATTTGTCATGACAGATGAACAAAAAATTTGTTTTCCATCAACATACACAATATATAAAATATATATATCACATACATTATTATCTACACATAATCACAGATAAGTAGTGTAAGTTTGAACCTTCTGTCTGTAAAGACTGTCAAGATATGATGTTTTTAAGGAAAATTGTGAAAAATCCGGTCACGAGTTTTCCTATACAGTCATTAGTTTTAAAAAAAGTCACTAAAAAAATCATAACTTCGCTTATAATTAAGATATAATCACAAATGAGGTGTTGTTGGAATGTACTCTGCAAGCTCTATCCATCTATATTAGTTTCATTTTAATATAACAATTTTGAATTTTTTTATCAAAGTACCTAGTCATAATAACTCTTGGTTTAAAAATAATTATTATAATTATTATACTAAAAAACCATAGCGAATTTAATTGACAGAGAAGCCTGATATTTGGCCTCTTTAGTCGTTACAGCTTTTCTATCTGTGGCACCACAGTGATAAGAAAATTCAACGATTTGTTGCTGCAAGTCTAGTAGCTTTGATGTAAGTCAGTCCATAGTCTTGTTCAGAGTGAATATTATTTGCCCTTTTTTTAAAGCCCATAGTTGCATTTCGAGACCTGTGACATTGAGAGTTGAACATTCTCAGAGCTATCTCACTATTCATATTGTGAAGAGGAGCAGAAGAGGTTTTCTGCTGGAGTTTTTTAACCTTAGCTTGAATTGATGCCAGCCAGTTCTATATTCACCTCTTCCACATATTTTGCAACCTCTGCCTTTTCTTCAGACCAGCAGTGAAGGATATCAGACTGAGGGCAACAACGGGCACAATGCCAGGTTGGGGTTGTACCAGTTGGTATCAGGACCTGCAGGCTGAGAGCAAAAACAGGCACAATGTCTGGTTGGGGGCTGTACCAGCCAGTTGAAGAGTATCAGGAGCTGCAGGCTGAGGGCAACAACAGGCACAATGTCTGGTTGGGAGTTGAAGAGTACTAAGAGGTGAAGGTAGCGGAGGCAGATAGTTGCAGATGCTATATTACAATTCTCATTCTCAAATTTAGATCTCTTAGCAGCCTGGTTTTCTGGAGATCTTTGTTCAGGGTTCTTTTATAGGATGATATAGAAATCTTGACCCAAAAAAGATTTTTTTCATTTGGTTCCAGCTTCTACTAGTGTTGCGCTTTAAGATATTGAGTTATCCTGTAAATGTTTAGTCACATCAGGAGCTGTGTCACTGTCAGTAACTGAAAGTAATAAAATAAAAGCAAAGGGTAAAATTCTGAATATCTTATTGAAGCAATTCCAATACATGTGTTCTTTTACAAGTTATATGACCATGCTTCTTTAGTCTCAACCCATAGACATAACTGTAAAAAAAAATTACTAATTGCCATGGGCATGTAGTATTCAGACTATACTTTGTTGCTGTTAACTAAATTTCTACAATATTATATAATTTTATTGACAACATAGTGTAGTAAAATAATCAATAAAATAAATGTTTCCATCAGATGATGCGATATACAATAAGATATCTCTAGATTAGAAAAGCTTTCAAAAAAGAAAGTAAACAATAAGCCATTGTTACCATCATTTCCGGTTGACATCGGCAGAAAAACTATTGAAAAATCCAATGTCACTAACTGGCGCTACATATAACTATCATGCTAAAATGATTATGAACTCAAACTTGTGATATTGTTATAGTTTTTTGAATGAAGAATCTCCCTATCGGAAATTAATTAAATAAGGAAAAAAAAAAGTCAAACTTACCGGTCATTTTCAAAACAGCAGAGCTTTCGATTAACCGGGTTAAATGCGGAACTAGGTAAACAAAGAGAAACAAGATGTCTTCCACAATAAAGTAGCACACGTTGAACATCGAATTTGTAAATAAACTGCCACTATGAGCGCTGAAAAACGACCCACTGTTGATCACCGACTTATATATTAACGCAAAAAATGGCCGTTTCCTGTGACCATAAAAAGTCGGCCAAATTCTGAAAATCGAACTACCTACTGTTATTTAATTTTAGTGTCACTAGTTCAGTACTTCAATAAAAAATTTGAAAAGAAATATTTAAATAAGACTTGTAAATTGTTTACAGGCTTGCGGAGCCACCAAATTTTTTTCCGGCTCCCACTAATTTGACGGCTCCGGCTCCCTATTAAGATAGTATCGGATTCCGGTTCCTGTTAAGCCGGATCCCGGCAGTTTTAATAATTCCGGTTCCGATTAAAATGTGCCGGATTTAAGCCGGATTTCTTTGTTGTTAGAAATTTTGGTGTAAGAAATTTTTTTGGCGCAACATAATTTTTAAAATATTTTTTAAATTAATAACAATCAGATTTTATTGGGACCCGGTCCGAATAGCCACAGCCTTATAAATTTATCTACTCTATTTCAGATATTCTGTTTATAATAAAATTGTTAAATACAGAAAGCGACCATTTTGTTTTTAGTCTATTACAAATTCGCGGTTAAATAATAATACGAAATGACGCGTTCTATTTGTCGTAGTAGTAAAAATTTATTTTAAATGATTGATACAATTATTCTATGAAATAAAACTGTTTTAACTTTATATATAACAAAATAACATGCCATTAAAAAAATTTCGGAGGGTAAACAAGATTTAAAACAAACACAAAACGATTCCCCATTAAAGATTTCTTGTGGTGATGTGCGTGCACGCTATCATTTACTTTTACTGTTGTGGCGTTCGTAAAAATGACAACATTTCAAACTGTAGGAAGCAAACAATCAAACAAATTTGCAATTTTAAAGCTAAAAAAAAATCTGCTTGTTTATATTTTATATTATATTATCTTATATTAACCTTTTCATTACGGGTGCAGATTTTTGACAACAATCGCGATATGGCCCGAACTACGGATGCGGATTTTTGACTACTTTTCACTTCAGCGATAGATTTCTAATATTTCTATACCTTAAGTTTCATGTTTCTTGTTGTAACCTACATATTCTTGTAGAGAAATCATTTCCACACAAATTCATTAAGGGTTTTTTGTCATTTTCTAGACCAGTGGTTCCCAAACTTTTTTGACCCATGGACCCCTTTTATAATCAAAACTTGCCTACGGCGAAAAAGCGACAAAAATGCATAGGATAATTTTTTTTCTTTAATTGATTTGTGTCGCAATGTCGCAAATCATTGTCTTTGCTTTCTTAAATATCAACACTGAATTAAAGAGCGCATAAAATTGATTTAAACATGCACCTTTAGATAACCAACGTACTTCTGTGTGAAGTAGTAAACGGTTATAGTCTTCGTCATTTTTCAAACAAATTTGAACAAATAATATCTCATTTAAGGCATTCATCCTGATTTTATTAACGGCTTGAATGACTTTATCTGGTGATCCATACAAACGTTCACTAAGGTTTTTTGCGACCAAATGATGTCGATGAATGACACAATGTACTGAAAATACATTTGGTACAGCTTGTTTTAAGTATGCCAGAAAACCTCGGAATTTTCCTTACATTGCCGGAGCACCATCAGTAGTAACAGAAATGATATAAGTCAAGGGTAAAGCTTTTACATTGAAAATATTTTGATTCAGTAAATAGCGTTTCACCTTTTGTACCGGTTCCCGAACATTTAGCAAAATTTTTCTTCTTTACAAATCTTACATAAGCTAAAAAGTAAAACCTTGGTTCCTAAGCTAAAAAGTAAAACCTTGGTTCCTGGTCAAGTGAGCCAATGCCGTAACGAGCTCAACTTGTGCCCGGGGCACAATAACTTTTTAGCGCCCCTTCTATTCGAAAACCATATAATATATGTAAAATATACCATTTGGCTCTCCTTTGTGAGTAGCGCCCGGGGCATGGTGCCCCCTTGCTCACCCCTCGCTACGCCTCTGAAGTGAACTCGTCAAGATGTATAAAAAATTCAGATGTTTTTAAGTAATCAGATAAAGAATTTTCAACGGACTGAGCCATTTCGTCAATCTTTCTTTGTACTGTAATATTACTAAGTGTAATTCTTTTTATAATATCGAAATGTGGTTTGTGCGAAACTGTGTGTATTACATCACTTACAACTGGTAAAATAAGGTCTTCATCAATAATATACAGCTTTCTGGACTTTGCAATCAATAAGAAGCATGCAGTCATCATCATCTTGCTTTGATGTTGTCTCAATGAATTGTTGCAGTGACGCTTCTCTGTTTTTGGCTAATATTAAAGTGTAGTATCTGCACTATAATGGATCTTAGCCATTTGGTTAACCTGTCTAGAAGGCACACCATAGTCTGTGGTTAAAAGATCATTGAGGTTCTCCTGGCCAGGAACAAAACTTTTAGCGAAGGTGGTGGTAATGTGGTCAATGAGGACAATCCGAGACAATGGTATTCACACCCTTCCACTCTGACCCACTCAAGCACACCGTTGCAGCCTGCCATTTCTGGCAGGGAAAAAACCATTGCATTGTCATTCTGGCCAATTAGCATACATACGTGCTGGCCGGCAGTCTAGGCATGTCTAAATAACCGTTTTCTATGCCGTGCCGACAGATTGTGGGGAAACAATATAGTCAGAGTTTGATGACACAATTTCCGCATACTACGATGCCCAAAGCTAGACAGTAGTTATTGTACTCATGAGTTCACCAGTTCATGTTAATGCAGTTATACTAAAGAATTAAATATTGCTATTGTTACTCTCAACGTCCGTCGACTTAGTATATTTTAGTGTTGTTCGCTGTTGTTGGAACAACTAATACAAGTTTATAAAAGAACCTCGCAACAAAAATGGATCATAATTTTACTATTTTACATTAAACCTTTCACGGACCCCCTGGAGCTGTTCAGAGACCCCCAGATGAATTTTAATTTTCCACGGACCCCCTGAATGATACCCCGGACCCCTGGGGGTCCGTAGGGACCACTTTGGGAATCACTGTTCTAGACAGTTCTTTTTTTATTATGTTTATAGTGGGAAGGGGGTAAAAAATGGCACATTTTCTCTGATCGAAAAGTCGGCCAAAATGGCCGCTTTTGAAGTCTGGTTTAAGCCGCCATTCTAGCTTAAGATTACACACGTGTGGTATCAAGTAAAGGTCAGCCTTTCGTCTATTTGAATATCTAGGTCATTTGCGTAACTTTCCCTTTACGTAATAAGAGGGAGGCAAAAACCAGACCCCCTTTTTGAGGAATTTCTTTGTCCAGTCCACGCTGAATGTAAAAATTGCATAACAGGTTCACTGCGCATGTGCAGTACCATTGTTAACCTTAGACAAAACCAAACACATTTTACGAATTATTTAACATTTACATTTAAAAATGATTTTTTTTTTTACAATAAACAATAGTCTTTTCATGAGTTGCGTCCCCGAAAATTTTAGCCAAGCTTGTGGAGCCGCTAATTTTTGACAGAGCCAAAGCCGAAAAATCTGGCGGCTCCAGCTCCCAATTTTTTTTTCAAAGCTTTAAAATTCCAAATTTGTTTGATTGTTTGCCTCCTACAATTTGAAATGTCATGTTTTACGAACGCCACAACAGTAACAGCATTTAAATAACGTGTACGCACATCACCACAAGAAATCTTTAATGGGGAATCGTTTTGTATTCGTTTTAAATCTTGTTTACCGCCGAAATTTTTAAAATTGCATATTATTTTGTTAAATATAAAGTTAAAACATTTTTATTTCATAGAATAATTGTATCAATCATTTAAAAGTAAATTTTTTGCTACGATGAAAATAGAACACGTCATTTCATATATATTTGACCAACATTTGTAATAGACTAAAAACAAAATGGTCGGTTGCTGTATTTAACAATGTTATTATAAACAGACTAGCTGAAATAGAGTAGATAAATTTATAAGGCTGTGGCTATTCAGACCTGGTCCCAATTAAGTCCAATTGTTAAAAGGACCCGTGGCAAATATGCACTTAGCTTAGCTATATATAAACTTTATTAATGTTTTTTTTTAATTTTATGATAATTGTTTGAATTGTATGATTTAATCGTTACTCAGTGGCTAGGGTTCCGACTAAACGGATTATATATTATTTTTTATTTTGGGTCCGTCTAAGCCAACATATTTGGAATAAACAATTTCATTCAAATAACAAAAGTTAAAAAACAAAAATAAAATATGTCAGCTGTAGTAGTATCTTTACCCTTTAAATAAAAGAAAATCGCTTCCATAATACCCACAAAATTGTCTCGTAAAACATTTGACTCACTCGTAAAATCGGGTGTTATTGAGGTGATTTACATTGAGTTTAAAGGTTTTCTTTGGGGGCATGGGAGATAGATACGAGATAGATACTGCTTACACATTTTTTTTATTTTTGTTTTTCAACTTTTGTAATTTGAATGAAATTGTTTTGCAGTGATTGCACACATCTTTACTCTTAGTATTGTCTTAGATGGATCCCAAATAAAAATATATGTTATGTACAATTATACGCGTTCCGTCAAGACGGAGACGATTTAACGAGTGTTAGAGAGGCGATTTTCGTTAATTTAAAGGTTATCTGGGGGTAAAGATACTGCTTTAGCGAACACATTTTTTTTTTATTTTTTAACTTTTGTTATTTCAATGAAATTGTTTAATCTGACTATGTTGGCTTAGACGGACCCATAGATATCTAAGAACGGACCCGAACACAAATAATTGCAATTGTTGTGCATGCGTACATCTATGGACGGACCCGAAAAATAGGGTTTAAAAATCAAAATTGAAAAAAAAAATCGTCATACTTTTCTGAATAATAACTTTTTAAATATCAATTGTATAACTTTAATTCTTTCACAGATTGAAAGATAATTCATTTCTTTGTAAAAAAAAAATGTATTCTTTTAGGGGACCATCTCTATTACTTTAAAAGTTACAAGCGTTTTTGTGCACCCACCCTTTTTTCCCCCAAACTTTTTGCTCAAGCCCAAAAACCCTCAGGGTATCTTTAGCTGTCATAACTACTTGTATTATTAGTTATGCATTGTGAGTTCTTGTGATGAACTGTCTCTGTCTTCTCTTCTCTGGTAGGGATTGACACTTTATCTAAGCGTGTACTCACTCACACACATTACAAATAAATGATATAAACTGCCAAGTCCGATTCATATACTTTATTTGACGATTACGCAAAATATAATTTCAAAATATAAGTACCATGAAACTATTCACTGAAACATCACTACTTTATCCTGTGTGCTGCCTAGTTTTGTCGAACTGCATGTCTGTTCTATACCTCTCTGTTCTCCTCCTTTCTCCCCCCTAATTTAATTAACTCATCCCTGACTCAATGATCCATACTCTTGAAAATACAATGTTTAACCAATCTTCTTGTAAATACAATGCTCAACCTAGAAACTTTGGGACACTGATTCTTTGTAACACTAATCAAGCACATGTAGAAGTTTGGCGCCATGTATACGAAACCAGACAGTAGATAATTAGCTTATCACAATTTTTGTCTCTCGAAAATACAAGGATGCTTAGCCTTGCTTTTATTCTATCAGGTATGTGTCTAAACGTGACAGACATTGTAATCACAGAGTACCTATGGCATATTTCCAGCCATTCCAAAGTGTGTTATAAAAACATTACCGACTATGATCATTACTGAAGGCACAGTCACGGCAGGCGTGGTGGGTACAGCTAGTATCTAATATTTAGTGTTAAAATAAAAATTTTCGAAACTCGTTTGGGGGCCTCCTCAAGCAGGGGCCCGGGAGACGTTCAAGTTTGGACCCCCTCCCCCCACCTTAGTTACGCCACTGTTTCTGCATCTGACAGTGACACACCTCATCAGTTGCAGATGTCAGAAGTTAATATGGCCACCGGCATGATCAACAAGTACATTGCTGACATCCAATGCAATGCAATCACAGACAATGGCATACCATTTTGGTTGAGAAGCTGTCCGAAGTCGTACAGTCAACTTTCACCTATGGCTCTAGACCTATTAGCAGCACCTGCTTCTCAAGCATTTATTGAACGGCTGTTTTCAGTTTGTGGGATGCTGACCACCGGGAGGAGGAACAGAATGGAGAAGTTGCTGGAAATGAGAGTATGGCTGAAAGTCAAACAGTGACATGCTGAACGAAATTATTTAATTAAATAGAATTAGGCAACAATTTGTTTGTAACAATTTGAACAAAGCAACTTGATTTTTTTTTATTCAACTTTGAAGTCACTTTTACTACTGTTACTACTGGTTTTTACAAACTTAATAGTTATCAAGATTTTTTTCACGTATTTTCTGTTCACTTCATGTGTAGTGTGTGGTGCAGTGGATGTTGAAATTTAATTGGCATGTATCTGTCGTATCGATGGGCATTTGAAGTTTTGCAGTGCTTACAAAAATTATTCAATAACTATAACTATATAATAACTAAATAATACTAAAAATGATTGATGAAAAAACTAACTATAACTAAAATGAATTAAAAACTATAACTAAATAATAATAAAAATTATTGCTTAAAAAACTAATCAAAACTATAACCAAAATGATTTTAATAACTAGAATATCACTACTGCTTAGTCCAACTCCTGTGTGAAACTGTGCCAGACTAAGACTGATTACGCAGCCCACGTAGCATATGTACAGCGATGGTAAACTTTGAAGAAATTAAAATATATTAATGGAGAAACATATTATTTGAAAAAAGTGTCTGCTAAATCAAAAAAATTGAATAGTTGTTCATGGTGATTTGCTATCTTATCACTTGCTTAGCTAGAAAAATCTTCCATTAACTTTATTCAAGGAACTTGAGAAATTTGGCTAGTGTTTTTTCTTCCATAGACAAACATTTTATATACATTATATACATGCTTATTTTATTTATGTATTATATAAAGTCTATAGACATTTTATTTCGTGTATATTTTATGGCCAATATATTATTACTTACATTACAAGAGCTTCGCCATAACCCTTTGTCTCTCCATAAGAGTTATCAGAGACTATAATCATGTTATAAATATTTCTGAAGATAATATTTTGTTACTTAAACCTTTTTAACTATTAACTTAAAAAAGAATGTACTTTCACACAACCCATGATTACATGCCTTGAAAATTAAATATTTCTTTTTGTACAGTTGTGTTATGTGGTTGAATACTGATGGTCTTGGTATTCAACTTGATTATAGATTGATATGTTTACATGCAATATCAAGAGATCTAAATGCTTTTCCTCATGAGCATTTACTGTGTCACTATGTAGGCAAACTACCAGGTAATAAAAGACACTGCTCAAAAGCATTGTTCCATTTTTAATAATTTTTAGTTTTTATCTTGTGCATGGATTTATTTCTGGGGATCCTAAAGGGGTCATCCATAAAAGATGTCCACCAATTTTTTGTTATTTTTACCCCCCCCCCCCCTTGTCCACATTTGTCCACTTTTGACTGGACCCCTCCCCCCCCTCCAGTTGTGGACATCCAAAACATAAAATTTACCGAACATGAATTAATGAATATTTCGAATTTTTAAATTGGGAGAATGTAATCAATATAAAGAGTACATATTTACAAACATTTTTTTTCAGAAGTTCAAAATTCTAAATATGAAAAAAATTACTGTTTTATTGAATTATAATTAAAAAATGTAAAGCATTAAACCACAATTATTCAGTCAACTGAAAATTCGGATTGCAGCCATTCAAACATATTTCGTACGATGACTACATCTGTTGTTGAATCTTCAATTGCTGGTTCAATCTGAGTGGCACTCTTCTTGTCTGATACTTCTGCCTCATCATGTTCACAAACAGGAATATTGCAATTGACGACCTTATGTTTTTTCATTGCCACCTGTGATGGGAAGTATTTGCTGCAGAAACACATTTGCTTGGGAATTTTGCCAGCCACCGATTGACAATAGAGATCAAAAGGCATGCTACTGTAACTGTGATCGTGCTCCAGACCAATCAGCGCAATTTCTTACCGATTTTTTTAACATATAAAAACATTTGCTGTTAAATCCAGTGGTCTACATTCTACAATTACAAGGCCTGTGCATACATAATTTAAGACAAGTGGCTTACTTTGAATTTGCTTTTGGCACTATTGATGCTACATCACAATCACCAGCTTTCGAGTTACCAGATGCTGTGGCTGAATCGCTAGAGCTTTTAGTAGCTGCAACATTACTCCACATAGATAATGGTATGCTACGCCTTCTGGCAGCAATAACCTTGAATTTAACAATGTTATGCTTGATGTCATCTTTATTACGTTTACATTCATTCCAAAGTATTTGCAACTTTTGGTACTCTAATCCTTTTTTAAATTCAGGATTGGCAGAAATATAAGAATCTTTAAATTCTAAATAAATTTTTTCCATTTTAAAATTTAAATCCAGCCGAACGTGTCTACCGAATGTTTTTGTTATTTTATTGGTTGAATATGTGAATAGGTTATGGTCATAGCTATTAGCGGTGCATATTTTAATAAAATCTACATATTTTAAACTCTGGATGTTTAATTTTGACCTGCGCTTAATTTTTTTGACTAAATCGTGTCCGTAAATTTTGTTGCAATTATTTAATATTTCATTTTTTAGATTAAGATTGTTTTTTTTTTTAATTTAAATATATTTTTTTAATTTTTTTTTGTCCTGTATCTAATTTTAATTATTCAATACAAAATAGATGAATTCAAATATTTCAGTCATTTTTTTATTTTCAACACAAAATAAAAATCAATGAAGATTAGAACTAGAAAAAGAAAACAAAGAATTTAACAAAACCTTTATTTGAGACTGAATTGTATTTGACAATATAAAACTAACAATACATTTTTTAAGTAAAACAGAAGTGTATAGAAAAATTTAACCACTCAGATTGTGAAAGATTGTTCCGATTTCTATCATAACTCTTTTGTCATTAAACTGGAATTTTTTGCAGTAAATTTATGCAAAAACACTACATTGTGGACATCCACTCTGTCCTCAAACCCCTCTCCCCCCATGTCCACTTTTTGCCGAGCCCCCCCCCTTTGTGTGGACGTCTTTTATGGATGGCCCCAAAGTGATCAGGTCTCTTTTTAAAAAAAAAATTATATATTCAGCTAGAAACACAATTGTCACAGATTTGTTTATTTTGTGTACTTCAACTAAAATTAAATTCGTTGTAGTATCAATTCACTTATCAAAATACTTTATAAACCTTAGCAAAGTAAAAATAATTTAACATTAAATAATACAAATATGATTGTTGTCTTTGAAATGTGATACTTTTTTCTATCTATATATATTCAGGAATACACTGTGAAGAGGATAATGAAATTGATGATGATGACAATAAAGACGATGACAGTATTGAAAGTGAATTAGCTGAAATCAGATTCATTCCCGAGGACAAGGATTCCTGTAAGCTATCCATAAAAAAATTACTTCTATAAATAATGCTGTTTACTTGTCCCATTTTTACTTACAATGTTAATAACAATCTAGTTATTTTTAGATCGTTTAGAAGGCAATCTAGGGCAGTAATTGGTTTCTAAAACATTAATAATATTCCAATAACAAAAAGGCACTTATATTTTTTAATGTTCATAATATGTTTGAAAAAGAACAGCTAGCATGCAAGCCCATATTCAGAACCCATTATTGCATGACAAGCCCTTATTAATATGATCAAGAAATATATTGTCTTGTACATTTTTTTCTAAGCAACACAGGCTGAGCTATGCACCTGAATTATGCTATTAAGCTATATGTACTTATCGCTTTTTCTTAATCTAAATTTTTTTTCCTTATTCCTGGAAAAAATTAGATTATAAATAAATCATTTGTAACTTCTATAATTTATTTATTTTTTTCTCTCAAAAGTACAACTTATGTTTGATGCATTAGCAAACTGTCAAACTCTACATCCCGACAGCGACTGTCAGTTATCTGGTGATGAATTTGAAGATGCTGAAGAAGACTTAAGGGAAGGTTAGTTTGAATTATTTGAATGATAGGGCATAGTTAGATTTTAAGTCAAAAACTTTCATAATGCAGTGAAATGTCACGATAACAAAATAGACGGAAACTCATAATTTATATATTATTCTGAAATAAGTGGGGGCACGGGACATTTTTTGTCTTATACATTTCATTAATTATAGGTATAATATAACTGTTAGAAAAATAATTTTTTTTAATGGTTGTGTTAAACCAGTGGTCGGCAAACTTATCAGCCAAAGAGCCAAATATGAACATTCCAACAATAAAAAAAAAAATTGGGAGCCAAATCTGCTTTTTTTAGTAAACTTTTATTACACTAAATAAGTGGTACACTAAATGAGTTGTATACTAAATAAAACTAAACACCAGAGCCGCACTTAAGGAGCCTAAGAGCCACATGTGACTCCGGAGCTGCACTTTGCAGACCACTGTGTTAAACTATTTAACGAAATGTTTTCTATTAGCATAAAAAGCATTTGCATTCATGTATTTTTGAATACCTGCATTGGTCCCTTTGCATTACTATTTCCTATGCATAACATGCGTATTATCAAATACATGTATGGTAAGAATTGAAATATTTTTTTAGACACGATGCATTTTTTAAAATTACATTTATGATTTAGACAAAATGTATTATGTTGCAGTCTTTTGAAATAGATGCATACATAAATAAGTCAATTTAAAAGTCCTTTTTATCAGATAGTATTTTAAAACCTGGCTTCTATAAAACCCGGTTTCTATTCTCTATTTCTAATTAAATACAAATTATGATAAATTATTTCCTTAACTCAAGCAAAAATCGCCATCTTTGCAAAATGCGATCACCAGTATTCCCACAGGCTAGACCTGTACATTCACATTTTTTTGAAGCTATACTAGTGCCGTTGATTACAGAAACACCCCCCATATGGCACATCACATGCCTTGTAATTCTGTCTGCAAATTCATAGCTCCAAATCTCCCCACACAGAGCTTACATCTGAGTTTAGTAAAGTAACTAAATTTTGTAAAAATATCAGTTGACTTAATTATGTAACTTTTTCGTCAGCAATTACACAGTCCCCTCTCTACAAGTGCTTTTTACCATTCCATTACTTTAACGCCAACACTTTGGAAATTTGTTGGAAATTGAATAAGCTCTTAGAATTTAATGCTCTAGTTCAGTGGTCCCCAAAACCCATTTTATTTACTGTTGTGTATTTCTTCGGAATTGTGGGTTTTTCATGGATGATGGGTTAACCGGGAGCTGAGTGGCAGTGTTGTTGTAACTTTGGTGGGGAGTAGTTGTGTGATACTCTTCTCTCTGTTCACCAGAACTTTCTCATGTATAACAGTGCTAGGTGTATGTGTAAAACCGAGAAGGAAGTTAAACGAGATGAGCCACCTGAGACGTTGGTGACCCGAGATGAGCCCTTTGAGATGTTGGTGACTCGAGATTAGCCACCTGAGACGTTGGTGACCCGAGATGAGTCACCTGAAGAGCTGGTGACTCAAGATGAGCCACCTGAGACGTTGGTGACCCGAGATGAGCCACCTGAAACGCTGGTGACTCGATGAGCCCCCTGAAGAGTTGGTGACTCGAGATGAGCCATTTGAGATGCTGGTGACCCGAGATGAGCCCTTTGAGATGCTGGTGACTCGAGATGAGCCCCTGAGATGTTGGTGACCCGAGATGAGCCACCTGAGACGCTGGTGAATCAAGATGAGCCACCTGAGACATTGGTGACCCAAATAAGCCACCTGAGGAGTTGGTGCCCCGAGATGAGCCACCTGAGGAGCAGAGACGAAAAGTACAGAAGAGTGCAGAGCATATCGGAGCAAGACAGAGACGAATCTGGCCATTAACTTTAATCTAATCAGAACATTGTACATTCATCCTTGCTCTGTCAAACCCAAAACACTGCTTTACTGCTACTTCGTGTTTTTCACCTACGTGATATGCTGTGTAAATGGAACTGTGACTCTGTTCAGTTCAGAACCAGATAAATCGTCAGAAGTAATGAACAGAAATCTCTCAGGGAGAATAATCAAACTCAAAATACTTCGTTTCTGCCACACAATGTGTTTCGCCATCATGTTTTTTTTTTATGCCAACCATTGCCAGATTTTCTTGTGTCACATCAATGGGACATTCGGCATACAAGATGCTAAATGCTGTAAGGAGATCAGGTGGCTAAATGTGTGCTCAGGAGAGAATGAACGCATGCAGAATACACAGCTCGACATGTGGACGGACTTAAACATCCCCACCCGCACCAACCTGAACGTCATTATCTTCTACTTGACGCAAGACATGCTCTTAGCTGACCTCTACTGTCACACTAAGAGCATAAGCGGATTCGGTTTTCCACATAATGACTGATTGTCAAGTTTCATTATTCTGATTACCTGCTGAATCAGAAAACTGTACTTCGGTTGATGGGACCTAAATTCTCAAAGCTACTCAGCACCCTGCATAATATCACATTTGTGAATTGTCTGTTCGGGACGAACAGACTTAAGAGGGGGGCAGTGTTATAACTCTGCGTCCACACACCCCCCCTCCCCCATGGTCGCACCCCTGCCCTGAGATGAATGATGCAATCATGACTTTTGTACGCCTACACATTGTAAATTTGGTCGTTCACCCTCGCCTTAGTACAAGGGATGAAATAGTGTTTTTTGCCACCTGCACTCCAACGCAATGACCTTCACCCTCCATTTTGGCAGGAAAACGATGGATTTAGCGTGGGTGGGACTACCTATAAAAGGAACTGTGCTGTGATTATTAAAAGGAACAACGTTTGAGAGAAGGAACAAGGAACAACGTGAGAACTGATCGAACAGGAAATCTGATGGAGAGGACGGATAGGAGAAGTGGAGAACCCCAGGTCTGTTGATGCAGGGAGTTCGTTATCAGCACATTGCCAGTGATAACACGTAGACTCGTTTCAACTGGATTAGTTGTACACATAATGGACTTTGTTGTTTTGTTTTCGTCGTCTGGACTATTATAACATGTACATTGTAGACTGTGAATAAACCTTATTATTCAACTAACGAACACACGTGTCCTTTAGTGCCTACCTAGAGAGAGTTTTTGAAGTTCGCAACAATATTAATACATCACCATGGTATGGCACTCGAGGGTGACGAATCTACAGATATTGAACACAAGGCAATAGGTGTTTCTGTTCACTATATTTGCCAACCAACACCAAAGGAGAACGACTGTTTAAGTCACTGGATATTTATATATCAGGACAGATGGAGCAGATAAACATTAGCAGGGATTTCAGGCGAGATTGAACCTGAGCATTCTCTTCTTTTTGGATCTTGTGCCATTCATGGTTTTTATACTGTTTGCAATATTTCTTTTGAGTTTTGAAAATATAATTAATACTATTTGCGCATGGAACTGGAAGGCCGCAATTTGACATCGAAAGAGCGCTCACAAGCCGCAGGTTGCCTACCCCTGTCCTAGTATATTCCCTTCTTTTTACATTTTCAGACACATTCATTTTTTCACCCAATGCATGTGTTATATATCAATCTTTTGGAAATTTAATAAGCTTTCAGAATCAGCTATGGTTGGTGCAGATTGTATTTTGAAAAAAATGTATGACCATTATTTAAAAAAAAAGTGATTCTTTTTTTCAAGATTTCAAAGTATACACAGCCATGAATAAAATAACAAAAAAATTATCAAAAATCTTTTACATTTATTCACCTATTTTTTCCCCTAAATTGTGCATTTTTTAACTTTTTCCCCTAAGCAATGGTGCATTTCATATTTTTCAAAAACATAACATACTACTTTAATTTAATGCACACATATCATATATCATTCTATTTTTAATTAAATGCTGTTTAATGTGATATTATTTTGAAAAAAAAATAAAGTGAAAAAATAAAAAATTTTGAACCTTATACATGATAGTCATAGTGGAAAAAATTCATAAATGAACACAAATGACTTAAAATTACATTTAAAAGCAAAAAAGATGAACATTTTAATAAATATATCTTTAAGACTATTTTAAACTAAATTCAATTTAAACATCATAGTCCTAAATTTGAAAAAAAAAATATGCTTTATAATGTGTATGCATCTTAGTTAAGAAATGTTATATTAAAAAAAAAAACTGACAAAATTATATTAAGAACATTTAGCTCAACATAACAATAACAGCTAGGAGAAAAAATTATTTATTAATTAAACCTATAGTATTGTTACAGTATTGTATAATTAAAAAAAGATAAAATCAGAATTAATCTTAAACTTGTATGTGATATGCTATAAACTATTTATATTTTTGCCAAAACACTCGACTTTACTTTATTTACAAATTTATTTTTAGAATTTAATTCAAACTATAGCTTTTCCTGAGTATCTTACATGTTAATAACAAAAAGTGAAGGTACATTACAAAAGTTAAGTTAATTATAAATTAGGCTATCAAACAAAATGAATTTCCCACTCTTTAGTGGCAAATTTTTCACTATGGAATTAATATGTTGATAGGACTGAAAGGAGTTCATGCAACTCATTTTTAAAGTTTGTCAATGAAAATCTACTTTACATAAGCTGTCATTTAAAAATTCAGTGTCAGTTTTCCAGTGATGGGCAAAAGTTACAAAATTTTAACTAAAATGTAACTAACTTTCAGTTAAATTCTTTTTAAAAAGTTAAATAGAAAGTTTAACTTTTAAAAAAAAGTTAAGTTAAATCATCAGTTTAACTACATTTTTTACAACGTTTTTCTTAACCCCACTTCTTGTCTGTGTGTTCGCAGAATTTAGCAATCCAATTTTAGACCACTTCCCGATAAGCTATAGCTCTGATACTTTCAATAAAACTCAGAACCCGATGACTGTGGCTATTCGGACCCGGGTCCCAATAAAATCTGATTGTTATTCGGACCCGTGGCAAATATGCACTTAGCTTAGCTATATTTAAACTTTATTAGATGGAACCCTAGACACTGAGTAACGATTAAATCATACAATTCAAACAATTATAAAAAAATAAACAAAAAAAACAATAATAAAGTTTATGTATAGCTAAGCTAAGTGCATATTTGCCACGGGTCCGAATAACAATCAGACTTTATTGGGACGGGTCCGAATAAAAATCGGAGTTTATTGGTACCACTTCCCGATAAGCTATAGCTCTGATACTTTCAATAAAACTCAGAACCCGATGACAGTGCAAAATTCTTACTATTTCATTATGATTTGATGAGTTTCTTAATACATAAAATTAATTATGTATGGCCTTGTCTAAATTAATGAAAATTACTGATATAGTACACATTAAGGGAATTGGCACCAATTTTAGACCACTTTCCGAGAAACTGTAGCTCTGATACTTTCAATATAGCTCTTAAGTATTAATTATTGTGGCTGAAGTATTGAAGAAAGAATGTGTGACGTCAGAGCTCTCCGATACGTTCTTGTGATCAGACCACTTCCAGAACAAACAAAAAAATATTAACGGCCAAAATTGATTTTAAAAGCGAGCGCAGCGCAATAAAAACAAATGTGTTGAAAAATTATTTGAAATGAAAGAATTCAAAATTTATATTCTCTGTTTATAAACATGATACTCGAATACGTTTCACTACTTTCTTTGACTTAACAATGTGCGGTTGTGTAGGTTACGCGCACAGTTGTGTATGTTTGCGTGGCGAGGTCAAGTGAGAGGTCACTAGTTCAAGATTCCGAAAATCTATAGCTGATATTTTCAATATAGCTCAGAACCCGATGACAATGCCATAGTCTTACGATTTCATTATGATTTGATGCTTAATTGGGTCTGTCTTACACCAAAATTTTTTAACTCTTCGTATTAATTGAAAAAAAAAATGTTAACTAAAAAGTAGAAAATAAAAATTACATTTAAAAAAAATCTTTTATAAAAAGCAACGTTTTTCTTGCGTACTAAAAAGCAGAAAATAATTTCTGAATAAATTGGTAAGATGGTAATAGTAATAGACTTTATAAGAGCTTCTGATTTTTATAAAACCGAAAAACATTGGGCGCATGAACACAAACATCCAGACCTTAATTAACATACTCTAACATACTCTAATTTATATAAATGAAAACCTGTTTAAAATAATTTCACTATATTAATATATTGATTCAATTACAATCTATGTCATGAGTTTAGGTAACACAATACTTGAATTAATTTTACTTTAATTGTTAACCTTTGATGACTCGAATACTGTAATACAAACATTCACATAGTATAAAACATGCGCCCAACGTTTTTCAAAAATCAAAGTTTTCATTTTTGTTCACTGAAATTTATCTTTCATTATTTTTAACTAAACTTTTTTTTGTGCGAATATCATAATGCTAAAAAAAATAATTTTTCCACTAGAATTTTTTGAAAATGAAGAAGATATTGCACATCTAACGGCACATGGTAGTGCAAATTTGGAGAGGTTGAACAACTTATTAAATGTTGGTCAAGGTGATGGTGACATAACAGCTCGAACAAATCTTTTAAATATTAATAATGGTAAGCTTTTTCAGTTATCTTTGTCTTTTTTTTCTGGACTGTAAAACCTTACACATTTATAAGAAAAATTAAACTACTTAGCTTTCATATCGAAGAAAGTTTTTATGTAAAAATATCCTTAGAAAAGTTAAACTACCCATTCAGATTTTTTTTTTTTTTTACTGTACAAATAGTATAAAGCTTTGATTATATAACTTTACCAGTAAAAGTTGAAGGTAGTTAATTTGCAAGCAATCCTCTTTCCTATACTGAAAAAAATCACACATTATAATACAGAATAAAATAAAAAGTGATTTTTCTTATTTGAAAAACATTACTGGTTTTTGTTTTGTAAATCGGTGCCACAAACTTGGTAGTTTTCACATAATATAAAATCTCAATAAAAATACCATTTTAAAATGTATTTTACTTATTTTTGTTGACATAAAAGAATATATTACATTTTTTCCATAAAAACCATTATTAAAGTGTCAATTTTATTAATAGCTGTGCTATCTATTTTGACACCCCCATCCACTGTTTTTAATCTTCTTGCGCTCCTCAGCTATTTGTATGATCTCATTGCGAATCAGGTCAATATGTGCAGTAAGCAATGTTCTTTAGTGCCATACCAAATAAAAAGATATATCATTTTATATATGTTTATCCTTTTACGTCTTGTAGTCACTGATCGCTGCCTCTTGTAGGTGCCAATTGCCATTTTTTTTACTTGTCACGCTACTTTTGATTGTGTATTTTGTATAAAGTATACTTAGCTGCCGTAAAGAGTGGAAAACGATATATTTTTGTGTGTATACAGTTTAAAATAGGCAGTAATTTATTTTTCTGCAAATTTTTTTTAGTTAGTGGATTTTATCACGTTTTATACAAAATGGATGAAAGTTCTTGCACATTTAGAGAAACAACTTGAAGATGCAGGTTGAAAGGAAAATTAAAATGGTATTGATATAGCTTTTATGGAAAACAGTCAGATATTATTTACAGAAAGTATGAATGAAACATTGCAGTCTGGTGACGTCACATTGTTTTTTTTAGAAGAAAAAAAAGGCAATCTGATGATGCCACAATTTATTTTTTTTCTGGAATTTACTTATTGATAAACAAGATAAAAATACTCTACAAAGATTTGTTGCCCATTTCTTACATTGTTTGTAAAGGCTATCAAGTTTTATTATGTACAGCTTTCTTATAATTAATTTTAAAACAAAAAGTGACTTGAGTGCCGTTCCAGACAAGGAGCAGTCATTTGTTTCTTTAAAGGTTACACATATAACTATTTTATACTACCAGGGTATATGAGAAAGTAGAATGTGGCTCACATCAACATCATGCAAATGCCCACTGCTGACTTATGGTTTTAATGTTATTTTTTTGATAGGGGTAGAGTGAATATCAAGCTAGGAAGTTGACATCAGAGATGTAATTAGCTGTCTATTTCTCTTTAAAAACACCTGTTGTTGCTTTAAAACTTCGTTCACAGAGGTTCATAAGTTTTTAGGGACCCTTGGGAATAGGTACCTGTCAAGGCCACTGCTAGTAAATATTCAGCACCTAATATTCATTCAAAATTTGGCTCCCCTCTGACAACACCATTTAATTTTGAGACTCCTGTTAAGTCTTCAAATTGCCCTACCTTGTACTGACTGGAAACCCCTTTTTAGGAGAGTCCTAGCCAGTAGCCTTGTTTGCATTTCCACAAGACTTCATTGATATTTACTTGGATTTTTTAAAATTATACTTGATTCACATGTTTTTTTTACACACTTAAAGATTAGTTTTGTAAAAGGCTGATAGATGTAATATATTTTGTAATTGATTACTTTTTTAATCAAGTAATTCTGGGGGGGAAAATTTTGGAAAGAGTATGGTTAAAAATTCCATATTTTATTTACTAAAACAGAAAGGGATTTCAGCTTTGACCTATGGAAACTGGAATTCCTATGGAATTTCAGCCTAAGTGTACTAAGTCTGAAAATATAGATAAACCTTTTTTTTTAAAAAAAAAAATAGAATGAAGGAAAAGTACCCAAAGACTGGAAGAAAGGTCACCGTGTTAAGATTCCCAAGAAAGTAGACCTGGGACTCAGCAAGAACTGGAGAGTTATAATGATGCTATCTATGTCAAGCAAAATACTAGCTCGCATAATTCTAGAGAGGCTGAGTGATGCCTTCGATAAACAGCTCAGGTCAGAACAAGCTGGCTTTTGAAAGGACAGATCCTGTACTGAGCAAATCACTACACTAATAATCATTATTGACAGGTTGTTAGTATCGGTATCAGTCAATACAGTAACAGCAATACTTTTTTAGTATTGGTTGCTGTATCGCCGATACTTTTTGTATCGAGTATTGATTTGTTTATCGCATATACATTTTGAACGCGAAATTTTCGATACTCGATAACAATACTTTTTTTTTGCCAATATTACTATTTGCAGAAAAACAATAGCGATTTTAATACGTTTTTTAAAGAGTAATCTACATAAATTCAATCACTACTAGTAATCAAGATAGGTTTGCTTCAATTAATACTGTCTATACATCTGCCAATTGCTGGACGTCCAGACAAACAAGTTTTATTGGTGTTACTGTGCATTGATTAGAACCTGAGTCACTTGAGCGAAAAGCTGCTGTTGGACTGTACATAGAATAGTTGGCCGACGTGCATTGATTAGAACCTGAGTCACTTGAGCGAAAAGCTGCTGCTGGTCTGTACATAGAATAGTTGGCCGACATACTTAATTTCCAAAAAACACTAAGCGCAAATAACAGAGAATTTAAAATAAGTGACAAAATTTCATTCACTGTAACAGACAGCTTTTAAAATTTTTTAAAAGCAATGCGCTGTTATGTAAAGGTGAAATGATGAAGTGTAAACGATGTGGATATAAATGAAGATCAGAGGCAGGAGCAACAGGATGATGAAGATTTGGATATGGAATTTGAACCAATTGATGATTTACCGAATCCACCATGTGATAATGATGACGAACCGGAGCAGGTTATTTACCAGCTACCGCCACATTGAAAATGTGCATGCCACTTGTTAAATTTTATTGTTACGGGTGATGCTAAAGTACAACAAGAAGTAACCAAATGTTTGTCAGTGCTAACATTTGCAAATTTAGAAGCTATCTGGAACAAACGAAATGGCTCATCTTTGGCTGCAGATGCATTTGGCATGTATCTCGTTACTCCCGGTGACACTAGGTGGAATTCCACTTAAGATTCGGTTGCAAAAATCATTTTTTACTATCAAATCCAGAATTAGAAGTTAAACTTGATATGATGTTTGATGACCTTAACATCAAGAGTGATTATTCCGCAGCAGAAAATATTCAAAATATTCATTAAAGTATTTGCACCATTGTGTCCTGAACTGGAGAAGGAGAAAATAATATTGGATTTGGCCATTTACTGCCCACACTAACCGTTATCAAAGGTCAACTACAGGAAATGATTGTGCAACATAAACACCCTCTCACTGTGTGTGCACCCCTTGCCAGAGCTGTTATTGATGGAATTAATGCAAGATTCGATTGTATATTTTCTGACCCAGAGGCAAGCTGACAGCAGTGGTCAATCCAAAATTTAAGACCGACTGGACAAACAATTTGGATCACAAGGCTGAAGTTGTACAAATCTTCCAACTCGCGGTATTTCTGTTAGATCTGTCCACTTGTGCAGCGCAGCATGCTTGCTTTTCTGGACCTCCTACTCTTCTAACTTGCTCTTGAGTGATGTGATTTTCAAATCCGGCATCTATTCCAAATGACTAAATGTTGATCTCATTTGTGTTGAGAAGATTTACTTAGAACGCCAGAGTACTTGCATTTGTTTTGAATTGCTTAAATCTCTCAGCGAATCCATTCTTCATTTTGCTTATAGTCATACTTAAGTAATTCGTGTCAATAGTTTTTTTAAATAGCAAAGCGCTTTCTGTATGATTTATATTCTTTGGTGCTTTATATGATGATATATAATAACGTAAGATTTGTTGAATTCCTTAATTATCTCGGTAAATTGAATCCAAATATGGTTACTGGACGTTACTAGTCTTCAGCAAACACTAACTGCCCTTCAGATTTTCAAAATGATTTAATGTACTGTGTTCTACAGGTCTTCGACAAAAAGAAATAATTTATTTTCGAAACAAACCATTTCTCCAAGCAAGGCATGGGTTGGGTTTCCCTTTCCTTGCAGTTTTACATTTAGTTTCTTTGTGATATCCACCATGAAGTTGAACTTTGCAGCCATTTGTCTTCTTCCAATTCAGGATGGACAATGCCATTTCCATTGAGAATTTTTTTTATTTTACACTTCAAGCAAGAAGCAAACCGTTTCAATGTCACTCCTTCTACTCTATAGATTGTGGGTGGTCCTGGGTAAAAAAATTGTTTTTGACATTGCACACCCTGTCATTTGTTTACTTTTGAATTCAGACAATAATTAAAGGCTGCACATTAACCATTTATTTTTTGCATGCTGTGTTGCATTTTTACATCCCGTCTAGTTTCAGTAATCAATTACAACATAGTTTATTGTTTATTAATCATTAGGCAGCCACAACAATACACCAAGCAAAAAGTGATCAAGAAATAATAATAAGTTGCAATAAAACATATTGTCAAGTCTGTAGTGGTGTTTGTTTCAGTTGCTCAACATTGGTGGGAGGAAATTGAATTCCTCTGACACTGGCATCAGAACCAGCTGCAATCATTGCCTCCACCATCAATTTCTTTTCAATGTTTACTTCCTTATTTGAGAATAATGCCAACCAGACCGATTCTATAGTCTTCTCGTGGTATTATGATCTTTCGGCATACAGAAAGTTTAAAAATGGCACAACATCAGATCGAAGCATCTGTAGCACAGGATGACTTATGCTAGTATCATAGTAGTAGTGGTTTGTAGTTTGCGGGATTTATTTTTGGCCAATATGTTCTGAATCGTTCAAACATTGCATTGTTAGGGCTACGGCTCGGGCCAAAGAGAACCAAGAACACCTCACCAATTATCAGCTCGTGTATATGGTGACGGCATGCAAAGTAACATAGATTTCTGTGAAGCATTTTCTCAAGCAAGGCACATGCTCCACTTTTTGTACCTGTGTTTGAAGCAGTGGTATCTAGTGTTGTTTTAGTCCCAGGTCCTATTTTAGTTTCAGTTTTTATTTCGTTTTTCCTGTCATAATTTTAGTTTTAGTCTAGTTTTAGAAAGGCCCAATTTTAATTTTCGTTTTAGTTTTCGTCGAATAAAACTAAAATACCACAGTTTTAGTTTTTGTCTTATTCATTTTAGTTTCACTTTTAGTTTTAGTCTTGTAAACACCAGTAACAAATAACATCATTGTTGATGACCATTTGTTGAAACAGATTGAAGCATAATGATAGTAGTCAGAGATGACAGCTTATTGTTTAGAGTATTGTTAACAACCCTGCTTATATTATCGCCCAGTTGAAGCACATGCACGATCATCAAAGAAATTAGATATGTCCTAGGTCATAATAATTTCATAGGATAGATCAGGCATGGCCAACATACGGCCCGCGTAACGAATTTATGCGGCCCGCGAGTAATTTTTCAATATTTATGTTTGCCTGACACTTACATAGTATTAATCTAGTAAATTCAAGATATTTCTGGTTTTTCATATGAATTAAACTTTTCGTGCTTATTTGTTATCTATAATCACACTACAAACTCTATAATCTATGTATTTGAAGTGGAACAGTACGCCAGTTTATTCAATGCTTTCCGTAAGAAGCAAACTTGTTATAAACAACTTGGTCTCTTGGAAGTTAATTTGCAATATTAATTCGTTTATTGGATGTTTATTATCATCGCATTAAAAAAGTAATTGCTTTCTTAATTTAAAAAGGAAGTAATTTTGTTACTTGCTGCTAATATCACTTCGGCCGCCATTTTTTTCAATTTGAAAAGTGTTTTTTAAAGTATCATATTGACTGGAAAAAAATGGTGAATGTTACAACAGACGGAGCACCAAACATGACAGGAAAAAATATTGGAGTAATTAAACGCATTGAAGATAAAATTTTCGAAATCGATCCCAATCATAAAATTATACCAATACGCTGCATTATTCATCAACATGTCCTATGTAAAAATGTTTTAAAAATCGGTCATGTTACCAAAATAGTTGTAAAATTAGTAAATTTCTTAAGAGCCAAAGGATTAAATCATAGGCAATTCATTGATTTCCTTGAAGAACTTAATACCACATATTCCGATGTAATATACTACAATAAAATCTGTTGGTTGAGCTTGAGAAAGGTATTAAAGCGTGTGTGGGAGCTTCAAGAAGAAATACGAATTTTTTTAGTGCTCAAAGAAAATGATAGGTTTCCTGAATTAACGGAAGGTTTCCTGAATTAACGGATCCAAATTGTGATTTGGCTTTCTCTCTAGACATCCTCACATATTTAAACGAATTCAACACAAGTTTACAAGGGAAAAAAATTATTTGCTTATGATTTAATGCAGAAATTAAAAGCCTTTAAAATGAAACTTCAACTTTTTCCCACAAATCTTGCTGAATGCAAATTTGATCATTTCCCCAGTGCTCGATTTACCGCCGGGAATATCCCCGGCACTGATGACTGTCATCCCCGGCTCTGCTTTAATTAATTTCATCCCTGCCGGGGATGACATTTATCCCCGGCTCTGCAGAAAAATTTATTTCGTCGCCGGCACTGAAATTTTTCTTAAGATCAGCATAATGTATGGAACTGATTTTTTAGTATTACTACAAATATTAGATGAAAAACACAGACAAAATCAGCTGATTTGAACTACGCAACACTATTTCTGCTAAAAACTCTGTAAATAACACTCGTCCGGTTGTTTGCATATAGTTTTATGTAAGGCAAACTGGCCAAAAAAATCTTATGTTGTATGTAGATCGTGAAATTATAGAACTTCGCAAATTTTTAAAAATTGAAGCATGTCATACTTCAGCCATAGTACAACAATTGAAGCATGTCATACTTCAGCCATAGTACACCAATCGAATCATGTCATACTTCAGCCATAGTAGACCAATTGAATCATGTCATACTTCAGCCATAGTACACCAATTGAAGCATGTCATACTTCAGCCATAGTACACCGATTTCGCATTACAATGGATGGCCATGACGCTGAGACAGAACTTAATGATTTTTATAATCGGTTAGATGTTCTGCCAATATCAAGCGCAGAGTGCGAGAGAGGATTCAGTGCACTGAATTCAAAACACATCTCTTCGCAATTCATTAGATGTCGAAACCATCAAACACTTGCTGTTTATTAAAATTAATGGTCCACCACTTCAATATTTTAATGCAAAGTTGTGTGCCACAATGTGGTTAAAAGACGAAGGGCATTCTGCCTGCAACGTACCTTCTGGCAAACCAACAAAAGAATTAGTTATGGAACAGCGTCATAATTTGTTTAAATAAATGAGACCAATATGAATAATGGAATATTTGATTTCAACAAACAGAGAATAAATACAAAAATTGCATTTTTTGTTAAAAATAAGTTCATCACTTGTCCTATTAATGTGCCGCTTCAAATTTGTTTGAACCAACGTGAACTATGTTAATTAAGATTCACCAAATTTTCTATTATTTTTGTTGGTTTTGTCAAAGATGCAAATCGAAGACGCTATGAAAATAAATTAGTTACTTGTCCATGGTTTGTAAATTGAAGATCCTAAAAAAAAAATTGGTAGCATCTCGCCGCCGCTGGGGGTGCTGTGGATATCACTGGCACTGAGAATTGTCATCCCCTGCTCTGCTTTAGATTTTTTCATCCCCGCCGGGGATGACATTTATCCCCGGCTCTGCAGAAATTTTTTTCATCACCGGCCTGGTTTTTCCTTAAATCGAGCACTGCATTTCCCATCCTTAAAGACCATTTCCGCATTGATTTTAAAAGAAAAAGCTCAAATGTATACTGAAAATATTCTGGCATTACGACTTGATTTTGAAAACAGATTCGAATTTTTTAACAGAAAAGATAAAATATTGTCGATTGTTAGAAATCCATTTACTGCAAATATTGAAGAAGCTTGTCCAGACATTCAATTAGAATTCATTGAATTACAGTGTGATCAATTATTGCATGATAAATGTCGAGAAGAGGAAGATAATTTGTGTAATTTTTATAAGCAATTGGATAGTAAAAAAATATGTAAATCTAAAAAATCTTGCTAAAAAATATTTAGTAATATTTAGTTCAACTTACATTTGTGAACAGACATTTTCTTTAATGAATCACAATAAAAGTCCTACAAGATCGAGATTAAATGATTTACATTTGGAGGATGTATTAAGATTAGCCACCACAGAAATTGAACCTGACATTAAAAAGATTATAAACGAGGTAGACCGCCTCAATATTTCTCATTAATTATTATAATATATTTGTTATTATTAAAATGTTTATTTTGTATTATTCTGTATAGATATTTGCTGTAAGTTACCTATGATATATAATTATTCATATATATATATATATACTATGTATTTGTTATATTATTTATAGTCTCATAATAAAAACTTGTTCATTTTTTTTTAATTTTTGTATTTATTATTATAATGTTAAATTTATAATTATTATATATTATATATAGATATTTGTTATATTATTTATAGTCTCATAATAAAAACTTGTTCATTTTTTTTTTAAATTTTTGTATTTATTATTATAATGTTAAATTTATAATTATTATATATTATATATAGATATTTGTTACATTATTTATATTTTCATAATAAAATTTTGTTCATTTTTTGTTAAAAATTTTGGGTTTTTTTTACGCTTGGCCGCGAAAAATTTATTTTTTTCAATCCGGCCCGTGACTAAAAACTGTTGGCCATGCCTGGGATAGATGGTTCGCCCGCAGACCGCAGTACCGGAAAAGAACGATAAATGAGGATTTTAGTTTTTATTTTGTTGAGGAGTTTTAGTTTCAGTTTTTATTCAGTCTTTTGTCTACCAGATTTAGTTTTCGTCTAGTTTTAGTCTTGCTTATTTTAGTTTTAGTTTTCGTTGACGAAAAGTCAACATTTTCATTAACGAAGGTTTTAGTTTTAGTTTTCGTCGACGAAAACAACACTAGTGGTATCAAAACACATGCCTATAATGTCTTCAGTTAGTTCCCACAGATTAAGCAACTGCTATGTTGCATTGGCTTGTGCTTGACCTGTGATACCCGATATTTTCTCGGTGCTACAACCTGTGACAACAACAGCAACTCTATCTGTATTTGAGTGTGGATCAGTACTATTTGTTGTATCCTTCATGATTTTGCTGTCCCAATGAACCAGTAATGGTGTCTTATCACGAGCAAGAACTATTCCCGTACGTGACTTTCAATGACTGATGGATGTGTTAATCGTTTGCAATGTACACTGGAACGAGACAGGTCTGCATCATCAAGGCTCTGGCCACTAGCTTTGCTATAGCAGCTGCTAATATGGTAAACTTCCTGTCTGATAGGTCTATTCTGTCAAGTGCTGATGCAACATCTGGAGATGACAACATATCCTGAAGAATTCTAGGCTTTTTGGTTGCAATGTCTAATTCTGAAGACTCTTCTACATCGGCAGCGTCACACAATTGCTTTTTATATTATAGTGGAATTTTAATTTCTTTGTCTTTGTTCTTCTGTGTTTTCTTCACTTTCACTGTTGCTACTGTCAGGTATTTTTGTTATTGATGACTGGGCACTTGCTCTCTCGATGCTCTTCTCGCATTTTTCTGTCTTCATCTTTTTGTTTACGTTCTTCAGCACTATTTTCCTTCTTTGACAGCTGTTTATCTATGCCACTCATTTTCATTTCCCTACTGCTCCTAGGGTCCTCCAAAAATACTCCGTCCTTATGAATTTTGATTAGCTGTACAGCTTCTTGGTGAGCAATATCAAATAGTTTACATGTTTTTTCTCTGAGTCGTTGTGCATCACTTGCTCTTCCTTTATTCTTCTTAATAAGCTGGTATTCTTCAAAAACAGATTTTAGTTTTTCAATAACATGTGTATCATATGTTGTTGAAATTCTAGCCGTATTCCATAGTCCCAATATCTGATATGAAGTTAGTTTGGCACTTTCAGAAACTGTTTTCTGTATGATGATGATAGCAAAACACTTTCAGCACATCACCAGTTGTGGGCAAGACATTTGCTGGTAGTATATCTTGTAAATGTTTTACTGCGAGTTAAACTAGCTTCAACTTTTGGTTTTTCCATGAGTCTCTATTTCTGAATTGTAGTCAGCAGCTTCAGAGAAACCTTACGTGATGAACAGATTTTATTTGTCAAAATGACAGGCTAAATTATCAAAATAACAGCAAATTGTTCAACAAACATGGCATCTGTGAACATAAACAATAAAACATTGCTATTGAATATTTATCACCATAGAATATATTAGACAATTATTCAGGGTACTAAGAGCAGATATGAGTGAATGAATAAGTAAGTAATAACCAAAACCGATAGTATACTGTCAGTGCAGGCGCCAGAGTATTTGCCGCCCTAGGCGAACCTGTCGCACTCCGCCCCATACTAAAGGCAACTAAAAGAACTACTATTTAAAGTAATATTATAACTTTCATGAAGAAAAACTATGCTGTCGTTTGTTTCAATAACTATTTAAGTTGCAACAGAATCTATACAATGTCATGTATAATTGTGTGTTATGGCTATAGGCTACAATCTATACAATGTCAAGTATAATTGTTTTATGGCTATAGGCTACAATCGTAGGCCAATAAAATAAATCTATAATTAAATTTCAAAACTTTATTTCTCGTGCTTTTGCTTTAGAAAATGTAGAAACGAGTTCCATCAGATCAATGTCTCTAGCAATATCATGTTCGATTGACACAGTAGCTAATCCAACAAGTCTTTCTTGTAGCATGGACGTTCTTAAATATGTCTTTATCAGTTTGAGTTTTGAGAAGCTTCGCTCACCACTGGCCACAGAAACTGGAAGTGTCAAGAGGATTCGGAGAGCTACAACAGTGTGAGGTACACTATCTGTTAGATTATTTTTCAATATAAAGTTTAGTACATCCTGTGGCGATGCACACCTTGCAACTCGTCTTGAAATGGGTTTCAGTTCACTGTTTAGATCAAATGCGTCAATATCTTTGGAGTCTCCATGTCGCAAAGCTTTCTCAAGATTTAAACAATGTTCCGTAACTTCCCTGCTAGTTTTATTTTGTAAACTATAAACATCATACAGGAAACCAAACACCGAACTAATTTTTTTGCATCAGAGTGAACCTTTCATCAACTGATTGTAAGGCTGTGTCAAGAATAGCGAAGTAAAAGTTTACTTTGAATTTGCCTTTTGGATCATGAATGGATTCTTCGTCATCTCCTTCATATGGAAATTCTTTCTTCTTATACGGGTTGGTTCGGGTTCGAAAAGTGCTGGCATCTCTAAATTGACTGCGATTTCAGCTGCATCTACCAGTGTTTTCTCATACTCTGTGTCATTTCTGCGGTTTACGAGAAACCTCTTTGTTTCAGCCAGATGATTGATGGCGCCATGTATATCTTTTTTTTTTTTTGATGTTCTTTACTACTCATGTTGATCTCAAACAACACATTATACCACACAACCAAACTTAAAACTAAAAATGGCTTTTGCAATAACCCGCGCATCGGTTTGTGATGTATTACCAGATGCTCTTGTTAAATTTGTGTCATCCGCAATATCTGCCAGAGCATCGTAGATTTCACCAAGCTGAAAACGAAGAGGCTTTAAAGCATCAATTCGACTTTCCCATCTTGTTTCACTCAGTGGTTTAACAGTGAGATTAGAAACATGTCGAGTTAAAACTTCCCAACGGCGAGTTGATGCAGAAAAGAATGTATAAACACGTTGCACTGGATCAAAGAAGGTTGTTGCTTCTAAGCAACATTTTGCGGCATCATTTACAGGTATGTGCTCAGCAAGGAACA